>JADLZN010010262.1:5000-159632 GCA_018155175.1 Sinocyclocheilus anophthalmus | reverse complement strand
CTCCTCTCCTTGTCCAGCACTCTTATACACTGTCCGCGGAACAGTGGAGGTAAGTCTCTACCACTACATTGATCATGATGTGTTTTCATCATTGTTGATTTTTTTTTCCAGGTTTTGTCTGTGTTCCAGTTTCCCTGGATCTGCATGACTTGGTAGGAGTGTGGTGATAGGTCTGCCAAGGAGCAATTCTGCAGGGGATGGTAGATCACTGTCAATGGGCGTCGCTCGCACATGCAACAAGGCTACTTGTACATCTCCTTTGTGTTGTATTGTTTTTTTGATGATGGATTTAATGTGTCTCACATGTCTTTCAATAAATCCATTACTTTTTGGGTAGTGCGGTGAATTTGTGGTGTGTTTTATTCCCCAATTGGCTATACATTTTTTGAAGGGTTGTCCTGTGTACTGTGGTCCATTGTCTGTCATTATTTCATCTGGTCGACCAAATAAAGACATGTAACTTTGCATTTTTTGTGCAACTGCATGGCTGCTTACTGGAATGGGCATTTCATCAACCAAAAGATATTTGGAATACCTGTCCACAGTAAGTAGTTACTGATGTCCGTGAATCTCAAACAGATCAGATGCCAGGTACTGCCTGGACTTGCATGGCTTTGTGGGTGTTTTGTGTGGAATGAGCGGTTCTTTTGGTTGTGCGTCTTGGTGCTCTGCACAGGTACTGCAGGACTTGCAAATTTTTTCAATGTCTGTGTTTATCTTTGTCCAATACACATTCTCTCGAGCCAACCAGCATGTTTTTTCGATACCTTGGTGGCCCGCATGGAGCTGAATCAGAATGTCGGTGGTCATAGATTCTGGAATAAGCACTTGTCTGCCTTTGATGACAACTCCTGCTTCTATGGCGAGTTCATCTCTGAAAGGCCAATAGCTGCGTAGGTCTTTTGGCAGGTCTTGTATCTTATCTGGCCATCCCTGATTTATTTTAATGCACTGAGCTTGGGGTCCTTTGCAGTCTCAGTTCTGAGAGCCTCCTGCTTGTTCGGAGAAAAGTTTACAATTGCGACAGTATGATGCTCAGGGTCTTCAAATTCTGCATCCAGTCCATCAATGCGTTCATCAAGTTAAATATCTTCATTGTTTTCAGGGTTTGGCAGGCGGCTGAGAGTGTCTGCAAGAATCATCTGGTTTCCAGGACGATACATGATGCTGTAGTTGTATCCCTGCGTCTTGATCAGCATTCGTTGCAGTCTGGGAGGAGCAGCATGTAGAGGCTTCGTGCATATGGTGACGAGAGGTTTGTGGTCAGTTACCACAATGAATGATTTGCCATACAAGTATGTGTGATATCGCTGCATACCATACACAATAGCAAGCATTTCTCTTTCAATGTTGCTGTATCTTGATTGACATTCAGTTAGTGTTTTTGAACCGAAAGCAATGGGCCTGTTGTCTTGCACCAGTGCTACACCAATGCCTCTCTGTGATGCATCTACCTCCAATGTGAGGGTGGTTGCGAGGTTGTAGTATTTTAAGCAAGCATCGACAGTCACTGTCGTCTTTAGGTCTTCAAAGCAATTCTGATAATCACTGTCCCAAATCCACTGTGAGTCGCTTTTCAGCAGTCCTCTCAGATTGTGGGCTTTATCTGCAAACTTCGGAATGTAGGGCGACAGGTAGTTCATCATGCCCATAAATCGATGGAGATCATCCTTGCTTTGTAGCGTTGGCATTTTTTGTATGTCTTGTACTTTGGCTGGGTCTGGTCTGATGCCTTTGTCTGTGTACAGATTGCCAAAAAAGGATATGCTCTGCTGCTTGATGATACACTTGTCACTATTAAACACAAGTCCAGTTTCTGCAGCTCTTTCCATTAGGCTTATCAGGTTCCTGTCATGATCTTCCTCGTCAACTCCACATACTGCAACGTCATCTGCTATGCTGATTACACCGTGAAGACCTTCAAGAATGTGGTCCATTTTAGCTTGAAAAAGGTATTGGGACACACTGAGACCAGATGGTAAGCGTCTCCAGCAGTATCTGCCAAAAGGAGTGCGGAATGTGGTTAGGATTTGTGATTCCTCATCAAGATGTATCAACCAGTATCCAGCTTTTACGTCAAGCTTGCTGAAGACTTTTGCATTTGCAAAATTTGGGTTTAGTTCTTCCAGAGTCGGAATCTTGTGAGGGCACCTCTTCAGGCTTGCATTTAGTTTTTGTGGGTCTAAACAGATCCGCAGCGACCCGTCTTTCTTTGTGCTGAAGGCAAGGCTGGAACACCAATCCGTGTGCTCTTCTACTTTTTGCAGGACTCCTTGATTAACAAGTTTGTTCAACTCATTTTGAAGTTTGTTTTTGATGTGGATACTGCATTTACGTGGGGGGTCAATGCCCCGGTATCTATTTTCAGGCGAAGCGTGTATCCATGTCCTTGCAGGAAGGGTGGTTTAACATTCAGAGTTGTGTATGGCTCATCCCTGGGTGGTTTCACATGGATGCTGTACATACACTTTGCACTGATAGTGATGGAGTAAAAGTGTTTTTGGTATGCATACTCGTCATCATCTTTAATGCTGTCTACAACATTGATGCATTCATCTTTGTGTTTGTAGTCTTTCCTTGGGTTGATGTGGCTTTGGTATCTGTTGCGTGTTCGTGACTTACTCCTTCTGTGCTGGTTGGATAGCTGTCTTTGTCGTCTGCTCTTTTCACAACACTTTGCCCAGTGGCCTCTGTTACCACACATAGAGCATGTATCATTGTATGCCGGACACTGTCTAGGCTTGTGGTTTGTGTAACAGTTTTGACATGTTCGTCCTCTATTTTTAGTATGAACCTTTTCTGTGTTTGACATGCCAAGCTGTTGTATCTGTTCGTTTCCAGCTGCTAAGGCTTCATACTTTCTCCCCTCTGCTAGTACGTCAGCAATGGGATGACCTTTGGGCTTGCTGTAGAGATCATTCCTGAGAGCATCAAAAGGAGTACTGGCAATGATAAGCTCAACAAGACGTTCATTAAGCTCCTCGTCGGTAAGTTGGCATTTTAATGCTAAAGTTCTGGCTCTAGTCACAAAGTCATCAATGCTCTCATTTGGATTTTGCCTGTATTGCATGAGATGGAGCCTGTGAATTCTAAAGTTCACATTTAATTTTAGTTGTCCTTCAAAAAAATTCCACAAGGTGTCAGGCTTTTTCTTATCTGCATCACTGAGCCTACTTGCATTGAGTCGTTTCAATCCTTCATCTCCAATTTCTCTACAAATTTTCCTAGCTTGTTTTGCTGCATCTGTTATCTCTTCATCCTTCAGGTACAGATTAATTTTTTGTCTGAATAAAGACATTGCTTCACTCAAATCGGGGTCTGACCAGTTCATCATCGGTAAATGTGATGCCATTTTGTTGCATTTATCTTGTACTCACTTTAAAAGCAGTAGTTTACTTTCCGTGTTTTGTTGTCAAGTTACTCTGGACCTTTTAGCAGTTATCACGCAGACAATGTGCTTCTTCCCGGTCCCACATTGGTGTACAAGAGATCGCGTCGTGGAGTGGATTCGCGCGTTATACAGCAGCCAGGTTATTAGATTCGCGGCATGATAAGTTTCCGCTTCATTGGTCACGAACACTCACGCGGTGATACTGTAGCTGTTTACCGCTGCCACCATGAAGTATTACTGGACGTCATTATAAGTTGGTTTGAACTTCTTTACTAGGTGCTCAACACATGTTCAACTACACAGATACTTCCGGTACACGCATGTACGTATTGCGTAACACCACATATTACGTATCACAACATCAGATTGCATGGATTCCTATTGAAATGACTGGATTTCGGCTGCGAAAATTCTCTGAATGGTAAATGTGACCTCACAAGTCTCTTTATTATCAGACTTTTCTCACTAGAAACAGAAAAGTTGTTTCAGCTATTAACTTGTTAAAAACATTAAAGTCCGCATGAAATCAAAATTTACAATATTTATTTTGCTAGCGCACATTGCTAGTCTTAAAGTGAACAATTAATCCGTGCAAGTTAATCCGCTGAAAAAAAATTGTTTGTCTTCGTAATCTTTAATCAAAATCTAATCATTTGCTTCCGCTCTGGAATGGCATTACTTCTCTGATGACGTCAGTTTGATGGCTTGGGCAGAATATCCTTAAACACACCCCTCCAACCGTTAGATTGCTGTGAGTGAGAGACAGAGAGGAGGAGCGCAAACATAAAACCATGCCCTCTATTCAATATTCCGTTTCAGCTGGAAATACGTCACTACACACTGAAATAAAGTCAGCAGCAACTTCCGGTTCACGCAGACTTTAAAGTTTGTTACATTAAGTGTTATTCTTTCCTAAAAATCAATTGAGGACCCAGTCATAAGCAGCATACTCCGCATGGAGCGCTGCCTCCACATATCATGTCATAGACCATTTCTCATCTCTCTGAAAACTGTTCTATTGAAATCACAAATAAAATGCAACAAATACACCACCATTACTGATATACAGTACATACAGCTGGCAAAAAGAATGGATGCAATTTATTAAAATATATTAATATTATGTTTTGTATAATTTTATACAACAGTTTTAATTATTATACTTTACTATAAGTTATTATTTGTGTATTTGATATGCATACAACTAGAATCACCCATGATATGTTAACTCAAATATTCACATGTTCAAATGTTGGTTAATGATATTAATATTATTATCAATCCTCTTACAGTTTCTATTTCTTTTCAGGCATTTAAGGCAATTTAAGTCAATTCATGAAACATAACCGAAACTCCATTAATTCTCCTGATCTAGGAAAGCACAATCTCTGAACAATACAATTGTCTCTAGGAACCCATAACAACATACTGTATATTTGCAATTCGCAACAAGCATACAAAATCATTCAGTTACACTTTACCCATTAGTTAATGCATTAACTAACAATGAGCAATACATTTGTAACAGTATTTATCTTTTTAAACATTAGTTGATAAAAGTACTGTTAACTGTTATGTTCATAATAACTTGGGTCCATTAACTATTATTTAAAAATACAAATTTTGATTTTAATAATGTTTTAGTAAAGGTTAGTAAATGTTGAAATGAACATGAACTAAGATTCCTACAAACATGTCAAATTTACCAGCACACATACACTTTCACTCACAGACCTCTAATGCATCTTTTGTTGGCTTTGACATTAATAACCCACATTAGTGCTTCATTCATTATTAAACAGCATAGTTTTTGATGTTGTTATTACCTGATCATTCCTTATGGATGCTCTGTACAGTAAATGCCAAAAATCAATGTATATAATGGGAGGGATTTGTTACAGGAATACGTGCAAGCCCAGTCTCCATGGCAACGCCTCTTCCCATCACATCCCAGGCTGTGCTCAGATTTTTATAGCAATTGGAAAGCACATACAAGACAACACACCACACACACACACACACCACACACACACACACACACACACACACACACACACACACACACAATGAAATCAGCTCCCCCACACACCCCATGCCCAAATCATCTGAACACCCCTCTTTATTGTGGCAGACCAATGTAAACAACCCAGCACCGATTCCCACCCTTCCCTATTTTCAACTAATTCTCGCTGCCTAAACCTGTTTGGATTTTCCCAGCCCTCGAATGTTCACAAGCCATTACGACGGACATCTAGCTGTTTCTGATGACAATTGATGAAATTCAAAGAATTCCTGGCCTTAATCCTAATGAATCAGAACCTAAAATAAATTCATAATCTATTCTGAAAATAAAACTGGAATTGTGTTATATATGAAGACTATCAAGTATGATGTAATCATCGTTCTGGTTTCTATTGAGGCTAGCGGTGCGTGTCGTGTCCCACCTGAGCGGGGTCTCTCCGGCTGCCTGGAGTTGCAGTGGGTCTCTTCTTTCTCCACTCCTCTTGTCTCGTCTCCTCTTCCCTGATGCTGCCTCCGCTCCCTGACTCAGCTCAGAGCCTCCAACTGCAGCTACACACACACACAAAATAACGATTTTCTCCCCCGTCTCCCTCCCTCCCTCTTTCTCTCTTGCCTGTTTGCTTGCTCGCCCTCTCTCGTGCACCTCACTCTCTCTCCTCCCTTGGTCAGGGCTAAAAATAGCACCTTCATTCCCATCCCTGTGGCTGTAAAGTATCATTTGCAAAATGGATTTTACTGATGTGGTGGGGAGAACGAAAGAGAAGAGGGGAAGAAGTTGGTAGGACAGTGCAAGGAAAAAGAGTTAGACAAGATGAAAACACCCCCCCACATCTGTGATAATAAACAGAGTGTGATTGAAGCATTAATTAAAAGCCCCAAAGAAGTAAAAAAAGAAAAAAACCCCCGACTCGATTGATACTGAGATCAAAAAATACATTTGTTAGCATTCTGTGGGAAACGGAGTTTCATTCCTAATACCAAAGCAGCCGTTTTATAATTCATAAATTATTTTTACGGTATCCTGCATTGCTCTTTTTTTAATGATGAATAAGCAAGTCAATTTAACACTGATTTTAGAGATATAGCTCTATTTTTTGACCTTGGTTCACTCAATGGTGTTCTTATCTTGAGTGAAGAGAGTTGTTTGTACAGCTATATATAGCTCCATCTGCAGGTATATTGAGCCTTCATTGACCTTTTATCATGTTCACGTTGCAGTCACATGTTGGAAAAGGGCAGTAAACTTGTGAGCATCAATATAACAAACAACACCAACGTACAGGGTCGATTCCCCACATGTGGTTCCTCAAATGTTTACAAGTGCGTATAGATTGTATGTGTGTGAATGAAAACTCAACAAAAATACATAGAGAAATCTATTGTATACTGTCTTTCTCAAGCCAAACCGACCTTGTATTTCCCTAGTAAATTTATCTGCCTGTAAACCTACTAGATATACAGATGAAAATGTGACAAAATTTGTGGCGCAAAGTCCTTTACCTGTTATTGTAGACTGTTGTTATGTATATTCCACAGTCGTTGAGTGAGCTGTTGCTGTTATCGGATGATGCCGTCAACATAGACTTCACAAGACTGTCCTGTTTAAGCCACAAACATCATGTTCACTCTTAAAAATGTTTGTCTGACAAGGACGGGTGTGAGAAAAAGAGAGAGGGAGTGAAAGGGAGGGACATGTCGAGAGGGAGGAAGTTGTTTTGAAGGTGGAGCAATTTGGAAATCAGAACATTTTACAGACCAGCCCTGTTAAATTCAATATAATCCCATTCCATTTATCTGACTTCTGGTCAGAGGTCAAATGAGAAGCTTTTCAGTCTGCTTGAATAAATTCACAGCACTCATGGCAGTGTTATTTTAGTATCATTGTGATTAGTGTCTATTCATATTTTTGAATATATGTTTTATATTTTCAGGTTTCCATTTTAAATTTAAGTTGTATTTTTCATTTTTAAGTCTATAATATATTTATGTATTCTATTATTTTTTGTTGTGTGTAGACCAAGTGAGCTAACTAAAGTGATTTTTAAAGATAACCTAATAACTTTGTCTCAAGATGGATGGCAGATGCACGACAAAGTAATATAATATCAGCACTTGAAAATAGATCTAAATGAATACATACTGACCAGGTCATCTTCAAAGGGGACAGTTTCTCAATCAAAAAAATTCTCTCATATTTACTCAACCTCATATGCACAACACAACGAAAATCTCCCACACACAACAAAATCACCACATTAAACCCATAGGTGCTAATTTTAGTGCATGTGGCTAATTTCACTGTGTTGGGTGATTTCTGTTGTGTTGTGTAATTTCGCTGGCATTGTGGCTGGTTCGGTTGTGTTGTGCTATTTCATTGTGTTGTGGCATTTTCCATGGTGACAGTTTCTGTGATGTGTGCGCAAATTTTTGTGTTTGTGGCATGTTCCATTGCTTCGGCTTGTTTTGTGTGTTATGCTATTTACGTTGTTTGGACTTGTTTCCGTGGTGTGTGCTAATTTCGTTGTGGATTTTTTTCAGTTGTTTCGAATTGTTCCATTGTGTGCGTATTGTTTCCGTTGTGTTGCGACTGTTTCGTTGTGTTTACAATTTCCTGTGTGGTTGTGGCTTGTTCGTTGTGTTTTGCGCTTGTTTCTTTCGCTATTATGCTAATTTAGTTTGTTGTGTTGCGGTTTGTTTCCGTTGTGTTGCAACTTGTTTCCATATAATTATTTCATTATTGGAAATAATGACTTTTCAAGTCATTATTGTAATAAAGACATGTTTAAATTGATTGATTTAGCAATAAAAACAGAAAATCAAAACTTGAGTGAAAATCGATGCCTCTGGAAATCAGTGCCTCAAAAATTCAGACACCAACCGACCAAGTTCTAGAGGAAAGGTAGGCTAAATACAGATGAAAAGTCACATGAGTGGAGGCAGTGCCTCCACTTCACTGTAACTGGCTGATCAATGCAATATTTCACACCTATTATAAAGTAAAAAAATGTACCCATTCGGAAATTGAGGTGTTTTTAGCGAACGCTCAGCTCAAGTTAAATTAAAACTGCGCCTTCATGCCTGTGACCATTTGCTTATGTGTGCGAGTATAACCAAAGGCTGTTTTGGAGGATGGAGGAAGATGAGAGAAGAAGTCTAATAATGAGAATAATAGTCAGAAAGACAAGGGTACAGAGTCTTCTTGCTAAGTAGGTCGACCTGAGTCAAATGAAAGAAGGACAAATTGAGTGACAAGAGGGAATACAGAAGAAGTATGGAGCTTTATAATAAAGACTGTAATAGCACAGGCAAGTGAGTGCTGAAAGACCGAAAACCATGGCAACACGTGTGCGAATCATGCTAGGAATTAACTGTGTTGGCCTCAATGAACTGCAGTCACACCGAGCTGATATATTCTCATACTTATCTAGCCATCTTCTGCTGACAGCCACTCTCAGCAATAAAGAGATTAACACGTTCCTTTCATTTCCAGCACAGAACTGAATCACGTATGATGATTGCTCCCATCTGCTCTAAGAGGCAAATATCAGATTTAAAGCTAATCCATGGCATTTTCACTTTTAAAAAACGTTCTGCTTAATATGCAGCTGTCACGCTACAGTGAATTAATCGCACAAAGAAGATGATCAAGTCAAATAATCTTTAATTAATATACAAGAGGGTAAATCCACGATAGGCAGGCAGATGACACATGTAGGAAACATTCACAAATTACATCAATAATACCAGATGAGGGAGCACGGGACAGACTACTCTTTAAATACTAAAGCAAATGAAGATACACCTGAACCAAATGACACAATCACTGGGTCAGGGTGAACACATGGTGAATGAAAACACAACAAAACAGGTCCATAGGTCTGACAGTTTGCCCCCCTCCTGGAAGGCGAGACTTCGCGCTGCAAAGAAAAAGGGAGGGACCGAGGGGGACTTAGGAGGAGGATAAAGAAGTGGATGTGGGATGGTAACGGGGAGGGCAAAGGGCTGGCAGGAATGCAGGCAGACAAAACAGGTGGAGGTTTGGGCGGGGGATGGACTCCCGGGAGGAGGACGACAAACAGAGTCCAGGGAGGAGACAATGGAGGGAGGAGCCATGGAGGAAACAGGAGGAGCCAGGGCGGATGAGATGGAGGGAGGAGCCATTTAGGAGGCAGAAGGGACCAGGGCGGATCAGGTGAGCCGACGGAGGGAGGCGGAGACCAGACGGTTGGTGATGGTGAGGGGCCTGGTGCAGAGGCGGGGGTAGAGGGAGGATGGGAGGGAGTTGCAGGATGATCAGGGGGATTTGAAACATTGTGTGCTGCCCACACACACCATAAGGCCACTTCCAGCACCATGAGTGCCAGTGACAGGGGAACGACCTCCGTGGTCATTATAGTATATAATGTGTACAGGTGACACACGTAGGAAACATTCACAAATGACATTGATAATACTAGACGAGGGAGCACGGGACAGACTACACTTTAAATACTAAAGCAAATGAAGACAATGAACGAGACACGCCTGAACCAAATGGCACAATCAATGGGAGACAGAAAATAGGTCACGGTGAACACATGGGCAGGGGCGGACTTACCCATTAGGCAAAGGTAGGCGACCGCCTTGGGCCCCCAAAAGCCAAGGGCCCCCTAAAATGCTTTTCATATAGGAGATGCGGATTAAGCGCTGACACACGAACGTTTGCTGTTTACGGTGTTTATTTCTACAACAACCGTCTGAGTCAGTGGCGCCTGCAGGTGTACGGCTGTACGCACTGTGAGTACCATGAGCGCTCAGACTGATCTGAGATTTGCCCCGCAAACATTTCAGCAGTTATTATAGGCCTGTGTGTCCCATATTTCTGTCGACTGAACCCATGCCGTTAATTATTAATTTATCAGTCTTTTGCATGCCAAAGTCAATTTCTGCATAGATATTACGCCAAATAGAAGCAGAAAAACGTGCTATACGCACTTTCATGAGATCGGGTTAGCCTACAGCAATTAATTGGTTGGCTATTTTACAAATGGGAATACAACGAATTCATGACAATGTTTACATTCAAGCTACCCGTAAAATTTATAGTGAAAAGTACATTAAAAGCGTCTGGAATGCAATAAGGTAATTTTAAAGCTGTTTTTTAAAGCATTTGCTGCATGGATAAAAATATAAATAATTAACATATCATACAAAATCATGTTGCAGCAAATCCTTTAAATTTTAAGGTATTCAGAACAGAGCAACATAAAAATCAGAAAAAGCAGCTATACAATTATAGGACAAAGTTTTTCATATATGCCATTATAATTAGTGTTTTATTTTTTAACTGTATGGAATTATAAAATAAAACGCAAATTATAATCGGGCCTTCCATCAATTATAGTGATGAAAAAATGACTCGCCATCTCCTAATTGGATGTGCCTTTAGAGAGAAATACACGGATTACACAATGAAATAGTGTATTTTATTAGGAGTCTATTTTCGATTTAAATTATTTCATTTTAAAGTAGTAATTTAAAGCGTTCTATATATTTTGATCATGTCTGAGTTTAGGGTCATCATTGTGAAGCGCTCCTGTTCAAAACCGAGACAGCAGAAAGCCTTTGTTTTCTTTATTTTATAAAAGCAAAACGTTTTGTTGATATTGTGAGTGCAAACAAATAAAAGTAGACCCTTTACAGTTTAGAATGATGTATACTCTTACCTTTATGAGCAAAAATGACTGCGTATTGTAAGTTGTTTCCACTGTTAGAAATAAATGCAAGTGATCACACTGGCGCCTCCATGTCCTGCAAAGCACACTTTAGCTTCCACTCTCCACACAAACAATTGGATATAGCCACATTTATCTAGGTTTAACGTTTAAACTAACATTGTTATATGCTTGAACTGTTTATATCTATAGATTTTATTTTAGGCAAGTCCTGATGATTTGAGAAGGCGAATTGAGCAAACAATCTATGATCAGCTCACGTCTGCCGCTGGCAAAACTTACATTTAACGAACAAAAAATATTCCAAATGTTAAATTTACTTTATAAAAAAACAAAATGAAATAAAATCGCTTTTCCATTACATAAAAAACTGAACTATTTTAATAGCTGAAAAGTCTCGTTACTGTTACCCTCGTTCCCTGAAGGAGGGAACGTAGACGTTACGTCAGTCGTGACTGACGACTTGGGATCCGCCCGAGAGCCCAATCACCTCGAGTGTTACTAAACAAGCCATGACAGTTGGCGTGGCGTGTTCGCCACACGGACCTCCCCCCCGCAGCGCGGGTTTTATAAAAGGAGAGCTGCGCGCAAACGCACATCAGTTTTCACTGAGAGCTGAGACTACGTGCCCCGCGCCCCCGTACAGCGGTGGAAGGAAACTGGGGGGGGTGCGGGACGTAACGTCTCCGTTCCATCCTTCAGGGAACGAGGGTTACAATACATAACCGAGACGTTCCCTTTCAGTCAGTCGGTCGACAGTCGTGACTGACGAATTGGGATCCAAATGGAAAACGCCACTATTGCTGACCGCCTCCAGTGCCCTGCGGAAGCCGGCAAGTCCCCCCACACCAGCTGGGGCGGAAGATAGGACAGCGGCTAGGCAGAGGTGTCCGCACTGCTGTTCCATACAGTGGTACATTGGATAACACTGGGAAAGCGTACCCAGTTGGGAACGCTACGGAAGCCACATCCTGCGCATAGGATATGCATACACATATGGACTGGCCCAGGGCAGAACTACATATGGAAGTCTCTGCGGTAGACTCAACCCACCTGGGGTGAGATGACTACGCAGCAGAGATGGCAGTGAACGACTGCCAGGGAAAGACACGGGCTTACCGTGAGGGGAGCCGTACCGTGGAAGAATACACATGTGGGATCACTTGAAGGGGGAATCCTTGGGCATGCACACGAGTGCTGAACCTGGCGTCTGGCGCTCTGCCACGCCTGACTGCCGAGGGTGCGGGAGGAACTCCAACAGGGTTCGCCATGGGGAACTGAACTGAGAAGCAACAGAGCGCACATATCCGGTCCGTAGAGGGGAATGGCGCAGCAAGCGTGATCGACACCGAGCAGGTCCGGTGTTACTACCTACCTGAGGAGAGGACACGGGCTCTACACAGAGATAGAATCTCGCAAACGTGTTAGGCGTCGCCCAGCCGGCAGCTCTACAGATGTCTGCTATCGAGGCGCCCTGCGCCAATGCCCAAGAAGATGCCACTCCTCTCGTAGAGTATGCCAAGACTATAGCCTCCACTAACCAGTGGGCAAGTCTTTGTTTGGAGACAGCCTTTCCCTTCTGCTGACCTCCAAAGCAGACAAAGAGCTGGTCTGAGGTCCTGAGGTTTCTGCGTCAACATCCTGAACGGGAGCTTGTGAAGGGCCCGGTTCAGTACGCGCAGGTCCAGGATTGGTCGTAACCCACCGCCTTTCTTGGGTACGATGAAGTATGGGCTGTAGAAACCTGGCCTCATCTTGGCTGGAGGGACCGGCTGTATCGTGTCCTTCGCCAGCGGGACCGTGATCTCTGCACGCAAGACAGGAGCATCCCTGTCCAGCACAGAGGAGAACCGAATGTCCCTGAACTTGGGAGAATTGAATCGCATAGCCGAGTCTGACGGTTCACATGAGCCAGCGAGACGGCCTGGGGCACGCTAATCAGGCCCCCAGCGACCGAACAGGCGGGACTAGGGAAACCACTGACGTACCCGCAGTGGGGCAGCGCAGTGGAACACAGGGACCCAAACCGGGAGGCTTCCGTGCGTCCCAGGGCAGGGTCTGAGTGCGCGGCACGCCACTTACCTGGCTCCACGGCTGGGCTGGGGGCTCGTGAGGAGGCATAGCGTCCTTGAACTGAACCCTGCTGCCCATTGGCGAAGGGAGAGGGGGACGGCCATGTGGAGACTGGGTCTCGCGCACTGCCATCTTCGCCCTCTTGGAACCCGGAGAAAAAGGAACCCGCTCTTCTGTTGAGGTTTTGGGCACCACTGGCTGGGTAGCCAGCGGCGGAACATAAAAAACCAGGAACAAAGGTTTCCCCACCCGACCCTCCGCCAGGGGAAGGAGTGGTGCGGTCACCATCTCCTGAAGAGAAGAATCCAAGAACTCCGGGTCGCCCGTCTCAGGGACGCCGCCTGCCCTGGTGCTTCACGGGCTTGGCAGGGGCAGAGATGGGCTGCTCCGCTCTGTCTGCTCGGCGACGAGCAGACAGAGGGGCTGCAGCCGGCGGTGGGGTGGCTACAGCAGCCGACCGCCGGGGTAGGATGTGATGAGATGCCTCCGTCTGCTTCTGTGCGGCGGAGAACTGTTGGGCAGAGACCTCCACCGCTTCGCCGAATAGGCCGGCCTGGGAGATCGGGGAGTCCAGGAAGCGATGCTTGTCGGTATGCCCTCAGATCAGTCATCTCCCTCATATCCGTCAAGGTCAGCCATAGGTGGCGCACCTGGACCACCAATGTGGACATCGTCTGACCCAGGGCCTGCGCCATGACTTTCGTCGCCCTAAGCGTGAGGTCCGTCGCTGTGCGCAGTACCTGCAGCCCACCCGAGTCAGCACCACCCTCGTGCAACTGCTTCAATGCTTTGGCCTGGTGGACTTGCAGGAGGGCCATGGCGTGCAGGGCGGAAGCGGCCTGTCCAGCAACACTGTAAGCCTTAGCCGTCAGCGCGGATGAGAACTCACAGGCCCCGGACGGAAGGCGTGGACTACCTCTCCAGGCGGCGGCACTTTGCGGGCAGAGCTGCATAGCAATAGCGCGCTCGACTGAGCATCAGTATGCTGAAAGCAACAAAATGGAACCTCAAGGTTGATCTAGGAAAATGTATAGGGCCCCATTCCTATATTTTGCCTGGGGCCCCCAATTCACTAAATCCGCCCCTGCACATGGGGAATGAAAACACAACAAAACAGGTCCATAGGTCTGACAGCAGCGACAACTATAAACATAATTTTTGTACAATGCATCATCATATAGCGCTATTAAAACATTACAACGTGTTTGAACTGCCAGATGCAGCAACAACGGGCCAACAAGTAAGGTGAGTTTAGGGGCGGTACTAACTGTTTATTCAAATAGTAGTAAACATAGGAAGTAGGAAACCTGTTTGAAAATAGGCTTCTACTTCTTTAGGTGTGGCTAGTGGCTCTTCCTTTGGTTTCTGAGTCAACTGATAAACAGATTCACACTGTTTACCACCAATAAAATGTATTTTAGTTTTTCAAAACAAATTATATAACAGTTATTTCCTAAAAGAAAGTGTATAAATGAATGTGTCATCTGATGTTAATGATGTGTTTGACCATCATAACATAACAATACCATGTCAAACACAAGCCTTGATGGAATAGAGAGTTTGCAATAATAACTCATGTGTGATTTATAATATGCATTGGTTATATGTTACACTTAGCTTACCAATAATGTTTAAAGTAGTTTTCAAAGAATGAGCCTGAATTTTACATTTAATTTAAAGAAAAAAATGTTAGTGTACAGTAAATGCATGTTCGGAAAAAATTGCAAAGCATTATTTATTTTAACTTATAAATAGTGATGTAAACCTATTTCTCCAGATATTATCAAATAAATAATAAAACAATCCTGCATCTAGAGATGAGACAGTAGTTCTCCAGATCATGAAATAAATAGTAAATTAATACTATAACTAAATGTTAACCCAAATACTAACATTTCACCTGCGAGCAGTTTTTTTTGTCGATTTGCCAGAGTGTTTAGAACAAAATCTGAATAAGCGGCTGTGAGCTTAGATGTCTTATTAAACACGATACAGCAGGGCATTTGATGTACCGTGAACTGGAAGGTCTGGTTTATGAGTAACTGTGCATGTCTTCTGCAGCACGTGTAACCTGTTTATCACGTGCAGGATAGCGACCCACTGAGATCCTTTGAAAATATGACCTTTATCATTCACCCTCAGCACTGACAGCATGTTTGGTACTAAAGATTTTTTGCTCTTAGACCACACGATACCTTCATAGTCCTTCTGTTCGTGACTGCTGCATCATCTCCCTGTCACTTTAAGAAATGAAGCGTGCTGCATGTGATCTGGCATCAAAGGCTTTGATGGAGCTACATATGGCAAGCCGAAAATAGCTTAGCCTCCTTTGATATTTGCTAGTTATTTTTGAAAAACATAAAAAAAACTGTTGAATGAATAATTAGCTGTGTCTCAAATACCTACTTAGCTGACTATCTAGAACATTTTAGGGCTTTGTTGTTTGTTCACTAGTTTTGAGACATTGTAGTAGTCATTTTTTATGTACAGGTGTCACTTTCACTGACAATGTTAAGCTTCTCTGTAATTTTTCTTGACATTTTTTGTGGTACTATTCTAACTTACAGATCATAGATCTATAGACTTTAAATCTATAAAACCTATAGAATTAATTCAATATAGAATAACTCTAGCAGTCTTTCAATAATAATAATAATAATAACAATGACTGATAACTAGTGAATCATTTATCATGTATGTACAAAAACTAACTCAGATTATCCATTTAATAAGTATGGCAGTTTCATTTAGGATCTCATTTAGAACACTGAACTTTACAAAAAGGTGGTATATTCCCATGAGTATCAGATATAATTAAAGTGTTAACATTGTAACCAGAAGACTGAAGAGCATCTATTTTAATTACAGAACGTTTCACTTTAAAATGAACTTGATTTGCACAAAACTGTCAATATTGTACTGTGAATAAAAAAGGAAATTTAGCAAAATAGTAAGTTTGAAGTTGAGAATATTGGTCTTAGTAAACATTGCATAGTAACATGTGACTCCACCTTGGACAACATTTCACAAAAAAGGTTTAGGTTAATTATACTATTTAAAATTAAGTCTAAGTATTTGAACATTTATAGTTTCTGAACATTGTAATATTCATATTAATGTGTGAACTTTTAGCATATATATTAATGCGATGTGAAAACACAAAGAGAATGCAATTAAATAAAGCTCAGATGTTATTTTATCCCTGACACTAAAGAACAGGACTTGCAGTTTCGTATGCCAGTTTCCATTCGCTACCATTGGAGGAATAGTTTACTCCATTCAAGATGTAGATGAGTTTGTTTCTTCATCGGAACAGATATGGAGAAATTTAGATTTCACATCACTTGCTCACCAATGGATCCTCTGAAGCTGTGTTGATTACTTGTGGATTATTGTGATGTTTTTAATAGCTGTTTGGACTCTCCTTCTGACGGCACCCATTCACTGCAGAGGATCCATTGGTAAGCAAGTGTTGTAATGATACATTTCTTCAAATCCATTCTGCTGAAGAAACAAACGCATCTACACCTTGCATGGCCTGAAGGTGATGTCAGTCCATTCCTATTAGTGAAGAAATGACTCGGAGATGTTAGGGCCAGTTCATAATGGAGTCACTTTCTTCTAGCAATAAAAGAAAATGTGGCTCAATTTGTTGACAATTTGTACGTTTTGTTAACATTTTGAAGTTGGCACAGTTGATTTAAGAGTCTAATTTTAGCATGCAAATATCCAATGTCTAATTCTTTGAGTTGCAAACAGTTTCGAAAGAGATGCAATGCGATTTGGTCACAGCATTTCAAAGCTAACATGATACACAAAAAAAAATTACACAACAGCATGTTGCTTCATATAAACACAGAAAGCAATTTGCCCTAAAAAAACACCATTAGTTTGCTAGTTGTGTTCAGGGTTCATTTGAAGCAACTCTTACACAATGTGGTTATATAAAACACCACCATGCAGAAGTGTGTGTTGGTTGAAGGGAGATAGAATAAGGCCTCAAGGTTTCAAAGGATTTTTTTTTCCGCAACTGAATTATTCAAGAATTTTTAAGACAAAGTCAACTTCAACAGAGAGAGCAGGACACGCAATGGAGTGACCATTAAAGTTTCAGTGCTGCTCTCTGTGGTAAGAAATACAGGCATGAAATATTGATTGGGTGACATGAATGGATTTGTTTGTTGTAAATGTTCTGTACATACTGTATGGGAGTTGGAAGCACGTCAGAACATTGCTGTTGATGTTATCAGTAGGTTATGCTGCTATTACTGTGGTATTCATAGTGTACATACGAAACATAATTATTTATAAAAATTTAGGACTATTATAATAAATCTAAAGTCTATTAGGCTATAGCCAGCAGCACTGAAATTTTGATAGTCATGCTGACTTTGCAGCACAAAATAGGCAAGCTATTTTTGTCAGGCCTTCATTATTTCATTTGTCTAATGACAAGATTGCTTTAAGGTGAAAACAACAACTCTGAGACCTTGACCTCCCAATAGTAGGAAAATATCAGTAAAAACAATGTAGTTACAACAAAATAACACTAAATTGGCATCTGCTGTCCGCAACTATAATGTACGTGTGTGTGTGTGTGTGTCCGATAAAGAGAGAAGCACTGCCATCTCGTGGCCATCAGTTGGTTTCTACTTAAAATCTCTTTTCCAAACTTTTCTTAACACACAGCTGGAATGAGACCAACACTGTTAGTTCATTTGCAGCTTTATTAAGTGAAGAATGTGATGAATCAAGAATGTAGACGTCCACTTGTACCCCTTGAATCAAGAATGTAGACGGTCGTAAATGAAGAATGCAGATGTCTATTGCATTTTTAATATACACTGATTTCTCAATACAGTGCTCGGACAATGTGGAGGAGATATCATAGTATTGGCTCTTGGATACGTGTAGGAATGCCACTCATGCTGCATGCACAAAAAAGAGCAAAGTGGTCTAATAAACACAAAACGGCTTTGGGAGAAAGCACAGGTACTTCAATAAATACAAAAAATAAATTCTAGTTCATATTTACAACATTTACGAAGGGATTCAGATCTGTGCATTTATTAAGAGAGAAGCCAGATAAGTGTTAGAAGAAATAGCCATGTGGTTACAGAATTCATGTTTTGTTCCAAAATGTAATGAGATGACCAGCAATCCCACAGCAGTCATCCTAATGGGCCGTTCACACTTGCATCCATCTGTGTTGTTTTTTCCCCATGTAAACATTGCGACACATTTGCCTGCTGCGATGCATCTTGCTGTTTATTCAGCATATTGCTGAAGTTAGAAGTGGTTTACATTCCATTATGCTGCAACTAGCTGATTTACATTTGTTCATTTAGCAGAATATAAAGATTTCTGAACACATTACGACCCCTAAGGAGTATGATTTTTCAACATAAGGTTCGTAGTATCCAGATTTGAGGTGCAGTCACATTTAAGGTGCAGTCAAATACCATTGTTTTACGAATTTTCACAGGTGAAATCCAGGCATTTCAATAGGAATCAACACAATCTGGAATTCCGTGAAGGGACAAAAGATTTCCCAATGCAGATTTGACAAGTTGGACACACAGATTCACCGCACTGATCAACAGAATGCTGTTTGGTTTAAAAGTGACTTCAGTGTGAACTGTGCTTCACACATCGCTACACTATTGATGATATAATAGACCTTTTTGTATGTGAACTTCGCAAATGTAACACTTTAGCTGATTTGCATTGGCAAAATCCAGACATTTCAACAGGAATCTACACAGTTGGGAATTTCATGCGGGCAAAGGATTTTTGAATACAGATTTTGCATCAGGGTTAAGTTGGTCACACAAATTGTCAATAGACAATGGACCTTTTTGTCCACAAAAGTAGACTAAATTTCACACGTGACCACACATTTACACAAGATCCATGTCTCTTCCGAAAATTAACCATGGTTTTATTGTAGTAAAAGTGCATTAACCATGTTTTTTTTGGGCGTATTGATTACCATTTGTAATGCAATGGAGGTTAGTTGACTTAAAACTTTGGACAAGATACACCAAATGTTGAAACATCATTCTCCTGATGAAAAAAAAAAAAGCATTGAACCAGCTTTTTAGCTAGTCTTGTTTAAGCTGGTCTTCCATTCTGGTCAAGATTGTGTTCAGCTGGTTTAGCTGGTCTGCCAGCCTCACCAGCTGACCAAAACTCATCCAAAACTAACAAGCCAGACCATATATGATCAGCACATGATCAGCTCAAGCTGATTTAATTAGGTTTTAAGCTGGGTCAATAAACCTTTAAAAGTGAGATAATGACAAACAACACGACTTTTCCCTTAGAGAAATATGGCAAAAAATTATGATTCATGGATCTCTTCATTCAACAAGCTTTCATCTGAATGCTTTAAATCTTGCTTTACGTCAGGTTCAAACTGTACAATTTTGCCACCTGAGACAAATTTTAGGATCGTACAATTTCTGTAGCGCAAAATATGAGGCCTTTGCGTGATGTGTATGCACCATCAGATGATTTATTCCCTTCACAATGATGCTCAGCCTCAAAAGTTCTGGTGGTGAGTGAAATCTTGTTGCACCACTTGTATATGCTGTCAACAGCACCACTGGGATCAGAATTGTGGATAAGATGTGTATTGTACAGTCTGACTGTTGACCTCACACAAAATCTCACTGGGATCATGTACAACAATCGTAGAGGACTGGAAAAATCGTGCCCGGTCAAAGCTTAAACTGCCAGATCTCCACAACAGACAGTTTCTTATGCCTCTGCTTTACCCCATGTGTTTTTAAAGTAGCCAAACGTGGTAAATCATTGGGACAATGCCATCTTCACAAATAAAAATCCATGACTAGGGTCATTTTTCTATCCAATCAGATGCCCTGAACAGATACTACATGAAAGACTGAGATCTGAGGTTATTTCCTGTAAAAAAATATTGCAAATGCCAAGAAAGAGTGTAGAGGCCGTAAAACCACTTAAAATATACTCACAAAATACCACAGGGATAAAGAAAAGGAAATGCATCAGTCTCCTGGTTTTCGTTTCAGTCTTTGAAGCAGGAAGTCTTGTTGTCTTTTCTCCGCAAGAAGCTCTTGAATTCTTTTATTATGCGTTTTCTCACGGAACGGCACTCGCTTTCTGGGAACAAAGTGGTTAAGTGCGACCTCGTTCGGATTGAAAATCCTGTAGGACACGTCGATGGAGTTATTCTCCTTCTTGTCTTCTGACCGATGGAGACTGATTATGGCAGGAGGGCTTGTTGTTGCAGTAACGTTAGGCTGTAGCATTGTCAGAAATGTTGTCTCGATGTTTTTATTCTCAGGTGTGCTTGTATATTGTGGAGTTGTTGGCCAAGGCTCTGCAGACGATGAGATGAACACTGACGATTCGGATTCTGAGAAGTGTTCGGTTGAGACGTCGCTCCAGGTTTCATCCTCGTAGAAGGGGGCACTGGTTTCCTCTTCATAGTCGAGTGTGCCGGGATGCTTAGTGTGCACAGTGACAGAACCAGTGGTGAAAGGGACTGTGGTTCCTGGTTTTAGGGTTATTGGATTCACAGTGGTTGTGTGGGCCCAAGATATGGGCTCAGTGCTGATGTTTCTCCATCTTCTGACCGATGGTGTGATTGTTGTGCCGGGCTTCTGTGAGGTCCTGTACAGCTGTGTCGTGCGAACGGGAGCCGTCGCAGTGGGAGTTATGGTAGGGGTGACAGTGGTGTACATCCAGGGTCTAGTCAGGTTGAATTCAGAGGTGTAGTTGCCCTCGTTGCAGGACTTGCAGCACATCTGCCTGTAGCCCGGGTTGGAGCAGTACTTACTGAGAACCTCCATCCGACATAACATAGACTTGTCTCCTTTACAGCGGGATCCTGAAAAATAAACCAACATGATGCTCAGTGTGGAGTTAGTGATGTCAGTACAACAATGGGAAATTATAAAAAGAAAAGAAAAAAATACAATAGGAGATTCGAATAAATAAATAAGAATATAAATGAAATACGAAAATGAAAGAAGCATGCAGCAGCGTGACCCTGGCAAACAATGATGTCAATATGATAATGGGAAATATATAACATAACATATAACATAACAAGGGATGAAATATTAAAATAAACCATCATATATAAATTAAGTTTTTCTATTCCATAAAATATGACAATACGAAGTATAATATAATTTAATATACTATAGTCTGTGACAATAACTGCGCTATCGCATCCAAATAAAGTTTTTTTGTTTACTAATATATGTATGTGTAACTGTTTATATTTATTGGTATATCTAAAGGCACAACACATGCATGTATAGATTTCAGAAATGTATGTTTATATATTAAATATATTTATATGAATATAAATATATACATGAAAATACATGTAAATTTTTTCAAAATACATACTGTATGTGTGTATATTTATACATAATAAATATACACAGTACAGACATTTATTATGCAAACAAAAACTTTATTTTGGATGCAATTAATCACGATTAATAGATTTGACAGCACTATATAAATAATATCTATATATACAAAAAACAACAATGAAATCGAAAAAAATGAAGCACAACAGCACCATGAAATGAGGAAAATGTGAATGGAAATAAGTTAGTCTAACAAAACGGCAACAGAAATTATATAGCACAATCAGAGGATTTTATATTCACGTATATTCTTGACCCTTTATTCCCTAACCCAGCGACAAGACCACATTATTACACATAGAACTTCCTGTCAAATTAGAGGCTGTACAAGACAACACATACAACTTTTTCTAAGACAATGTAAACTGCTTTGCCAGTCCACAAAACACCATTCACCGTTTAGTAACACTTTGGTAAAACTCTCAACACCATTAATCCATTGAAAACAGACAACTTGCAGAATATAATTTAAAAATGGAATGGCACATCCTGCTTACATTGAAACGAACTACATACTGTAACCATATCAATGCAGGCAAGCTACCTCTGGAATGAAGAGCTGGACAAATCAGACCTACAGGGTCCACATTCAGCAAAGATCTGACGACAAGGCCAACCGCTGCCTTCAACATGCCATTTTTATCATTTTAAACCAGTTTTAATTTACAAGTAAGTCCCGATGCGGAGGTGCTTAATATAGAATTCCAAAATGGCCTGGAAGAACAGTCTAACCAGGGCACCAGACACGTCCCTGGAGGCCGGTGGTCCTGCAGAGTTTAGCAGGCTCCAACCCTGATTAAACACACCTGAACCAGCTAATCAATGTTTTACTAGGTATACTTGAAACTTCCAGAGAGGTTTGTTGAGGCAAGTTGGAGCTAAACTCTATGGCCCTCCAGGATCAAGTTTGGTGACTTCTGGTCTAAACAAATGCTACCGTTAGTGCTTTTCAATGTAAAGCTCGTATCGAAGTCTTGTGTGTTAATAAATAAAGGAGGATTTTAAGCCTGGACCCTGTCACATTTATTTCAGTAACTCAGATGAATAGACATTCCCATTAAAAAAGGACCTCACGCACGTGTGCACACACACACACAATCATATGCTTTATAATCCTTTAAAATATCATTATAACCTTATATACTCTTTTAAACATGATATATACTGTATACATATCTCAAATCATTACTTTAGTTTTCAGGCAAGGAAACATGGCCTGTAAGGTCAAAATACATAGATAAATACAATATATTACCTTTGTTACTGGTGTAAGAGATAACAGTCATTGAATATGTTATTACCATTACTATGTATGTTCAACGTTATTTAATATATACACATAATTGCTGTATAGTTTTAAAAAAGGCCTTTAGACAGTCTGCATTGCTATAGCTTCATCTTTCCATGAGACTTACAATCATACAGCAGTGAGAGACCATGATATAACAGAAGATCTGAGGAGCAGCAACCGTTTACACTTGCTTAGCTGTAAACATTCATATTTGTTGTTGTTCTTTTCTTTAGCTGCCTCTTTTCGAAATTTGGTGGACATGCAAACGTAAACTCGCATCCCTTCAATCTAAAATAAGGCAAAAATGTCTGATGTGAGTGGAAACAAACACGCAGAAGCGAGGCATTTTTAATCCTTCATAAGGATGTCAAACATCGACACGCAACCGATTTATAAAACAAAAATGCGTTAAAAAGCGTGCACGATCTTACCATTCTAGTCTTGTCATCATATAGGAATGCCTAAAAAAGAATGAAATGCTCCGTAAAAGTTGCTTTTCGAGAATCCTTCAATATAATCAGTTATAAATAATTTTTCAAGGAAATATATACAAAAATACATGACATTTAACAGTCAAAATAAATGAAGATTGTGGCCCACATTGTCATTTTAGTGATCTATTATTTATGTTCATCTTATATATGTATTTAATTGACTAACTGACTGAAATGCTCCAGTTACCGACAGTACCAGAGGAGTTTGCTTCGTAGAGTTTGTTGAATGATTCACCCTGGAAGTCGTTACAACAGTCATATCCATATTACCTGACGTAGCACAACCATCACGGCTTCTCAAAACAAGGCTCCTTCCGCACAGGCACCTACCGCCCTTTTTCAATGCAATTTTAGGCTGTGTTTAGCCTGTAGAAGACTAAGCACAGAGCGAACAAGGGCAGAGGAAGGAAATAGCCCACAGAATTCCCTCGGACGAAGGAAACATTAAGACTCTGAGAGGGACAGAGAAGCGGTCAGGACAGAGTGTAACAGAGCCATAGCATAAGAGAGAGAGGCAGGGTCCAGGAAAGAGCGGCCATGCAGCACACAGCAGGCTGACGATTGGAGATGGGCCGTTTACTTGAGGAGATCTTGGGCGCTGGGAACTCGGGGTCTGCTCTGGAGAGCCACTGGATGAGGAAGTTCCCTCTGTCATCTAGTAGTTAAGACAGGATTTAGGAACAGTGTTATTTTGGTTTCGAAAGAGTCTTAAGTGAATTCTGAGGAGCTGTATAGGTCGCAGCAGACACTCACTTGGACACGGTGCCAGCAGACATGATTTGATGCTCTCAGGCTTAGTGTTCATACAGATGCCAATGGCATTATCAGGGGTGCTGCACATGACCTGCCGCTCCTGAGTCCCATTACCACAGGTCACTGAGCACTGCACACACAGTAGCAGAATGGGATGCATTAACAAGATACATTGATTAACCTACACTACAGGTCAAAAGTGTTTTGAAAGAAGTCTCTTATGCTTACCAAGGCTGCATTTATTTGTTAAAAAAATAGAGTAAACATATTGATTTTTTTTAACAATTTAAAATAGCTGTTTTCTATTTTAATATATTTTAAAATGTAATTTATGGCAAACCTGAATTTTCAGCAGCCTTTCATTCTTCAGTGTCACATGATCCTTCAGAAAATCATTCTAATATGCTGATTTTGTGCCCAGTTATTATCAAAAATTCAACTTGCCGTTGCAGGAATAAATTCAATTTTATTTTACATTTATAGTGTGCCAGTAGTGTACCTTCACACTGTATTAAGACTTTGCGAATAAGTCATGACATTACTTAATGGCATAATGTTTTGAGAATAAGGTTGCGACATTGAAGTAGTAATATTTTGAGAATACCATTTTGGGTGAACTGTTGCTTTAACATAATGATGGCCCTTTATTTTAGCATCACTGACGCTAAAATACAGCAACTGATACTGATGCTGATACAAGATTCTTTCTTTTAGAATATCACTGATATTCTGGCTGATATGTTTGATAATAATTGTCATGTTATGGCCAATTATCAATAAATAACCGATATCACAAATATTACTTATTATTATTTTTTATTACTATTTGATCAATTAAAAATAAAGCAGTGAACACTAAAATTAATAATTAATTTTGAATTTAGGCATATTATTATAATATCTTAATGTATGGTATGAAAAATGGATATCCATTTTGTGTTTTAACTGTTTTTAAACAGGACACATTAATCCAAGTGTTTTTAAAGATTAACTTTAAGTGAGTGTTAGATAAAGGTAATCTAAATGTAAAAATGTGCACGAACAATGAAATATCTGACTCTCAAACTCTCAATCTTACTCATACTCACCTGAGACCAAGGTCCAGTTCTCCATTGTGCAGGGCATAGGTGACGATTACAGGGTTGTCGTCCTTCAGGCCGGTCATCATTGCAATACTTAGCGTTGATGGCTTTGTATGAACCGTCCAGTTCAGGTCTCACACAGCGCACAGTTCGAGTCTGAGAACCAGTCTTACCACATGATTTACTGCACTCCTCCCATTCTCCTGTCACCCAGCTGAAATACACAACACACATTGAAAAAATGTCCACTAACCCTATGCTTCCATTACACCAGGGGTCACCAGACTCGGTCCTGGAGGGTCGGTGTCCTGCAGAGTTTAGCTCCAACCCTGAAGCAGCTAATCAATGTTTTACTAGGAATACTTGAAACTTCCAGGCAGGTGTATTGAGGCAAGTTGGAGCTAAACTGTGCAGGACACAAGTTTGGTAACCCCTGCCTTACACCATCATCCATCACTCATTTAGACGCTACAACAGTTCAACTGTATGATATTGGTTTGAAAACTACCACACAGTGAACCTCATTTGCTTACATTGGTTCTGAGCACTCCTTCTGGTTGCAGGCTCGACTGATGGCGCGAGGTTTGGGTATGTTGGCACAGAGTGTGCGGTGTACCATTTTGCCATCCGACTTCCTCCGGCATCCAAAACGTGTGTACTGTTTCCCTACAAGCCAGACAAACAGAAAAAACGCCACAATACAAGCTGTTGTCTCCTACCACTGATCCAAGTTTCACTCAAATCTCTTGTCTGTCAGGGTTGTGCACCATTCAGTGTTGAATTAAGAATTAAATTCTTTTAGCAACTTTAATCAACAGAATACGGAACACAGAAGTGCAATTTAAGGAATGAAAAGAAAATAACAACAAACAAAAAACATGTACTTTTTATTATGAATTACACATAAACGTACATTACCTTCTAAAAGTTTGGGGCCACTAATATTTGATTTAAAAAAAATAAATGAATACTGTTATTTAGCAAGAATGGATTAAATTGATTAAAAAGTGAAAATAAAGTCATTAATGTTAATGTAAACAAAGATTTCTATTTCATATAAATGTTCTTTTGAACTTTCCATTCATCTTGAATCTTGAAAAAAAAGTTTAACATTTCCACAGAAAATGAGGACTGGATTAATGGCTGCTAAAAATTCATCTTGGTCACTTCGACGTTGTGTCAAAGTCTGACACTAGGGGTGAGACTTCAGAGCCCAGCCACCTCTGACATCATTGAGAAAAGGCCAATGATGTTGGCAAGCAAAATTTGCACAGCTGGCCACTCCCCGGATATCCGGGTATGAATAGGCCAGCGTGGCATTTGTTCACTCGTTCTGTTCTTCGGAGCCGATGCAGCATCTTTTTTCATTCACCTCTCAATCTCCTTGTCGTAGGATCTATGGTAAAAGAAGTGGTTTCTCTATTGCCCATACACTGATAAGTGTAGTGAGAGTACTCCTGGGTGCTTCAATGGTGATCTTTGAGAGCAAATTTCCTCTTAAAAGCCGCTTTTGTGGATGGTTTATGTCCCTTTTGTAAGGACATAGCTATCAGCATGTTGCACATGCAGCTCATGATCTTTTTTTTTTTAATCGAGTCACCTCATCTGCATCCTGTCCTGGCCCTTCTACTTCCGAGTACAAGGCCTCAATGATGTTCACTGAAGGGGAGCAAGGAGATGTTGCGGGAGCAGTTCTGGTGGATGAATTCCTGCAGACCTCTTGTTCCTCCAACGCCAAGTGCTCTAATACGATGCACCGGTTCCTCTGTTCTCATCAACCTTGACAGCGGTCCAGCATAGGAATATATGGGGGGTCCCCCAGGTGGAGAGAGTGATCAAGCAAAACACAGAACGCTGCCATCTGGAGGGGCTGTCTGAAACTCCCGTCCAGAGCATATAAGTTTCCTCGTCCCTTGTGGCGAGAGCTTATACTGCTTCTGGACATGCTGCATCCACTCTGCACACCATAGCTGTCTTGCTGTTGTTTAGGCCAGGGTCTGCACGAAGGTGGACCCAACCCGGAGCATGCAGGAACTGTGCTCGGCAGCTGACTATGCCCTTCGGGCTATGAAGGTCACGCAACAGACTCTGGGGAGGGCATGTCATCAGTGTACTTTATCACTGTACATCAGTGGCCTCAACCTGATGGGGATGTGGGTTACTGAGAAAGTGCACTTTCTTTACTCCCACATTTCCCAGTTTGGTCTCTTTGGCGACTGCCATTTCTCAACAGTCAGCAAACTGGCAAAGGTATTCTGCCTTGGCATGGGTCGGGTTCTATCCTTGGACCCCTGATGTAGCAATCTCTGCCTGCTTGTTGCTGGGGATGCGCTGTGAGAACTGCACTGACCCTGCATCAGCCTGGACAGGTGGATAAGCCAGACCGAAGGCAATCTTTTAGGAGCAAGGTGGCATCACCAGCTCATTCTCAGGTTGCTTAGAACCCTTAAGAAGTTTCAAAGCAGACCTGTAATGAGCAACCCAGGGAGAGATACCAAATGACCAACCAGCTCTACTTGCATCGGGGGATGAGAGGTGGATGCTGCATGACCTAGGCTATCTGTCACTCTGCAGACCAATTTATTAGTAAAAAAGAAATTCATGTCCTTGGGTCATTCTACTCCAGGGTTCCTCAATTAGTTTTCGCCGAGGGCTGAATTCTGCCAACAATACCAAGCCAAGGGCCACGGACGTAATATAAAGTATATATATATATATAATTATATATATATAATTATATAATAATAATAATAGTATTTATTAGTACAATTTGAGATATTGTTGCTTTTGTTTTTTAAAAGTCACGAGATGGTCACAAGATAAATATTCAGATTTTTTCCCCCAGTTGTCTGTTTTATTCAAACAATTATGAAAATTTTTGCATTTAGATATAGAAGAACTTTGCCTGTTGAATATTAAAAACTAATGAACAAACAAAAAATCTGGATCTCCATGTCTGCCATGCAAATCAACTGTTCCTGCTCATTCCCAGACTGGATCTCTTCTCTCCCCTTTCCCTCTGTGGGGGTGGGGTTCAAACTGTAACACCGTGTGTCCCAACCAGGCGCGACGTGATAAAAAGTATAATTTCCATGTAGTTTTTGTCCTAACCACCCGCGACAGCGACACGGGATTCTATTTTTGAAACCGTTTTTATTTTCTGCGACGTCGCGGCAGGAACAACATACAAAATATGACAGCGATAATATCAGGTAATAATTATGTGCTTTATTCAATGTTAAAAGTGTCTAATGGGAGTTTGAATATTATTTTGTGTGATCTATAGCCATAGTGAAAGCAGCAATAGATATTTATCTCAGATCTTGAAAATAAATTAAAGCAAACTTGTGTGAACTCACTGCGAACCAACATGTGTATTCCATAACAGAGATGATATCAGTCAGTCACTCACTCAAAACTGCTCAGTTCATTCACATTATCATCTATTTTCCGTGTCCACTTTTCTTTTCTTCTCACTCGCCATGCTTTTGCTATCACATCGTATCTACACTGGATGCAACAAAGCATTGCAAATCATTTGAACTTTGTTTCAGTGCGTCATAAATAGAACGAGTCAGCAGTTTACTGTCGGGATTTGTCGCGCCGCACCGCGCCGTACACAGTGTTGACAACATCACTGATTATTGCGCTGATTCTATTGTATTTTGTTGCGTCGCGCCGCGCAGCTCGCGTCCAGTGTAGACACGATGTAAGTTAATGTCGCTTTCTGATGGTGCATTTGAATTTTCATGCCACATTATTTGACATTAGTGCGGACCAAACATTTTTCTCTCACGGGCCGGATGTGGCCCACGGGCCGCCTATTGAGGAACCCTGTTCTACTCACACGGCGTTCCTGGCTCTTGGTATCAGGCGCTGAAATTGAGCATCAAAGCCTGTTCAGACAGAGACTTCTGCCTTCTCACATTTTGATGCAGCAGGTCTGATGTCAAGCCAGTATGACGAACCTAGGCAAGCTTCAGCTCCCTCGAACATCTGAGGGACCAGGCTGATGCTGCACACCCTTCACAGAGTGCTTCGAAAGACACAACGTCCTCTTCCATTGTGAGCCGCCACAGGAACCCTGCCTCAGGTACATTGAACGTAGCTCCACTGAGACCATTGACAAGACGTTTGGACTACCCAGCCTTTCCTGTTGGCTCCTCAGGTTGTTTGGCTTGGCGATTCAGCTGATTGGAGTGATTCAGTCAGGCACAGACATATCTGTTGCCTCACAGGATTCCTTTCTTTGCCCATTGCAATTTCCCTGTCTGAGGCCTCCCTCGTCACGGATGCATTATTCTGAGACCCCGGCTTGGATCTGTGCCAAAGGTTGCCACTAAGTGGTGACCCTGCAAGTTATTCCTTTCAAGGAAGGACATCTGGGCTGTCACTGTTGTGCCTGGTGCGAGCCCTGTGCATTCAATACAGTACACACAGAGTTTCAGAATGTCTGAACAGCTCCTTGTCTGCCTGGAAAACAGCGGAAGGAGAACGTTGTCTCCAAACAGGAAATCTCCCACTAGACTATAGATACGATTTCCATGGCTTATCAGGCCAGAGGCTAACCTGGCCTACTGGGAGTCAGGGCACTCAACCATATCTGCAAGTGTAAGCCAGTTCATCCTAGATTTATGGTGACTAGTAAGGTGTAGAGCTGCAATATAAAACCCTTCCCCTCTCTGAAGTGGTAATGTGCACTCTTGAGTCCAGTTCAGTACCTTTTATGAACCCTGGACTGCCTTTCCATCGTTCAAGCACTCTTTGCGTAGCTGAGTTTGGTGGAGAAACTTGCTGCAAGAACCCATTACTTGTAAGTATCCCTCAAGTGAACTCGTAAATGGATTGGTGCTCCATATGTTGTGACTCTCTATGGTGGTCCCATATGTGTATTAATCCACTGCCCTGTTCCTAATAAGGACTCAGTGTTTTCCCTAGACAGACAGCTGATATGTTTCTGTGCTTAGTAGTTCTCCCCTTATGTGGAGCACTCGACAGAAACCATCCCAATGTTTTACTATCTTTTTAGTGAGTTTTGGATGTATCTCCACATGTTACCTCCCCTTCAGGTATGATGTGGTCTCCGTAGTGTTCCTTCCCCACTCGGGGAAATGAACGCTTCCCCAACGTTAACAACCAGGATTTTTCAATCGCTATTTTATTCTTATTTATTCTCAGATGAGAAAAGTCTCCAGTTGGAGGTGACCTCTGCCTTATATGGCGGCTCTCCCAGATGTTGGAGAGTGAGGTCATAAGTCTTGGGCGTTGTAAGGTTATGAGGAGGAGAGGTGCATTTGGTTGTGACACGCTGGGCTTGTCAACACCTGCGCCCCTGTGGATTTGCAACACAGTTCAGTGGCTGTGGCGTTTAGTATACGGACCCCTAGTGTCGGACTTCGACACTACGTCAAAGTAACAGACTAAAAGGGAACGTCTCAGTGACGTATGGTAACCCTCGTTCCCTAATGGAGGGAACAGAGACGTTGTGTCCCTCTGAACTGCTTCTGAGTGAGTTTAGACACTTTTTGACTCTTCAGAACAAAACGAGTGAGCAATTGCCATGCTGGCCTATTTATACCCGAACATCCGAGGCGTGGCCGGGCTGGCTGTGCAAATTTTGCTCGCCAATTTCACTGGTCTTTTCTCAATTATGTCAGAGGTGTCAGGGCTCTCAAGTGCGACACCTTGTGTTGGACTTCGACACAAAGTTTCCGTTCCCTCCATCAGGGAATGAGGGTTACCATATGTAACCAACATGTTTTCCTTTACAGGAATAAATTACATTTTTATTTATTAAAAGTGAAAACATTGCTTTTGAAAGGGAACGTCTTTCAAAATTGAATTGCAATAATAAATTACAATATTTATGTTTTGTTGTATTTTACATAAGAGACTTTAAAAATCATTAAAAACATTTGAACTGTTTTGTACATAAAATATATGTTAGAACTAAAGTTAAAGTTTAATAATTAATGCTTGAAATGCCACCTATTAAAATATGTATTTTAAAATAGTATTTAATGGTCATTCCCAACTTATTTCTAATTCAACATAATATTGGACATGGTCAATTCAATTTAAAATTCTAACTGAAAGTAAATTGAAAAGTAGCCAATTCTTATATATTGCTGTGTACCTCCACCACATGGCTTTGAGCAGTGCGACCACTTCCTGAGAGCCCACTCGAAGTAAATTGTGTCATCCTGAGGCAGGGTGTTCTCCATTGATGAGAGCGGATCTTCTGGCAGGATGTATTTGTATGAAAGCGTGACTTTAGAAATGCTCTGAGACTGGACCTGGAGAAGATGTTTGATAGGTTCAGGTTCAGGTTCACTTTATTTGTACCCATAGTTAGACTAGGTTTGCAGTATTATCAGTTCTCACATCTTTCACATTTTACAGACACCATAAACATTAACCAACATATATGATAAAGGTGCTTTAAGGTTCCCAGCATCACTAAAAACACTGCCTAGACTAAAAACAATAAATTACCAAAAAATAAATAAATAAATAATAATGCTCCTAAGACCTATCCTTATTCAACTGAGTGATAGCTGCTGGCACAAAGCTGTTTTTATACAGAGTTCTATTATACGGAAATACAAATATACGTCTAGATGGCAGAAGTTTAAATGAATTGTTCAAAGGATGAGAGTCATCATTTAGAATTGAGTTAGTCATCCGCTGTAACTGTCTGGTATACAGGGATGCTGTATACCAGATTCTATTTTCTGACTTTTAATAGATGTAACTTCATGTGGGTGGGCTTGTTTCCTAAAATCAATAATCATATCTTTTGTCTTAGATAAGTTTAATTGGAGGTAGGACTCCTCACACCACTTTATAAAGTCATCAATAATCGGGCCATGGCTGGTCTCATTGCCCTGAAGCTCACTAACAATAACAGTGTCATCTGCATACTTTAAAATAGTCCTGTTTTCCCACTTACTCTGACACATATTTGTGTAGAATTAAATAATAGAGGTGAAAGCACACATCCTTGTGGGGAGCCCGTAGAGGAACAAACTTGGTCAGACAGGGTTCCATTTACCCTTACTCTTTGTGTCCTATTAGTTAAGAAATCAAGAATCCAGCCCACAATATTGTTACTCAATGTAAACTGTTCTAAAAGCCTATTAATTAGAACATGGGGTTCGATTGTGTTAAAAGCAGATGAAAAATCAACGAATAAAAGTCTAGCATGAGACCCATTACCCTCCAAGTGTTTAGCAAGTAAGTTCAACAACGTAACTGTAGCGTCCTCTACTCCTCTATGTGGCCTATAAGCAAATTGCATAGGGTCAAGTGTATGTTCAGTTTTCCTTAAAATGTCTCCCCTTACCAGTTTTTCAAGGGTTTTAATTAAAATTGATGTAAAAGCAACTGGTCTAAAATCATTAAGGGCATTGGGACTAGTGGACTTGGGAACTGGGACTACCACAGCATCTTTATATGCAGCCATCATGTGGCTATATGCAGATCAGAGGGTACTCCCTGTTTAAAAGCAAGTTTATTTTTCTGTATGCTGGACTTAACAGATTTGGTCACCCATGGTTTGTTATTAGGGTAAACCTTAACACGCTTACAGGGAATAATCATAGCAGTATATTTTCAAAAGAAAAATGATCTATTAATAATTAATTATTATATAAGAAAAATTATTAGATATTGGTGAAGCATGTTACTTTTTAAAATACATTCTGTTGACTAGATTTATCAGTATCATGTGATTTAATCTAATTGTTAATAGTTTACCCAAAGATGAAAATTAAGTAATTGTTTACTCGCCCTGGTGTTATTCTAATGCTGTATCCCTTCTTTCTTTTTGGGCCAAAAAAAAGGATAATTTTTCTTTTGAAAATATACTGCTCATGCTTGAACATATAATGGCAGTGGAAAGCGACCAGCATCAAGCTTTTATTTTTTTAAATAAAAAAAGCCACAAAAGTATCACTGAATGATCCCATGTGACACATGTCATATAAGTGTATACAATAGGGTTTGGTGAAAAACACAAACTAAAATTTTATGTATTATTTAAAAGAATCTTACGTAGACCATTGGTCTGTACACAACTGTGCTTTATTTAGCGACACAGTTCATTTCAACTCACCCAGGAAAATCTAGAAATCTAGATTTCTAAAAATGCAAAATGAGTGAGTGACGTGACATGTGGCCAAGTATGGTGATCCATACTCGGAATTAGTGCTCTGCATTTATCCCATCCAAAGTGCACACACACAGCAGTGAACACACACAAACTGTGAACACACACCCGGAGCAGTGGGGGCGCTATTTATTGGGCCCTTTTTTTTTTTTAACGGGGGCGACATGGGGAGCCCGGTGCCTTGCTCAAGGGCACCTCAGTCGTGGTATTGAAGGTGGGAGAGAGCACGTACATTGACTCCCCCCACCTACAATTCCTGCCGGTACGAGACTCGAACCCACAACCTTTTTGGGTTATGAGTCCAACTCTCTAACCATTAGGCCACGACTTCCCCAAAATAAAATACAATCCATATACTTTCTTCTCTGAGCTGAATGTATATGTTGTGTTCACATCTATCAACTGTCATTCTGACTGGCACCTGACAAACCATTCCTGTCTGGAAGTTTTGAACTCACTGAAGAATGTACAATTAATTGTATTTCATGTTGTGCTTTTATTAATTTTGATTTCTCACAATGGTGCACTTGTGTGACCTAATCGCTGACCTACCTAACAGAGTCTCACGAACACAGCCATGCACAAAAGACCAATGGCTAAGGTCAGGATTTTAAATAATACAATAAATGTAGCTTTGTTTTTCACCTAACCCTATCCTATACCCTCAGAACACAAAGAAATGTATGATTCGTGTTACATGGGACCATTCTGTGATACTTTTGCATATTTTGCGTGAGCAGGGCAGGGCATTTTTTTTTTTAATTTCTCCTTTCATGGTCTGAAAAAGAAAGAAGGGCAAATGCCATTAGAACAACACCAGGGTGAGTACGACTGAATTTTCAATTCTTGGTGAACTATCTCTATCCATAACTAGATGTACTGCCCTTATTAACCCTGAAAGCTCTTTAGGTTTAGTTCTGGATTTACAGTTGTCCACTTCTTCTGGTAATTTTGGCTGATATAATGCTCTTTCTTACCATAATGAGAACTCCATATTTGAGTGGTCCGGTGGTCTGGACCGTCTCCATGTCGTCATTGTTAGTGTACTCCCACGCCACACCTTTCTCAATTACTGTACGTGACTCAGGAAAATCACCCTCGTCGTTCAGGAAGATATGATCTGTGGCCTGGTTCTTCACCGCTAGCAGAGGACAATTTAACATTAGGACAGTCTTAACTCCATGCAGTCCAATTTATGCACTGAGTGAGACAAAAACAAGGATCAATCTTCATCAAGCTGATTTGATATGCATTTCTTGTGCATTTATGCATTTCTTGCCAGACACTTGAATTATGAGGGCCAGTGTTGGAGTAATTAATCACACGGGCATGTGCTGTGAAGTAGGCCTGTCGCAATAATCAATATATCGACTTATCGCGCTATATATGTACATGACCTCACTAATTTTTGGTGATGCAATATATCGCCCATTATATTTACGTAATAATTAATGTCACCATGTTTTGTACATTCCACTTGCGCCTGTGTCTTTTGCAGCTTCTCGTACATAACGTGGTGTAGTCATGAGGTGCTAGCTCAAATAAAAAAAATGCTTCTACAAACAAAGTTCCTTGTTTAGGGATCTGTGCCTTTATGCATATGGACATCTGACTGCTAAGTAGTGATTGGGGTTTTCAGCAATAGTGTGCACCCTTAATTTACAGAGAAAAGAAGGTCAGGGAAAAATCTGTAGATGGAAAAATCTCCATACAAGTTCTTTGTGCATTTTTCTTATTTTCTACTTTGCACTTTTTTGTTAAAAAATGTTTATTTACTATTTATTCAGGTTTTCTAAGGTATCTACAATTTTGATACTTAATTTCCATGATCTAAATATTCTTAAAAATTTAAAGTTTGTTGTCATTTGGAAGTGTGTATGCCTTCTTGCATTATTATGCTTTTATATTATGATTATATATTCAATAGCATAAAATGGTCTTTAAAATTGCAATTATATCGCTTATCGCAATTATTTCTTGGGCAATATATCGCACAACAAAAAGTTGTTATCGTGACAGGCCTACTGAGAAGAAGCTTCTACCTAGAATATGTGGAGTTCCTTTGAATTCACGGATCTGTATGTGGCTTGCTCCTCTAGGAATCTCCAGGATCTTCAGAAAACCTAAGAATACAATTCACAAAAATTAAAATTAGATTTGAGAATTGAAGAATTTCCTGATTGTGGTGAAATTTTTTAATAAATCTGGGTTGGACATGCTCATGGAGTCTGCAGCGAGGAAAGAAGCTCACCTGGTTTCCTCGTGCTGCGGGTGAAATTTCCTTTGACAATCTTGCAGGTAGAGTTGTCTCCTCCACACACGCCACACTTATCGTCCTCTAGTTCCGAGGCTATTACATTGTCACAGCCCACTTTCTGTGCAGAGAGCAGGGTTTAAGAGAACCAAGAATATATAGCTTAAGCTAAGCAAATTCACTGAATCTTTTTTTATAGAACCTCTTTGTAGAACCTATCTGTTTTTGAATCCATTCAAGGTGCACTCAGTAATTTAAAATTTTGAGACATTAAGAAATTATTAGTACTTTTATGTTTTAAAATGTTTAAAATCATGTGAGTAACATGTTGAGCTCACATGACCAGCCAAATACTACTCAATTTATATCAGTAAAATTATGGGAGTCAATAAATACGGAAGGGGGGGGGGGGGGGGGGGGGTGTGGAATGTACCATATTGTAGTTTTTCCAGTAAAAGATCCTCAAAATAAAGTGTATAAAAAAATGATCTATAACACTATAAAAAATATTTACAAAATTGAAAAAGAAATTTAAGACTTGTCTTCAGAGCAAATGTATTTTGTTAGTCCTTTTGGCAATTTGCTGATTTTTATATAGATATACAGTATATAACATATATACATATATATATATATAAACCATACTTATTCATACTTATATCTGTTTTTACTGGAAAACAAGACAAGAATACTGATGAAGAAATCAAAACGGAGCATTTCCACAATTTAATCTGTAACTGCAAGTTTTTGCTTTTGTGTGTAATGCATCATCCATGGCAATCCAAATGTCTTTATAAAGGCAAAGACAACAGTGCTATTGACCAGCAATTTTGCATTAAAATTTATGCATGGATGGTAAATTGACTCTAAACTTAATCTTAATTCTAACCAGAACCACTGTTTGCCAATAAAATCAATAAACATCAGTAAAAGGTAGGAAACACTCTTGAGCACACAACTGCATGGAAACAATCACAGATCCCATCTTTCCCTAGGTGAGTGCCAGTGCTGGTGCACATTCAAACCCAGCCTTTTCCAGACATTCATATCCCTCTCAGATTATAAAGCAATACATCTTGGAATGCGCTTCATCTTTTAATTCCACTAGCAAAACACTGAGATCTAAGCATGTACTTCATCAATCAGGACTTTGCAGTCATGTATTCCACCAATAACAGAACTAGCTAAACACAGACCATTGAAGACAACGTCTTGTTCTAGCGAATCAACAATTTACCTGGCAGTGAGAAGTGGAAAGGCCTCAGAAGGCTGATTAGGCCTGATATTATTCATTCTATGGCATTTTGGAGGATGAATTTCAGTGATGGATGGTTTGTGTGGGTGTGTTTGAATAACCTTTACCTCACACTCCCCACGCACACACACGCTGTAAGGGTCTTTGTAGGAACAATGTGTGCCATCATGCACCATTCTCTTCATGGATACCACATCTCCAGTTTCTTTTGACTGGCAGTATAGTTGACATTTCTCTTCAGCTGTCCAAAAAACAGATCACAGACAAATTCATACAATTCATAGCAATTCATATTTGTTTGAGCACACTGTAAGAAACTACAGACTGCCCCGGCCCAGATTCCACTCCACACTAGATGTATGATCATGCTCAAATCCCAAAATGGATGAATTATTATAGAAAAGAAGAAAGATCACATCCTGAGCAAATGGTGACCAATTGTAGAATATGAATGGATGTGGATGTGGGACACCGAGAACAATCTCAGACAATGGGGTGTTGGAACTTCATTAACATACAGACCACAGCTGTTCCTGGAGCAACTTCATTTACATTAAGGGTAGTAAACAGTAACTGTACAAAAGGTTTGAGCTTATGATGTTTGAGGGTTATTCTGTGTCCTCTGAATCTAAAGTGCTGCATGTACTTTGTCACTGTTATTCTGCAATAAGTTATTCTTCATCAAGATCTTCAAAGTCTTCAGCATTTTTCTTACAACACAAATATGTTGGCATGTTTTTGAAATCATGTAATTATAATATATTGATTTTACTGTATTTTAATTAATAGGATTAATTAAATATGTTCATTTACTTATCTATTTCTCTATCTACTTCTTTTGACATTATGACAGTTTTTTTTTTCTGGTGTGTTTTTCGAAGGATTCCATCACTTTACTCAAGCTGATACTTTAGGAATGTTAAATGAATGGAAAACATATTATATATAAAAATATAATAGCAAATGTAATCATACAAATATATTTAAAATGTATGGATTGGTAAAGATTCTTTTTATGGTTTAGTTATATTTTTGATCCCACTAATATGTTAATATTGTACTTTTCAGTGTGAATTACCATTTAAAGGGGTGGTTGATTGAGATTTTACTTTTTTAACATTAGTTAGAGTGTAATGTTGCTGTTTGAGCATAAACAATATCTGCCAAGTTACGAAGCTGAAAGTTCAATGCAAACGTAGATATCGTCTTTTAAAATTCTGGCGTTTTAATGCCTACAAAAATGGCTGGTAAGGACTACAACAAGTTACTTCCCAGGTCCGTTACGTCAACAACCCAGAATTTTACATAAACCCCACCTCCAGGAACATGCAGCAAAGGAGGCGAGGCCATGCTGCACTGCTTTAGAGAAGAGGAAGAGAAAACTAGAGGTGCACGTAAAAATCTATTTATATATGAATCGCGATTCTGTCTTCTAACGATTCTAATGGATTCACAAGTTTCAAAATCAATGTTCTAAAGCAGCAGTTCTCAATAATGTTCCTCGAGTCACCCTGCTCTGAACACGCTCGGATCTCTCTCTCTCTCCTCTCTCCATTTAGATCAGTCCAACAATTACTGTTCAATTTCACTTATTTTCAAAGAGCTTTATGAGAACGTTATACCTTTGCATAAAGCGGCCAGTTGCTGTACTGTATTAAAGCTTTAATCAGTATAAAACCGTATATTAAAAGCTAACAGATGCAGTATCATTTACAAATAACAGTGTATCTAAATGTATGAGACAACAACAAACAAAAAAAACATAGGCCTACCATTAAAATCCGTGCTTGCACAGGTTCTGCAGGATCCTCTTCATAATATCCTATGCTTCTCAATCGGGCTCAAACTGATAAGCGATAATAACGACGCCGTTGTTTACAATACAACATGCTGCTGAGCACATGCTGCTGAGGTGAGGGGCGGAACGTTTAGACGCGCACTAGAGGCGGTTTAGCCCAATCACTCTGGGCTAGCTAACCAATCAGAGCCCATCGACTATTTCTGAGGGCGGGGCTTCATAAAAACAGGAAAAGATCAGCCCGTTTCTCAGAGAAAAAGGGGGGGGGGGGGGGGGGGACAGGGAAAGGGTCGGGCATAACGGTAACTATGTGAAAAAAATAATGCGTTTTTAAAAACCAAGCATTATCACTTAGGACTGCACCCCAGAAACCAGTCCCAGCCTAAGAAAAAACCAGTGACAACCCTTAAATGTTCAGGCGTTCAGCCAAGATTAAAAAAAAAAAAAAAAAAAACTAAATAATAAATACTTTATTTTGGCAAGGATGCATTAAATTGTTCAAAAGTGACAGTAAAGATGTTTACATTACTACAAAAATATTTGATCAAATAAATTATGTTATTTTAAACTTCCCATACAACAAAGAATCCTAAAAATGTAAGCATTGCTGAAAATTCAGCTTAACCATCACAGGAATGACATTTAAAATGACATTTTAAAAATATATTAGGGCTGAAAACAGTTTTTTATGTAATAACATTTTACAATATTACTGTTTTTACTGTATTTTTGATCAAGGAAATGCAGCCTTTGTGAACATAAATTACTTTGCTATGATCAAATCTTACCAACCCCCAAATTTTGAATAGTAGTGTACATCCAAACATACAAAAATGTACAATAATTAATACTTGTGAAAAGTAAGCAATCAGGTTGATAGAATGTTTTAAAATGTATGCGTGCTACAACCACACTTTACATATATATACCATATAAGTACTAATCAATTACATTGCTACATCTAGACAATTCATATGGATAGATTTAGTAAGAATGCCACTAATGTGAATTTTTCCAAGCAGCTAAGACCAACTCTTCAGTTAAGTAACAACCCTATTACTCTTTCTGAAGCCACCTCCTTTCCATGAATTTATGTTCCATTTTCTTTGTTGTTCTGCATTAAGGTTTTGGTGGCACGACATAAAGTTCTGAGAAGAAAAGTCAGAATTATAAGATATGAACTTGCAGTTATGAGAAAAAAAAGTCAGACTTGTCAGATAAAAAGCCGCTATTAAATTTATTTATTTATTTTTCCCTGTGGAAAAAATGTTTGTGCTAGTTAACAGTGCATTAACTAACTTTTGATCTCAAAAATGTACTGGCAAATGTTGAGATTAACATTAATTAAGATTAAGAAATGCTATAGAAGTATTGTTCATTGTTAGTTCATGCTAACTAATGTAGTTAACTAATGTTAAAAAAATGAAACCTTATTGTACGTATTACCGATAACACAAAATGCAGAAGCGTAAAGCCACTAAAACGCAACAAAATAGTGATTCTATATGGTACATAAAATACAAATACATATTTCTTAGCTCTTACGTTATGGAAACATTTACAGAAAAAGTAGCTTTGTGAATGATATTTAAAAAGCACATTTCTTTGAAAGAAAGATGAACAGGGTCCAAGACACATGGCGGACATCAGGAAGCATTAAAATGAGGAGTAAAATACCATGTGACTGTGCCAATGTCTTTTTCGCCAGCATAATATGAGACTGAACAAAAACGGAAAATTATCTGGAAAGGAATAACACTAAATAAATCAGCTCATCACTCACGTTCAGGGTGCTCGTAGGGCAACCAATGGTGTTTGGTGCCCTCATGCTCAAAGTGGGGGTTCCACATTATGCACTGCTCCTCTCTAAAGTCAGCCAGGGCCTTTGCACAATCCTCCAAGTTACAGAGCTGGAACTCATAGTTGTTTCCATAACAAGTGCGCCCCCCGTTGGCAGGACTACAACATAGAACAGATTTGTTCAAGCCAACAGAGGTGAAATGTGAGAACATGAGAATACCACTTTCACCGATTTGAAGACACTCACATTGGGTTATTACACTCTCGAGTTCGGAACCATACTCCACCACCACAGGTACGAGAACAGGAGCCAAACTTGGTCCACTGACCCCAGTGGCCATCTTGCCTAAGAATGTCTGGCGTCAGCTTGATACAGTGACCCTTAAAACAGTGCTGGAGAAAGAAAGAGAGAGGGAGAAAAGAATGTGAAAATGGTATCTGGTATTCTGGTTCTGGGTATATGCTCAGGTTCTGAGTATAAGGTCTAACCTTTCCTGTTGCACACTTGGTCCCATCGATAGGAGGGCCCTTCTTGGTCTTGCAGAAGAAAGGGTTCTCGGGGTGGCTGCACCACAGCTGCTTGCAAGGATCGTAGGTGCTGTACTAAAAGAAACAGTCATGCTCGCATTTATACACACAGACCATGTGACCAGCCCAGATAAGTGGCAGGAGTCTTGTTTTTAAATAGTTTTATTTAGCTTTTCTTGTTTGCAGATGAATTATCTGCATGCTTGCACCTGCATAAACAACATTATTTCATATTATAGAGGATGCTGAACATACAAAGTGCAGTCCAATAGTCCAGAAATGTTTCTATTTTGCATTATTTTTCAAATTTATCATATTAAAATTTTTTCATAACAGGAAACCATTAATGGGCAAAATGTTTTATTTAATGTGTCAGAAATTCGTTGTCAATACACAATCCTTAAGAATACTGAAAGTACAAATGTGCATCTATGAGAACAGTTAATAACTAATAATTAATACTTTATAAATAATAATAAATATGTAGATCAGACAGATACTCACGATGATTAAAAAAGGAAGCAAGAACATGATTGTCTGTACAAATAGTGATCAATATAATCATTTGATTGCATTTGATTTGTCACCTAGACACAGTGCAAAATCTTAAATAGTCTTCATTTTATTGAGATTTTCTTAAAATCGTAATTATATGTCATGGCTTTCCTCTATTTGAAATGCTTGAAAAAAATCTAAAACTTTGAGGTTCAAATAAAAACAAACATTCTACATTTTTAGTATTATTTGTGACCCTGGACCACAAAACCAGTCTTAAGTGACAATTTACAAAATTTAGATTTATACATCATCTGAAAGCTGAATAAATAAACTTTTCATAGATGTATGGTTTGATATGATAGGACAATATTTGGTCGAGATACAACTATTTGAATATCTGGAATTTGAGGGTGCAAATAAAATCTAAATATTGAGAAAATCGCCTTTAAAGTTGTCCAAATGAAGTCCTTAGCAATGCATATTACTAATAAAAAATTAAGTTTTGATATATTTACGGAAAGACATTTACAAAATATCTTCATGGAACATGATCATTACTTAATATCCTAATGATTTTTGGCATAAAAGAAAAATCTACAAGTTTGACCCATACAATGTATTTTTGGCTATTGCTACAAATAAACCCTAGCGACTTAAGACTGGTTTTGTGGTCCAGGGTCACATTTCATTATCTTAACTTGGACTCAGTATACTGCATTGCCAGATTTACTAACTATAGATCTAACTAGTTTATGTGGTTGAATGTGGAGTGAGATGGCATGTCAGGTTAGTTGGTGTGACAAAGTCTCTCTTTCACTCACCGCAGTGCACATCATGTAGCCCATGCCGAAGTCAAAGCGGCACTGGTCGTTCATAGAGTAATGCAGACCAGGCAGCTGGGGCAGAGTTGGCCATTCATGATCAAAGGGTTCATCACGCAGACAGTCATATGTACTGCATGAGTAATAGTACTATCTTAGAACTTGTAATCAAGGAACAGGATGAATAACAGAATATATTCATATACTACAAAGCAGGAAGCTACCATAACCAATTAACTCACTTGAGGTATCGCCTGAGCTCCTGTTGACTGCATCGGGACCAATGAAAGCGGTGGAAGGCTGCTTGAACCAGAGGAGCCATTATACTCCCCATGGGAACCTCATCCCCGCACTCATTTGCCTGGCCGTCGTGCTCCATCCCCAGTCTAAATATAATAAATAACAAGCACACATTCACTCACTCAGTCTATACAATCATCTTCTGTACTGAATGGAAATGTGGGTGAGAGAAAGGATATATGTAACAAATATTATGTATATTATTATACAATGTAATATATAATATATTATACAACATATACACAACATCTTTGTTTGCGATGACAAAATATGATCAAATATTTAGAAATGTAAATGACAGAACTTTCTATCTTTTATTGATTGTTTTTGTGGCAGATAAATCCTTCTTAATTTTTAAAAAAAAAAATAATTTAAAATGATATTCAAAGATATTACCGTCCACCCAATAGCTTCAATATAGTTAAAGGTGCACTAAGCAATATCTGAAAAATGCTTTTGACCACACTGTGTCCCAAAACACACTTGTAGCCAATCAGCAGTAAGGGGCGTGTCTTGTAATGATAGAGAGAAGAGAGCGCTCAATTTGAGTGCACAGGATGGATATTAGTAGATCGACATTAGATAGAGAGAGATGGCAGATAAAAAAGAGGAAAATATCGGAAGAAGAAAACATTAAAAAGAAGGGTTACGATCAGGCAAGAGGTAGGGCCCGCGTACATATCGGAGCAGTTTTTCAGTGGTGGAGAGAACTAAAGGAGCGGAAAGGGCTTGAATCGGATGCCGAGGTTGTGTTGTTTCTTCTGGATAGGTGAGTAACGCTGATTTTGCATTGTTTCACACAACTTATCTGTGCTGGCTTTTGTTTGAATATGCTTGTGTGTCATCTTCGTTTGTTTCCAAGATCATCGTTATGCCAGGGTTGTGTATGTACTCGTGGGGCGGAGATATCAAAATCGGGACAAGGTCCTGTTGGGATATGGGCATGTTTGTTTTGGTGCTTTCAAATATAAACATTGTTTGGTGAAAATCGCTTAGTGCACCATTAACTTTTATTTGTGGTATGAACTGTAAATACTTAGCGGCTTGATTTGGGTTGAACTACTAGTTTTTATGATTAACTTAGGGCTTGACACTTTCATACTAGCTTCTCAAACACTGGTCGGTGGTGGAATATTATGGAGGATGGTTTTTCTCACACATGTCCTGTCTCATGGGCCACAACAAAAGCAGACGAGAAGCCATCCTCATGGTTCAGAGTGCAACTTCTCACAGGGTGACACATTCCTGTCACAGGAGCATAACCTGAAAAGAGAGGGAAGATAAATTGTCGTCAATGGTCTGTTGTTTATGCTGGCTCAAATTGGCAAGTCTCTCTGAAAAAAAAAAAGTATGGTACATATGGTACAGTTCATTCGCCCTGTTACATGAATTTTAATTAGTCTGCATATCTGAGATTCTTCATGTACTGTACATACATCATGTCATGTTTACATGTAAGTTCATGGAATCCAAAAGTATTACCTTGCATGCCAGTGGGCCCAAACTCTTGTCTGGTGAGGAAAATGGCATGATCGTGGTATTCTGCATCATTCTTGTCCTCTTTTTGTTGCAGGAAGGCCCAGCGGCAGACATTCTCCAGACTCTGAGAAGCGTTGCCCAGCTCAATCAAACCCATGGACTGACAATACCAACACAAATCATAGGTTAATACCGGACATGGTTAATTGAAACAATTTAGTTTCAGAAATTTGAAAATTTCAGTATTAGAATGCTTAAGCCAAATCTATTAATGCTATAACATTTTAACATTTATACATTTCTAACCAATTTTTTGTATCATTTTGCACATGTTTTCAAGAGAAAACTTTTGTAATTTTCTACAGTTTGATGTTAGAGTTCTACTTGAGCTTTCATAGTTTATTTTTTAATTAATTAATTCAGTAATTAAATGCAAAGTGGTCCAAAGAATAAAGAAACTTAAACCTGCTGGACAGGACTTTAGCACCACTTTGTACCTAGAAGTCAATAAGCAAACTTTTTCAATTTCAGTATGCTATTTATTTACTTATTAATTTTTTTAAACAGTGTTCTCAGTTTTTAATTTTAAATCATTTGCAATCAACAACTTTGAATCAACCTTGGCTACAGTGGCGAAACATTTCCTTGGATATAGATACCAGAATTATACTTCAATACAGTCTCTGTTGGACAGCTACTGGAGTCATACACTAGACATTTTTTAATAGATAAGGTATTTTCGTACTTTGAAGTGCTGCTGATACAACCACAGTCATCCAACAAAGTTTCAGAAGGAAGCTGGCTGATGCCGTCTTACCTTGGAGGAGCAGAGCATCATGATTCTAACCAGGACAACATTAATATGGGCACCCAGGGAGCTGTCCTGATAAATCTCATTCACCTGTGGAACAATTCATAAGAAAACAAAGGATAAACAAGTAGAAATGCAACACAAACATAACCTTACTACAGAGAGCCTAGATGTGACGAATGGATGTGTAATTCGTCTGGACAATAACACGGCTACGAAAATTATGTAGGCAGGAAAAACTGTCACAGTGCCAGAGGCATTTTGAGAAGTTAGAGAGTTTAACAGGAAAAAGCAGAGTTTACTGCCTGTAAGCTGAAAAATGCACAGCACTTACCCGTACAGTCACCTTGAGAAGGATTTAAAGGTGAACCCTGAACCCTCCCTTACAAAAATGAACCATGGTTTTACTACAATACAAATAAAACCCAAAAAACATGGTTATTGTAGCCATGGTATCCACAAATTAACCATGGTTTGCGTGTACCGAAAGTAACCGGGTATTGAAAAACTGTAGTTATACAAATGGTAATCATTACACCAAAACAAACAAAAAAAAGAAACAGAAAACATGGTTACTACACTTTTACTATTATAAAAGCATGGTTAATTTTCATAAGGGCTGAGTCATTATTTACTGGTGCCTGCACATGTGTTCAGATATTTATATATTTGTAGAAGCGCTATGTCTATTATACAGTGCAGATTAAAAAAAAAAAAAAATAAAAAATAATTATAATTGTATGTAAAATTGGCAGGTAACAAACCTCTGTCATCTCTGAATAGTTTTTATGTATTTGGTCTTGGCAGACTAGAATCACGCCATCAGTTGAACGGTCTGGTACACCAGACTATGATGGAAAAAAGTTGTATGCATGCGAACCTCAAGTGCGGACTTGCTACTGCCAACAGATACACAGACATGCTGCTGTGAGCATGTAAGATATGCTGCTGCTGCTGCATGAATAGGCAAATATTAATCCGGTAGCAGTTCTAGACAGGTGGAGCTGGGGGAGGTGGAGGGTTTATTATAAATTTATATATGAATAAATAAATAAATAAATAAATAAGCAAGCATGACATGCATATCTGCATCCCTTCATAAAAAACACACATATTTGATCCTTTTACCATGCTTACATATGACTTCTCTCCACTCATTTACACAATACCCTGGGGCAACCTGGGAAGGTGCTGAGGCTTCACCAAGATGACCAGAGTGTTGAGAAAGAAAAGAAACACTGAACCACACACACACACACTCACAAACAAAGACAGTGACAGATAGATGACAGCTCGACTAGAGGCTGTTTAAAAATCTTAGTCTGATTACGGAGAGCAGACACTTAGCAAAAGAGAGAGATTCTAGCTATAGTTTCCCCTAAAACACTCAAAACCTCCCCAAAATACAAAAAGATACAATTAGATGCTTATTACTCATAATACCACTTGTTTTGTCAATAAAACTAAATGATCACACATTAGTTTACGGACCAATTCTCACTAATAACTAACTATTAACTATGACTTTTGCTTCAGTAGTGGTTAGGTTTAGGATTATGGGATCTAGAATATGATCAAGCAGAAAAAGGCAATTTATAATGTGCTTTATAAGTACTAATAAACAGCCAATATGCTAGTAATAGGCATGCTAATAAGCAACTAGTTAATAGTGAGAACTGGACCTTAAAATAAAGTGCTACCAACTAAACTTTAGATAAGTGTGTATGTGTGTGTATTTAATCTCAGATTTGACTAACAGGAATACTAATTATAAATCACGTGTATAAGCATTTACACATATATACAGACAATATGGAAAATATCTGTTTTTAAAATCCTTTTGATATTTCAATATGTAAAATGTTTTAATATGAAGACAATTTATTGGCATGTCAGGAATGTCTGATGAAAAATATACAGTATGTATGCATTTTAGAGTAACCAAATTGTGAGTTTTAATGTATTTAATATTATATTCAACATTTCATTTTATATTACATTTAAATTAACATTATTACATATTTATAAAAAATAAAGATATGTATCCCTGTTGTTAAGGTGACAGTTCATTATCATTGTTGCTAAGCACGAAAACAGTTGAAATATTAGTTTCTGAGAAACAGTGCCAGGTAACCCTGTTCCCACCTGAAACCATGTATCTACTCAGGCACTCAGTAATGACAGCTCTGTAACCTGGCACATAAATGACTATTATCAGCACATACTCTCTTGTTTTTTTCTCTTCTTTCCCACACACACAAACACACACACACCGTACTAATCACCTTAAGCAGCGAGTCTCTCATTAGCACTGGCTGTCTCTGGCCCTCTCCAGGACCCTGTCAGTATTTTATTAGTCTAGATCTCTGCCTGTAGCTGGCAGGTAGCTAATTGACGAGTAAGAGGCCAAAGTGCCAGAAAATCATTAGGACTAAATTAATAATGCAGCAAGGTCTTCCATTGGAGCTTGTCTTCTGCTTAGCAATGGGACCACCGTGTAAACAAAAATGAACAGTGAGGGAATTACAAGGATAGAGTTGAAAAGTTGCAAGAGCTTTGGAATCGCTATCCAGTCACTTGAATACCCAAAGTACAAGAATGACAACTGCTCTAGCTACACAAATTCAATTTAGTGTGTTGTTGCATTACAAAATGTCAGACTGCAGTTCATAACAGAACACAAATATGAACATTTTGGACATTGCCACAAGGGGCACTAAAACAGAGTAAACACTCCAATTCTTGTTTATAGTTTATAGCTACCTAAGCAAAACACATCTAGTTTATTGTCACAGGCATTTAAAGGCAATTATGAGGTTTGTTACACCTAAGCAATGCATTGGAAAAAGTAGGTGTTAAGTATTTTCAAATGGACTATGGGACATCGGTCAAGCATTTGGGCATAGGCGGAGTTTAGACGAGAGCCAATAATGATTTTGTCTGAGCTATGAATAAAATATAAAAATTAAAGAATTCACATTTTCTAATTTTATTTGTATTATCTTATTATTTTAGTGGTTAGAATAAGTACGTTTTGGGCTAAATTAATTATTTAAGCACCATATCCTCGCGAGTTGCGAATAATTCTCAACTTTAGAGGACATGAGAGGACTCTCTTTTCGTTATTTTCCCGATTTAGCAAGTTAACAAATATTCATTGTTTTTTTTTATAAACCCGCTAATAAAAATGTGGTGGACTGAGTCATTTCTGGCTGAATTGCACAGGCGATTTGAAGCGATGGCCTTGAGTGTGGCGTGTGATGCAGTATTCAGTTTAAGCATGTACGCAAGCCTTAAAGATTTCACCCTCGGCTGTGACAGTGAATGGTCTTGTGAAAGTGCGATCGCATCGCGATACACTGCGAACTAAAGATGAAGTCGGCTACGGGAAAGGAACAAATATCTAAATTTTTCAGAATCAGAATTACGCATTTACACTTACGTTGACCATTGGTACAGCTATAAGCAGAAAGTTCTCATTTTATGAGAGAATCTGGCCTCCCGAATCGTCCGGGCACAGGACAGTTCTCAGAGTCTTTCTTATGCACATATGAGAACGATTTGACTGAAAACTATCAGCAGGAGAGATAGTGAAAGAAGAGACAGTGGTCATCTACGCAATTCGGAAAAAAGAGGCGGCTTTTCTGCAATAGGTATGTTTTTTTGTGTTTTTTAATGTCGAATGTTATATGTTATATAGATATATGAAATGTAGAAGATATTAAAAAGTGTTCGTGGCTCGTCTGCCAGTGGGTGCCCACCACGCATAAAAGTGACACTCCGCCTATGATTGTGGGTCGTTTTTGTGACATTTTGGCAACAAATTATCACATGAGGAAGACACTCAGATGGGGAAGTCAGAATATGTTTAGTTGGAAGGGTCGACAGCAGTTCAGTGCGAGTCTGGTCTGTCGCGGATCCACGTACATCAATCTTGAGGTAGAACCTTGTCAGGGATGTGGATGGAATTTCTTGACCTCAGAGCAGTGTCAGGGAGAGGATGGAGGTTTGGATCAAACCAACCATCAAGCCCTAAGTATACCGCGAATGCCAACTCTTTGTTTGAATATGAAGTAATGCATGTGAATGGTCTTGAGGATAAACATGATGTAAATAAACATAGCGCTTTGTCTAAAAGTAATGTTATGTTTGGATAAATGTAGATTTTTTTTTACATAAACCACTAAGGTCCTGAGGGCTAAATTAGGGTTATAGCTGAGGCTAAGTTAGCAAATTGTCAATTAACGCTAACTTTATTTTATTAAATAATATAGTAGATGGACCGTTCCAACATCTTAAAGGGGTCAGATGAATTTTTAAAGATCATGATTTTGTGTATTTGGTGTAACGAAATGTTGGAACATGCTTTAATGTTCAAAACACACATTCTTTTTCAAATACTGTACACTATTGTAGGTCCTCTATGCCCCGCCTCTCAAACGCTTCGTTTTCTACAAAGTCCCTCTTCCGACAAGCGCAGTCGCTCTGATTGGCCAGCTGACCCAGTGAATTTTGATTGGCCGAACACCGCAAGCACTCAAATGTAACGCCCCTTACCATAATCACGAGCATCATCTTTCAAATTAAATGTAAAGACAGAGCCCAAAAGGAAACAGAGTCACGTGACAGACACAGTGAAGATGCAGTAATGATTCAGAAGCACCAGATTGATAGCAAAGTTCAGAATTATCCTCTTCTGGTTCACGAAAGGTTCGTCCATAAAATGCATGCTGTTCTGTTGTAAGTCATCTTAAAGATTCCTAAATGCATCTGCTTTCGCCTAGAAACACACAGCGTCTCACTGACATGGCTGCTTCAACACTAACTGCGGTTCCTGAAACCACGTCTTCTTTTTTTGTGTGCACATTTGGGCGGCATTATGCTATATTTCCACATTATGAGGTAGATATGTGGGGGCGTGTTAGAAACGAGCCGTTTTAGGTAGGCGTGGCAGACTCTTAACTTTCATAAAGACTCTCTTTGGTTTTGAGAATTTAGTCTTTGCAACTTCAGGGATCTTATATATGCCAATCAGCTTGTAACACTCCAAAGAGAAAGGGAAACTTGAAATCGCATCATATGACCCCTTTAAAAATAAAGCTTACAAAAGGGGGGTTTTGCAGCGATGCAATTTCCCAAAAAATGTTTCAGTGAAGGATTCTTAACTGGCATTCTTCCATGAAAAACCTTTAATATACATGTAATCTTTCCATTGGACATAAGGTTCTTTCAAATGGAAATGATTATTCAGATTATTAAAATGTTCCTTACACTAAGAAGAAAATGGTTCTTTTAAGAACTGTTCACAGAAATGTTCTTTGGGGAACCCAGAATGTTCCTTCTATATTGCATTGATACAAAAACCCTCTTTTGGCACTTTTAGTGTAGTGTGAAGAACATTATAATAATCTAAATAATCTTTTTCCAGAACCTTTTGCGCAATGCAAAGCTTCCATGGATGTTAAATGTTCTTCATGGAACCATAGAAGCCAATAAAGAACCTATATTTTTTAAGAGTATGCATCAAAAAGACTATTTGTGCGTTACATATGATAATAGGCCATAAAGGTCAACTCAGTACTGTAACTATTAGCCACCACCTCAAGCTTCAATCCTTTCTAATGGGATTTGGGAAACTTACAATATTCATGAGGGTCAGGAGGTACTTCTGGATGTGCTCTCTGCCGTGAAACATCACCACAGAGCAGTCCACTCCCAAGAGAACCTCGATGTTAAATATCTCATCTTCATAAGTCTCTCTGCGTGTTCGCGTGTTGCTCTTTATTTTCTTCTTAACATGGTGGGGTAAATACTCCAATCCAGCCTGAAGACCCAGAGGTGAACCTGCAAAAAATTCACAAAAATTATTTAATATAATTTAAAAAGGTCATGAGGAATCATGATAATCATAATAAAAAGTGTATGATATGACTCATTTAAACGTAACATCATGAAGAAGGCAAATTTAACTGAGACACTGAAACTAAATTGCCCATTGTATACTGTTCATACTGTAGATTAAGATTAAGAAAAAAAAATGTTTCAGCCCATTGCATAATTTGAAAATAGCTGTACAACGATAAACAAAAACAGTGGTAGTTTGTTTCTCATTTCATTCAGCAGATTCTCTCTCTTGTCACCTAATACACGGCACAAACACTCTCACAACTCCAAAAGCTTTCATGTTCAGACTGGGTGCCACTGAGGCATGTCTCTCAGGCTCTGCCTGTGCCAAAACTGCTCGAGCGAGGGACAGTGTGAGGTGAGAGAGAACTAAATAGATGACAGGCAGAAAAATTATACTGTACCAATTCAGTGATATCTTGCCTTTGACTTCCCTTATTAAAATGCTCAATTATCATATTTATTTACAATGGTATTTACATGGTACTTGGTATTGTGTCCAAAACATTCGTAAGTCACTGCAATGTGCTTGCTTCACAGACTTCAGTCTGTATGTTCTGAAAGAAATTTGATGTTTCTTCCCAAGGTGGTAAACCTTATGATTACAAATTTTATATGCCATTTGATGTTCCGATTTAATTTCTTAATTTATTCAGAAGTAATGAGATAATCCAGAAGGGTGATTTTACCAATCAGAGAAGTCGCTGTTACTATGGAAACCAGAATTCCAGCAAAATTGCTCAAAAGTGACCCCCCACTCCTATCGAGCATTGTAAATGACATAACTGATTTTCCTGATACACTCTTAAAAATAAAGGTGCTTTAAAAGGTTCTTCACAGAGATGTCATAGAAGAACCATTTTTGGTTCCACAAAGAACCATTCAGTCAAAGGTTTCTTTAAAGAACCATCTCTTTCTTACCTTTAGAACCTTCTTTCGTCACACAACTTGTGTATGTTTAATTATTTTGTAAAAAACTTAAAATATATGAAATTTTATACTGTATTCAATCACTGAAAGTTTTATATTGTACCGTTGTTTCAGATTCTGTTGCGTTATTTGCAAACCATCTTAGGATGAGCACTTCAGTGTCTCATTTTGACCTCTAATCAGATACCCCCCTCCCCCCAATTTCTAAATAGCTCTCTTCAAATCATATGTTTCACTGTTGTGATTCACCCGAATGCTGGTTAATTTTATTCAAGAACTTTTAAATGCTTAAAGACAAAATAAATGAGAAAAGCAGCCTTGATTCCTAACCATTATGCTACCAGCCCAACTTCTACAGTGATCCAACATTTTTGTGTTGCGTTAACCAATAAAAATATCCAACCTTTTTAGATGAAAACTAATTAAATGCATGCAAGAAACACACTGTTTTCCCCAGGATCAGCGATTCTGGATTTCCAGATCAATACTTACAGAATTGTTAATGTGCAGTTTAATTAGACTGTGAACACTGCTGGTGTAAAGTGTAATTCAAACAAATGCTCTTCTTCGGTTCCTTTCAGATTTTATTTCTCAAGTATAGCACTTGTAATATGTAAATATAGTCTGTGTGGTTCAGAATGGAGGGATCTTGATGAATGTTCCCAGTTCTGAAGAGGCAAAGCAGTGTACATCTTCTCATAAACTTCTCATTTATGTTTAATAATAAAATAGAATTTCATAAACATCTGGCTAGTTACTAAACAAGCACAGACACACAAAACGAAATGGGAAGTGAAACAAGTACACCATAAAAAAAGTAATGTTTACTGCCATGACATCAACAATCATTTATAAATGAAAATGCTGCAAAAGCTAGCAAAAGAAGAAAATCAGCAGAACAAACAAATATAAGAAATCCTAGACAAATTCACTAAAAACTAACATTTAGAGTAATCTTGCAATGTTTATTAGCTTGACAAAGTTGACAAATTTACATGAAAATGGGTCATGGGCTCTGTTTGTGCAATAGACATCTGCTCTCTCTGTTCATCACAATGTGTATTTAGAAGCACATTACACTAGAAATAAACTAGTGGAAAACCAAAGCTGGTCCTTTTCACTCATGCTGGAGTTTTCAGCATGGAGTCAAATTAGATTTTGGAAAACAAGAACTAGCATGTTAAGGTGACTTGTGAATGTGCGTCCAGTGCTGGAATGACACCAAGGACAGAGGCAATTAACAGGACATCAACACAAAAGGCCAGAGTCATGGAAAAGGTTAAGTATTGGCTTAGAATAAAAATTATTTTTAAAGGAGAATCAGCACTGACATCAGGAGTACCTAGTGTAGCTAAAAATGGTGGTATTACTAACTTAAATACATTTTCCAGCATTGCAACAACAGTTCAGCTATTTTCATAATTTTCAAAGTGTGAACTGTATTTTCTACTATATTCATTCACTTAAAATTCTATTTTGTACCATTGTTTCAGTTTTAATTGTGCGATTCGACTTTAGATTGTTCATCTAATTGAACAGATTCACAACTGATCACAGATTCCAATACCTAGGCTAAATTTCTACTCAACTGTATCTTAGGCGTTTTTGTATTGCATTTAAAGGGGTCATTGGATGCCCATTTTCCACAAGTTGATATGATTCTTTAGGGTCTTAATGAAAAGTCTATAACATACTTTGGTTAAAATTTCTCAATGGTAGTGTAAAACAACACCCTTTTTACTCTGTCAAAAACAGCTCTTTTCACAGCAAGCCGTTTCAGTGCATTTCCCTTTAAATGATAATGAGCTCTGCTCACCCCACCCCTCCCCATCCCTCCCGTGGGGAAGCAGAGGTCGTCTGAGTCGACTGTAAACTTTAGTCGCATTCATCTTGAAACTTGCTAACTAGCACATTATTGAAATGCAATTTGCCAACAATTGATTGAAAAAAAAAAAACCGTATACCTTGCCGTCTCTTCGGGGAACGATCACAAATTATTTGTGCGAACATAGATGCATTTAGGCAGATTGCATTCCCCACAACGTACTCCATGCTCGTCATGGATCAATTCGGGAGTAAATGATGACTGCTATGTAATGTTCATTATTACATCCAACAACAAAAAACCTCAATCGCCATTCTTGTCGAATCTCTCCAAAACGAACAATGGCGGATCAGGGCAGGTCTAAGGTAAGACGGCCGTGTCAATGAACAATCGTGGGAGGGACCTGGGTCTGTGTGACATCACACATCCCCGAATCTGAGAAGGGGATATTATTTATGTGGATTTTTAAAAAACCACTGGGTGGTTGTGTACACACACTGCCAACACACATTTCAGTTCAAACAACATGTAAAAGTGAATTTTGCATCCAATGACCCCTTTAATATAAATGTACCTGTTCACATTTATGCTTGTCAACCAGACTGCAAATTTATTCAAACCACTTATTATGTTTTTGCCAGAAAAATATGGATTAATACTGTTTAATTGATAAATTATTGGATTTATTTTATTTCTAAAAACATATGAGCCCTTATAATAACTAATTAGTAACATGTTTATTTATAGAGGAAGGTAAACCTGAGTGCAGTACAGTAACGCTACGTACACTGTAACAATTGTACAGTCATCACGAGTTATCACAATGTCAGCTGACACCCAATTGAATTCCACAGTCATCATATTTCAAGAGTAATGGCCTTGTGCCACTGCGTTTTTTTGCTATTGACTATAAATAGAAAGCTACAAACAAGCATCCTGTATTCTGGTTGCCATTCTGAGAGGCCACGTCTGCTCCTAGTTATCCCCTGACCTGAAGTCATAGACGTTTCAACTGTAGCTGGGGTTTCCAGTGCCGGTCTGCAAGGAGCAATGCTGATGTATAGAATATTGATGAAGGTCGGGCAGTCAGTAACTGTTGCCAATTATCATAATTCTTCGAATCAGTGAGTGCTAGGCTTGTCAGTTCTGACATATCAGGCTCACAAGGGTTATTTGTATTCAGGAAACAGGAGCATCACGAAAAACTGCAAGGATAAAATGAAAACCGAATCTTTTAGAAGCTTTCAAGTAGAACCTTTGCTTTGAAAATGAAATCAAAGTCATTCGGATCTGTTAACAACTGGAGAAATCCTCTTTGAATATGTCAGTGGAAGCATGGCTTGACTATTTTTTTTTTTTATATATATAAATATACTTTAGAAACACTGTTTAGTTTTTAAATTCCTGATGGTAAAGTTAATTTTTAATCAAATTAGACATGATTATTGCAAAACACAAAACTAATTTCCACACAAAACAAATACACAGCTTGGCTTTTAAATCAATGCTGGCAGATGTGACTGGAAAAATAATTGGAAAAAAATAAGACATGTTAAGTCAAAGTACATGAAACTGTAAAGATACAAGACTTGAAATGCAAAACAAACAGGAAAATTCCTTAAACTCCAAGCTGCACTGATTTCAATAAAGACACACAATGTCACATTGATGTCAAACCTGAAACATGTTTTACGTGGATAAAATAAAGACATGGTTATGAATGTAGCACGAATTTCGGTTGGCTATGAATGCAACATCTTGTTTCTGTATTGCAACCTCACTGATTGAAAAACTATGTTGCTTGCAGGATGAATGCAGGTCCATCTGCTTAGACAAGCAAAAGTATCCTCAATGAAGGAGTGACTCAGCATGGAGGAATATGAGCCCACACATACACACACTCTCATATACACAGAAACACTGATGCAGGAGTTGCCCGACCATTAGTTCTGCCACTAGTCAGTGTGTTGGGTCTGTGTTAACTAGTCGTGAATTGTGAGGGACCTACTAAAAATAAAGGCAGCTATATATTTTTATGTATAAATGGCAATTTATATTGATTATGTGTGAAACATAATCTGGAAAAGACTTACTTCCTATATAATGTTTACTTACATTTAGTAGAATTGTATTATATACATCTTAGATGTATAGTTTCTGAAGAGAAATGCAAAACTAAAGTTATCACAGAATAAAATATATTATTTCCAATCAGAATAAAACAGTAATAATATCAAATATGTTTATTTATTTATACATATTTTCTGTCATCTCTAAACACCCCCTTACAAAGTCCAATTTGCATAATGATTTTTAAAAAATTATATCAGACCCCATGAATTTTAGTGACACCCTGAATCACATGACTTCAGTTGTACTTATTCTATACCTGGTGACATTAAGTAAAAATTTCCTCTTTCTACAAACCATATCTCCTTGTATCCGGATGTTATTTTCTTTGTATTAATGAAATGGTCAAATATATATTTGGAATTACGTGATTGCATTTCACATTCTCTTCTCCATTATCAACAATAGTGCAACGATGTATGATGTATGATATAAAATTCGGTGAACAATGGTAAATGTGAGTGTATATAAAAAGACAGCTGATTTCCCATCGGGCAAGTCAGTTAGAGATAATTCAGGATAATTGTGCCATTTCTCCCCAGTCACCTCAATGGCAAAAAGTATCTCAACTTATCTGAATTCACCCTACTTAAGGCGAACACTGAATTCAATTAGTGAACCACACATCTGAATGACTATACCCTGCTGGATGAAGGCCAATTTAGACTTTAGACACCATCAATTTCCAGGCCGGTTTCAGTTGGTTTGTTACAGTAAGTGCTGGATTAGTGTTGGTCTAGCTGTTGGACTACCATGGTCTTTGGTGAAACTAGCTGACCACTCACATCTGTTGGTGGTCACCAGCACCTGAAACATGTGAAGACAGTCAACTTAAAATGAGTAGTTGCCTAAGCACACAAGAACTGTGGAGCCTTGAAGTCTATCCAACGAAGACGTCAGCCAGCAACATTTTTGACCTCCTTTTTACAATCATCTCTCAGGATATCTTAATCACATCTTTACTTTGGCCATCAATCTTAAAACAAGAGCCAAGCGAACCCTGTAATCTGTTGGTTAATGTCATATTCACCTAGGCATCATCAGTTAACACAGCATTGAGTTAGCTCATCTCACAGAGCCAGAATTCTAAGACACGGAAAGATCAGTCTTCATTAGCTCTCCAGACGAAATGCTGCAGGCGTCCTTCTTAAGACACTGTCTTTACTTGCACTGCTGCAAAGGTGGCCCAGCACAAATGGAGATATTTGCAGCACAGGAGGAAGCTGAACACTCCTCCTTAATGTCAGAGCAGGCCAACAGCTATTAGTCAATGGAACAACCAGAATGTTGTTGTTTCAGGGATGGGAAAAACGTTAAATGAAAAACACATGCATTCACACATTTTCTACAGCCATGAACACACACATATAGCCACACGCATAAATCTATGCGATCTCTGAGGGCTAGCTGGAGGCATTATGGCACATTTGGTATGCTGCGGTGTGATATGTGTGGGCTGAAATGTCAGGGTGACTGAGGTGAAGAGAAACTAACAAAAGTGCAGAAACGACACTCTTCTCAAATGAAGTGACCAACCAGGAAAGAAAATCAGGCTCAGATTTTCCCACATTCATATGTGAGGTCATGTCCAATTATAATTGTTATGAAACGTACTGCTTTCAATATACGGATTTCCATCCACATATTTTGCACATTTGCAGAATAATGATGGATGGAAAAGATTCTTATAAAATACTTATGTTATTTTATTATATATATAAAATACATGCTTCCAAATTAGCATAAAAACATATACACTTGCTTGTTGTGGACAATTTAGTTTATATTCTATAAGTATTTCGGGACCCATCGGGTTCGGGTTAATGTTTAATTAATAGCTTCAGGTTCGGGTCGGGCTCGGGTTTATAGCTAAACTAAAACATATGCACTAGGTATCGCATGCGTCTCTAGAACCGGACGACAACCACACCTTAATTGCACACACCAACGCACAAAGCACTGAAACTTTTTAGTTAGTAAAAGACTTTCGTCCTTCGACGGCTACGGCTCGCACTTTATATTTAACTGCAATGAGGATTAAAATCGCTGTTTTTTGAATACACGAAGCCTCAGTTGCTTGTAAGCGAGACCACGCAGACGCAGGTTCACACACTCAACTTTCAGCCCCCTCTCTCTTGCTCTCTCTCTCTCTCTCTCTCTCGTTAATTCAAATAAATTATATAATAATTAACTCAAATAAATGCAATCTCGGCACTGCATCTCTGGTCGAGTTAAAGCAGCCGAACCTTAACGAACCTTAAGTTTCTTCACGCAAAAATGAAAATTACCCCAAAATTTACTCACCCTCAAGCCATTTTAGGTGTTTATGACTTTCTTCTTTCAGATGAATCCGGTCTGAGTTATATAAAAAATTGTCTTAGATCTTTCAAGCTGTTTCATGGTACTCAGCGGGTGTTGCATGCATCAGTTCAAATGCGCTTAATTAAAATGTGCCCATCCATAAAAAAAAGTGTCTCACACGGCTCTGGGGGGTGAAAAAAGGCCTCCTGTAGAGAATCAATGCATTTTTGTAAGAAAAAAAATATCCATATTCAAAACGTAATAATCACTTTAATCTAGCTTGTGCTAACTGTTGTACACTGGAAGCAGCTCCGGGCATAGATCTTGAGGTCGGCTTTGCGCATAAGCCGCTCAGAAGTGACGAACGCGGAAGTTCAGGGGAGAGATCAAAACAAAACAATGGTCACGAATTTGAAGTACAAATCAAGGATTTGTAAAGAAAAATGTCAGTTGATTTCGATATAAGCCAAGAGGAGACTGGTTTTCCTTTGCTAAAGTAAGGAAACTCCTTTGCTACTGTTAACAAACTTTGGTTTTCACGAGACTCACTGGCGCATGCGCATCACTGACCTCCTACGTCATCTGCCCGGAACTGCTTCCAGTGTACAACAATGAGCGCAGGCTAGATTAAAGTGATTATTACGTTTTGAATATGGATATTTTTCTTACAAAAACGCATCGATTCGCTACAGAAGGCCTTTGTTCACCCCCCCCTGGAGCCGTGTGAGACACTTTTTTTTTATGGATGGCTCTTTTTATTTAACTTCTTTTGGAATGTTTAATGCCACTTACACCCGCTGAGTGGCATTAAACAGCGTGAAAGATCAAAGACAATTTTTAATATAACTCAGACTGTATTTGTCTGAAAGAAGAAAGTCATATACACCTAGGATTGAGGGTGAGTAATTTATGGGCTAATTTAAATTTTTTGGTTTACTAACCCTTTAAATTAAAATGAGAAATGTTGCCTTGGAAGAATTATCGTCTTGTCGTATACAACCATTAAAAAACTCTGCAGAATTGATTTGACCGCTGCACCTGATGTTCATAAACTTTCATAACTGGTAAGTGTTTTTTCTTTTGCCTTGTGAACTGGCCGAGACTGAGAGACCATTTTGAAGGCTCAGAAAAACTTTGCAGCTGTTTTGAGTTGATTAGCTGATTGGCATGTCACCATATTCTAATTTGTTGAGATAGTGAATTGGTGGGTTTTTGTTAAATGTGAGCCAAAATCATCACAAGTAAAATAACCAAAGTCTTAAACTACTTCAGTCTGTGTGCATGAATTTATTTAATACACGAGTTTCAAAATTTGAGTTGAACCGAAATAAATGAACTTTTCCACGACATTATTGGAGATCCCCCTGTTTTGTTTACTGGACCATTGGGCATGCATCGTGAAAACAGCTGTAGTAAAATTGGCTATTCGTTGTGGAGAAAAATAAGATTTTAAGGTTCAGTCTGTTTCGGGCTCGGCTCTAATTTCAACGTGCCAGCCCGGGTCATATCGGTCGGTCAGACAACTCGGGTACAGGCCGGTTGGGCTTCAGTTTAAGTCCTGCAGACCTCAGCGCAAACGCAGACGTCCCTGGTGGTTGATTTAAGAGACCGCCGCTGTGTTGTCAGTGTGCACCAACACATAGCGATCTCTTAGACCTGGGAGGAAGTGTTTCAAAGCTAGAAAAACGGCCAGCATCTCCAGTCAACTTATCCAATTGAGATGGCGGCCGCTCCACAGGCCGCAGGCCGAGCGGCCACTCATGACCCCTCCCCAGCCCGTGAGAGAGGCATCCATCGTTAGCGTTACGCGACAACAAGAAGCTCCCAGCACCGGCTCTAGACATAACAAGGCGTCCCACATCTAAGGCACGTAGGCATCATCGCGTGACCTTGATCATGTGAAGCGGATTTCCCCTCGGGGAAAATCCTTTGGTTCTTAGCTACCACTGCAAGGGTCTCATGTAAAGCAGGCCAAAAGGTATCACGTTGGACCCTGCCATCAGACCCAGCAGTTTTTGAAACTGCTTGACAGTGAGTGACCAGCCTTCTCTCACTCTCGCGACTGCAGTGAGTATCGCTCGAGCTGGAGACAGACGTGCCTGCATCGTGGTTGAATCCCACACCACCCCTATATAAGTGGTTCTCTGTACTGGAGAAACTACACACTTTTCTTGGCGTTTAGTCTTAAACCCAACTTTCCCATATGAGCGAGAACAACATCTCGATGCCGAACAGCAATCTGCTCTGAACGAGCTAAAATCAACCAATCGTCGATATAGTTCAGTATGCGGATGCCCTGGAGTTGCAGTGGAGTCAGAGCAGCATCCACACACTTGGTAAATGTGTGGGGTGAGAGTGCAAGGCCGAAGGAAGAACCAGTATTGGTAGGCTTCTGCCCCCAAAAACGAACCTCAGGAACCTCCTGTGATGAGGAAGGATGGAGATACGGAAATATGCGTCTTTCAGATCGATCATAACAAACCAGTCCTCGGACCTGATCTGAAACACGACCTGTTTGATAGTGAGCATCCTGAACTTCAGTCACATGACTGAGCAGTTCAACTGATGGAGATCTAAATCACCCCCCCCATCCTTCTTCGGAATGATGAAGTACCGGCTGTAGAACCCAAACTGTCTGTAGAGAGAAGGGGCCACCTCGATGGCCTCCTTTCTCAAGAGATTGTTTACTTCTTGTTCCATTACCAGAGTCTGCTCGGGGCCCACCAGAGTGGGAAGAACCCCGCAGAAACGAGGCGGTGGAGAACCAAACGGGATTCTGTAGCCTCTCTCTACAGTGTGCAGGACCCATTGAGACACATTTGGCAGAAGCTTCCACGCTGACAAATATCCTACTCTCGAGACTGACCTCTGGTGTAATCCGGTGCTAGTATGCTCTATAGACCCTCCTTGGAGGTTAGCAGCCCCCACAGCACCGCTACATTTCCGGGCCGATACTGATAGAGTCGCGCTCACTGGAACGCTGTGCCCTGAAACCCTGGTGGCAGGGTTTGACATACCCGATCTCCTTAGCACTGAGGGAGACAGTCCACGTATGATGAGGTGTACACTGCTCTCCCTCCAGAGGGGGCCTGCCCCTCAGAAGTCCTACCCATAGTGTCAGGACTTCTTGGCCAAGGTGTTCTTAGTCAGAAGGACGGTCCGCAGATTCGGCCTTGACTTAGAAGAAACCCGACCTAGAGCAACGCTCTGTTTTTGGGTCTCCTGGTATGAGGAGCAGGCACACAGGTACAAGAGCTATAGAGCTTCGAGGGAGGAACCGCTGAAATGTCGCCGCTTTTTTACAGGCCTCCTGAAACCTGTCGATGACCGAGTTGACGGCGTCGCCGAACAGGCCAGAAGGAGCAAGCGGGGCGTCGAGGATGAAGACCTGTCTTTCTCCTTCATATCAGACAGGGTCAACCACAGGTGTCTCTCCGCCGCCACCAATGCTGCCATAGACCTGCCGATGGAGCGGGCGGTCTCTTTGGTGGCACGGAGAGACAAATCAGCGGTCCGTCTGAGTTCGGTGATATCGTCAGACTTTACTTCCTCACCCTCATCTAGCTCTTTCAGCAGGTCGGCTTGGTATGCTTGTAACACCGCCACGGTGTGCAAGCAAGCACCAGCCTGACCTGCTGCCGTGTACCCTTTGCCCATCAGCGCTGATGTCGTATGCAGCGGTTTGGAGGGCAGTGCCGGAGCCTTTAAGGTCGATGCCATGCCTGGGGACAGATAGCGTCTGTTCAACCCGAGGCATCACCCTGTAGCCGTAATCATTCAACCCCACCACATTGGCACAGTGACTGGAGGCGGAACAGAAGATACGGGCTGAAAACAGTCTAGCCCACGATCTCGACACCTCAGTGGAAGGCCCCAGCGTGGAGGTAGCGGCCTACTACGCAAAAAGTGTTCATCTAATTTGCTCTTTGGCAGTTCAGCCTGTTTCTCGGTGGGCCAATCGATATTTAACTTAGCCACGACACAAGTAACCACCTCCAACAACTCCTCATACTGGAGTACCGAGTGGCCGAGTCTCCTCGATGCCCTCCACTCAACCTCGAAGGAGAACAGGCTGAGCATCAGCCCCTCTCCCCCAGTGGAAGAAAACGCAGAGCAGGCTTCCGACCATAGAGCCAGTTGTACTCCTTGGGTTATGAAAGAGGACTCGCCCATCTCCTTCCTCCCCATCATCCATTTGCACGCCCACGAGCGCAACTGCCACTCTGCCTTGGCAGAAGCGGGGGCCAGCACCGCGAGGAATGCTGCTGAAGGCTCCCTCCTCAAAGAGAGCCTTCTGGCAGCAAAGCGTACACGGAGGGGGGGGAGTGACAAACACGCGCAATGCGGGCATCATCGCCTTGAAGCTGATCTGCATGCTTTGCTCCCAGCATACAACCCACAGACTGTGTGTATCCCCACCCATAGCTGAGCGCGGTGCAGGTATAAACACAGCCTATAATGCTGTCCGCTCTTGCCCTTGTGTTTGTCCTTAGCCTTTGGCATTGTGCTTGTGACTGATAGTAGACAAACAATAGTAAATAAGGCCGACAAACACGGAGTACTGACACAAACACAGAGCGCTTGCTGAATGACAGAAAGCTGCCGCTGTATCCACCGCACAAGCTTTTAAGTTTCCTGGTCGCTCACCCCACCCGTGATGTCTCGCTACCTTGACCATTACACACGTGATTCAGAGCGTGGTCACGCTGAAGGCGTTCCCAAAGCGTTTCGAAGCAGCTCGAGTTCCTGAATTGGAACTCTGGCTTCACCTGCATTATTCTGATAGGTCAGTGAACAAAATGCCAAAAGCCATGTTTGAAGAGAAAGCGCAAAGTATTGATGATTCAGTATTGTGAAGGCTAGTCCTCTCTCTCAGGTTACCATAACAAGAAGTCCTTTCATGATTGTGTAAGTGAACAGAATGTCCTATAATGTCCAAAGTCATATAAATCTTTGATATACAAGCACACGTCCAAAAAGTACAATGAAATCCCTTGATAGCATTCCTTGTAGCATGTTAGCATGTCCTGACATTCATCATTATAGAGTCAATACAGATCTAGAAGTCTTCGTCAAGGTCAACTTTTGCCAATAGATGTGCATGGTAATTCAAAAAACAACTCTCTTACGTAGTTATCTAAACCAAATATACTACAAAGAAAGTATATAAACAGAGCAGAGTAGTTTTTCCAGCATGTTTGATTATGAAACCTAATTTTGCAGGCCATTTTCCAGGAAAAAACTTCTCACCCTTCTCTCCTCCCACTATTTTTGCCGTAATTCTCAATGTTGTATGCTTCATGTCTGCCAAGTAGAACTTAAACTCTCATCAAGCTTTGCCACGTAGTCACTGGCTGAGTCCAGCATGTCTCTGCTGGAATTCACTGAGAGCTGCAGCTTCTCATATGCACACACGCACTCCAGCTGATGTCGCCAAAGACCTGCTCGCTCAAAAACATTGAGATTCACTTACAGATATATTGTCCTGTTATTTTTAGTACCGGCTTAGGCATACCTGCACTTCCACAATGCAATACAACATCAAGCCTACTGCCACATGTGTAACCTTTCCACTCAAGTAAAAGCTGAATATTGCTGATAAACAGACACACCATACAAGGGATATGACTGATTTATGGTTTTAATTTGATGTCTAAGAAAAAAATAAAAGCACCAATTGCTGTTGAAACAATTGCCTGAAGATGTAGGAGAAAATGCTTATAAAAGCAGCTCAGTCTTTATACTGACCATACACATTTCACTTTTATATTCTGGTTTACTCTTAATTTTAACCACAATTAAAAAAATAATGCTTTAATTCCTATATTTACACCACTACATAGTCTAAATTGAATGGGAATTGTCGTTCCAGACAGTGTGTGTCAAGACAACAATCGCACATCCTGTTTTGTCTTGGTTGCGCAAAATGACCTTGAGGCAATTTTGGTCTAAAATTTCATAGTCAGTATATGATTAATGTTTTCCTTACTGTTTTAATTCTTGTATAAGTAAGGGATAATGCACAGCTAACTGTGCATTAAACCATTTTAATGCACGATGTGGAGGCCAAGAACCACCCGACGGTCATTTGCCAGCATCAACAAATTAAAGCTGTTAATGATGTTTGCAGTTCAATATTTGATCGGAAGGGTAAACATGACTGTTATTTTTGTCAGTTAGCGCTAGCATTTTGCCCACTTCAAATCAGACAAAGAGATGAAATAGTGCAGTAAGATCACATTTATTTGAATGAATCATAGCATTTGTTTGAATTAATTTGATGTGAATAATTACCACCTTGTTGCTGATGAATATAATGTAGCAATCTAGTATCTTGGCTATTTTATTAATAAAAGTCACAGGGCAGTGCTGATAACAAGTTTCTGTGTGTATGCTGCGCAATCTGCAATCTCCGACCTCTCTCTCTCTCTGTGTGTGTGTTGTGTGTGCGTGTGTGAGTGTATTTGTGTGCATCAGTTAAAGCAGCACATTTATATAAACAGCGATTAAACTGACTTGGAACTACCTGTGCATTAAACGTTTTTAATTCATACCTGCCAGCCAATCAGAATCGAGTATTCAGACAGATCATGGTATAAGTACGTTTATCTTGTGTTTATAAAATTTTGGAAACACAGATTTTCATTATTGCAAGCAAAGTACTGTACACTCCTGTTCAAAAGCCCAAAGTCAAGTTGAGAGACATTTATGCATAATGATACAAAAGATGTTTAGTTCAAATAAATGTTGTTCTTTGAACTTTTCCCCTTCATAAGAAGTGAAAAAAAAAAAAAAATTTGCAAAAAATATTAAGCAGCACAAATGTTTTCAACACTGACAATTAATAAGAAATGTTTAGTAATAGCTTCTGAAAATTCAGCTTGGCCCTCACAGGAATAAAATATATTCTGAAATATATTCAAATATATATACAATAGAAGTACTGCAACAATATTTGCAGAAAATTTTAATAACTGCAGCTTTGGTTAAAAAATATCAGCCAATAATGAGAAAAAGTAAGGCAAAAGAAACTTAACATATTAGTTCAAAAAAAAAGAAAGAAAAAAAGAAAAAAAGAAAAAAAATAATCCGTTTAACACAAGGCATGACACCTTGTGGTATTATAACCACACAACAGCCATAACAATAATGATACAAAGAAACAATATCATTGGGAACAGTTTTGTTTCTGTCGATAACAAAAAATTCATCCGATTTTAAAAATACGCAATGCGAGAGTATAACTGCAGAGCACACTTCCGGTGTAAATGTTAATATAGTTATAGTTTTCACTCTTGGTGTGAACAGGCCTTTACGTTTTATGATGCATAAAGCAAGATTGCAACATCACCTTAAAAAGTAAAGTAAGAGTAAATTGCTTTTACTTTTAAAAGTAGCATTGCCCAACACTGGTATTGATTACAGTGCTAATCCTAAAGTCCTTTTAAAAGGATCAGCAATCATTTTTGTATTTCTGTCAAATAGGGTTTGACAGTACTGCAGTTAAGCAATTCATGCAGCCCTCTAAAACAACCAGGCTGTGAAGAAAAATGAAAACGCGAATGGACTGTGACGCATGTCAACCCTCTCCATATCCCCCGGCTGAACTCGACCGTTCAAACTCAAAGTGACATGTGAATCGTTTATGACTTTATCCAGTCACTCTGCTGCTCCTCTCCTCACACGTCTCACACGGGATGCTGAGAGAGACAGAGCTGGGGGGTGAAGGGGGATGAACAGCCTGGGCAATGACTCGGCCCTGGAGAACTTTCCTCACTTTATCTACGTATCCTGCTTCAGGTCCATTTAGTAAGGAACAGTTCACCAAAAAAACGAAAAATTCTGTCATTATTCACCCGAATTTTTGAATAAACTATTTCTTTAACACTACAAGACATGGCTTTTAGATTTTATAGACACTGAAGTTTTCTGTCAGCTGGTTTGTACAAAATAAATATGGTTTGTATTTTATTTTATTTTATATTTTATTTAATTATTTAGTATTTTACCTTTATTGGAATGAAAATCAGTAGATATTGTAACTTAAAATCAATATATTCTTTGCATGCTTAATAAACTACCAATAATTTGTAGAGTATTCTGTACAATTCAATATACACAGTGTACTCATAATTTGATTTTGATTTTATATTTATTAATTTTGTATAATAATAATAATTCTTTTTTTAATATATATTTTTTGGCGCTTTTGCCTTTTATTTGAATAAATAAATTTTCCCACAGGGAAAATGTAGAAGCAAGCAAATCTAATTTGAAATTTGAATCAAATCTGAACTACTCGCCCGACCTGGCAAGCAGAAAAACCCTTACTGCTGAGTGATGCTAACTTACCCATTAAGCCTCCCTTGGCTTAGAAAGACCAGACCAGACCAGCACCAAACCTGCATAAACCAGCACTGAGCAGTCTAGAAATGTGTGTTGATTCAGTGACAAGAAACTGAACCTCAGCATCTCTCCCTAGTCATCAGTATACATGTTCAGGACTCGCGTCAGCACTCCATGACGAGCTGATGTCAAAAAGGGGATCTGACCTCTGGGGTGAAAGTCAGCGGGTTGATTGACAACCGGCTTCTTGATGTCAGAGGAGCGGTAGACGATGTGATGACGCCCGGGTCCTCCTTCCTCCTCTCCTGTCATGTCGCCTCCTCTCTCCAGTGGCTCGATAAAAATCTCCTCTTGACCTGCACGGATCATCCCCGCCTGTCAGGTCCAAAAGAGAGAAAGAGAAGTAGAGATTAGGTTTTTCAAAGGCAGGTACAGCACAAAGCTTGCACATCAAGTCCATTAAGCGAATCAGCTATAAGGGCTATTTCTGTAAGCCTGCTATATCATGTTTTCATCAGCTTTGGAAGAAACCCTCGGGCAACCTGATCTCTGAATCGATCCATCCTCTTTCTAACTCATGTGTTCGGGCCCGACCATCTCTAAAACTCTGTGACATTGCCTGTCATAAGCATAAACAAACGCTCGCTAATGTTTCCAAACATTTTTAGGGAGCAAACATGAGATCGTCTTGTTTATGCACTTTAAAGACGATGGTGAGAAACTAGTCTATGAGGGCAAAGAGGGAAATCCAAACCACGAGCGAAGATCAATACGAATCTCTCTGCCAGAGTGAACAAACTCACTGACAGATACACTTGACAGCTCATGTTCCGTTCTCGCCGTGTCTCGTTGAGATTCGTTGGCTTTGAGTGACGGTCCATGTCCACTGCCAGGGGTGCTGTGAACGGAACGAGAGCAACAGAGAGAGAGTCTACAAGGCTTTAGACACACGGGGCTAATCGATTGTAGGACACATCGCAGTCCCTACGACTTATTGGTTATTCCCTGCCAGAACGCAGGGTCTTTTCCTTTTGCTTCCATAGCAAATTAGACAGCCGAAACGAGAGTGCCAATCGATGGCAAGGTTAGACCTCTTCTCTGATGTGGTGGAATATCAAATGTGAACTTCAAACAGGGCCGTTAAAGTCACGCCGGAGCCCCCTCAGTCATCAAAAAATTGAAGCTCGGCAGAGCGCAGGCCGCTGAGCTAGTCGTTTAGCTTGGTCTCCCAGGAAATATTACACAGCGAGCGATCCCGCCACCTCCCTCGCTCCCTCCTGCTTCCCCCGAGGGTTCATTAGGAAGGAAATGCCCACGCGCTGCATAAATCGACACCACTGCATGAAGGGCTGCCGTCACACGTGGACAACACGGACTGAAAGTGCTGATGTAAAAACAAAACAGACTAACGTTTACTTTTGTCCTCTCCCAAAATCCACTCTGTGTCATCTCTATTGCAAACGAAAATGACAGTGTCACCAGAGATCAAATATGCTTTTACTTTCTTAATGACCTGAATGGGTCTACCAGACATCCTACATCTGGGAAAAAGTGAGTGATTAATAGGATAATGCACCTCTGCATGATGTAACAGGCTTCTTACGTTATACACTCTGCAAAGTAAGTATTTTTGCTCTGTTTACCAGTGAAAAATCTTTAAAAACAGTATCAATTTTCTTGAGAAGCAAAATTGCACGGAAAATGATTAAGGACGACACACACACACACACACACAACACACACACACACAAACACATACTGGTCTTCAAGTTTTATGAGGACATAGGCTAGAGGTTTTTTATACTGTCAACGTATGTCTATCCCCTTACCCCCCGAAAGAAACCCCTCACACAAAACTTTCTGCAGTTTTAGATTTTCAGAAAACTTAATTTATAAGCTGTTTTCTTTATGGGGATAAAAAATGTCTCCACAAGGACAAAATTTACTTGTATTACTATACTTATGGGGAAATTTGGTCCCCATATCATAGGTCATACCACGTCACCACCCACCCCACACACACACAAGTTTTTCAAAGGTTTTGGGGTTGGCAATTTTTTAAATGCTTTTAAAAGAAGAAAAACAGGATTATTGTAAAATAATATTATTTACATATAAATAATATAACTTATTCATTCAAATGTAATTTCTACATATTTCAGGTTTTCAAGTTGTGGTAAAAGAATAAAAAGTTCAAATATTAGTTTATATTGTAAATCAAATTGCTTTAGTAAAGCATACTGGAATATCAGTCAAACCTCAAACATTTCTATCTAAAATATTTTTAAATCTGTCTGGGATGTTTGTCCACTCACTTGAATAACATCAAACATTAAAATAGTTTGTAATTTTTGTGATAAAATTAAATGATCAAGACTGCAACACTGCCCTACAAAGGCAGATCTTTTCAAACACTGAACAGTACTGACAAGATAATTTTTAAAGTAACATTTTGATAAGCTGCTGAATGACAGCCTGTGACTGTGGTATAATTTACACTAACCTAAAAAAATACAGTCATTCACGTCGGTCAGATTAGGTCGTTCCTTTTAAAGTGTGTTAAAGTGAAACCTGAGCACTTTTGAAGTACAGACTAACTCGGATTCCTGTTCAGAGACTGGGAACAAAACATTGTTTTCAATGGTATTTTACAGAAAACACATTTTCATGATTTATGCAAGGAACTGAGACTGAGTGACTACTTGGAAAAACTAGTCAACTGGAGTTTTACTGGACAATCGAACGCCTGCATTTCAACCAACTAATTCTTTCCATTTGGAGTCCTTTGGGACATCTCCAGATCCCATAATCTGAAATGGAACCCATCATCAAAATCAAAGCCCCTTTCCTCATGGAAAAACTATGGCTAATGCCTGTCTTTTGGCCCTTTCAAGCACACACAGTTAGGCTCTAATAGCCTCGTATGAACAATCTATATTAAAATGTTCTGTTTTGTTACAGTCGAAGCACAGAAACACAGCACAAAACCTCCAACAGAACAAGCCGGGTCAGCTGCACCATCCAACTTCATCCAAGACCTCCATATCAGCGAGATTGTGGTTAGGCAGACTTCAGCTGATCTGAAGTGTCACTATCTGCCAAAATATCCAAGGGAGAGTTCATGAGCAGATTCAGATGCATTATCTGTGTTTGTGTGCGCTTGAATGTGTGGAAACCGGCCAACCTCCCTGTCTAATAAGAAATCCACAACCCTCTGTGGTCACTCTATATGTGTGTGATTGCTCATAAAGCTGATATTTGTTTGATTCTGACAGCTACAAAACAATGAGAACTGTATCTATTCAATTGCCACTACCGCTTCAAGTTTTCTTGGCTCCAGGTGGCCAGTTTGGTTCTAACATAACTTTTCTTGTTGTCAAATTTAACAGAAATTGATAGCCAAGATGCAAGGTATTTTTTCAATGTCCCGCCGCCTAGCAAATTACTGTCTCCACTTCAAAGAATGAGAAATATTTTTCATTTACACCCAATCCACACCTAGGAGAAAATACAATCAGTGTCAATTTAGAAGTTCCCATTTGAACTGAAGTATCACAGTGTGGAAAAAAAACATAAACATCATGACATATAAGACAAAAGCTCTACTCCGAACTTATCAAGCTGCCTTGCGCCCTACAACTTGTGTAAAAGACGCATATTTTAGCATACTTCTAAAAAAAAGAGTACTTATTATGGAAAGAACGTAATGCAGCTAATTTCAAACTTTTTTGGTACATAATTAAGACTTAATACCTCTTACATGTTAAATTTATAATTATTTGATATCCTGAAATATGGTTATAGTCAGGGATGTGATTGGTAATCGGGCATACGGCATTTTACCGGTGGGGCCGACACACTTTAAGGGGCCACAGAATGTTTTTTTGTTTTTTTTGCCGAAGACCATCACGCAGGGACAGCGAGCAGCCAGTGGCCCATTGGTTTGTCTCCTGTATTGACAGAGTAAAACATCCAATCAGAATGAGTATTTTTTATTTTATTATTTTTTTTGTTCATTATATCCAATCACAATGCGCTATAGATGGAGGTATTTTGCTCCGCCTATATAAAGATCGCATCACCTCAACTTCTTCCTCGTCGGCATTTCCCACGTTTTCACAGCAGATTAATCAAGAACAGGCTTGCTCTGCGGTGAGTGATGCGGGCCAAAGAGCAAGGCAGGAGGAGAAGAAGACACTACATACACTACCAGTCAAAACATTTTGAACAGTAAGAAAAGATCCAATAAAAGATCCAAAGATCAGCATTCATATTAAATAAAAAGCTTTTGTAACATTATACATATACCATTCAAAAGCTTGGAGTCAGTATATTTTTTTTTTTTGGGGGGGAAATGATAGAAATTAATACTTTTATTTAGCAAGGATGCTTTAAATTGATCAAAATGCGATATTTATAAGAAACTGAAGCATTCTATTCAGCGTTTTCAACAATAAAATAAAATAATAATAATAATAAAAGTTCTTTGACGCAGCAAAATCAGAATATTAGAATGATTCTGAAGGATCATGTGACTGGAGTAATGATGCTAAAAATTCAGCTTTGAATCACAGGAAAGAGGGGACATGAAAATTACATTTTAAAATATATTCAAATAGAAAACAGTTATTTTAAATAGTAAAAATATTTCACGATATTACTGCTTTTGCTGTATTTTGGATCAAATAAATGCAGGCTTGGTGAGCAGAAGAGACTTCTTCAAAAAACATTAAAAATCTTACTGTTCAAAAACTTTTGACTAGTGTGTGTATATATATATATATATAGATATATATATTATATCTATATATATATATATTATATATCTATATATCGCCCACCACCATTTCGATATTTATATCGAAGTGGTGGTGGCCGCCCTGACCCCAAAAAAGAACGGTTAAAGTGTACTGCTGAATGTACTAACAAGCATTTATGGTAAACTAATTTACACTTAGACTTATTTGTAATTACACTTTACAATTAAAGTGGTAATGTATTATACCTAAGATTACATTAAATGTAATATTGAATACAGACACTACGGTTAAAATTATAATCAAGTACTTTACACATGCTTTATGTTAAGTTTTAAGTGAACTTTTTTAAAGCATGACAAAAAATGATTTAAAATGTACTTCCAAATAAAACATTTAATTTGACATTATTACAAAGTGCAATTTTTTAAATTGTACTTAAAGGGATACTCCACCCCAAAATGAAAAATGTGTCATAATCACTTCCCTCATGTCGTCCAAAACCGGTTTTAAAGATTCGTTCGTTCTTCGAACACAATTAGAATTTTGGTGTAAACCGGGGCCGAGCTTGGACTGTCGATTGACTGCCAAGGTAATTACACTGTCAAGGTCCAGAAAAGTATGAAGGACATGGTCAGAATAGTCCATCTGCCTTCAGTGGTTCAACCGTAACATTATGAAGCGTTGAGAATACTTTTTGTACGCGAAGAAAACAAAAATAATGACTTTATTCAACAATCCGTCTCCTCTGTGTCTCTCTGCATCACCGTAGTGCCATTTTGGAGACTGCCAGTTTGCAGTCACAAGACTCCCGTTGGTCAGATATCGAATAATGTTTATTAAATTAGTCAATTTCTCTAACCTCGGTCCTGGGGCCATCGGATTGATCGGTATTTACCGTGCCTACATAGCGCTTAAGGCCCAAAACTGTCGCTACAAGGGAGCAACAATTGGAAATTTATAAGGGATATGTCCGACAAAGAACAATGCATTAGACGAAGTACACGTGCGTAGGGGCAAAGAAAAAGGATGGCGTTTAGAAAAGGAACATAAGTCAAAAAACGTAGATGTGAATAATCGCCTTTGTCTTGGAATAGTCACTAATATTCTACAAAAAAATTAATTGCCTTGCTCTTGGAATAGTCACTAACATTCAACTAACATTCTTACTAACAGCGATGTGTGTAAGACAGAGAACTCACACACAGGGAAAGACAAACAGAGAGAAAGAAAGATGAAGGATTACAGTCAGAGCTGAGCCAAAGAGACAGGGAGGAAGTGCAGCGCAGTGCTTCTCCAGCATGAGGCCCATGAGAGGCCAGACTCTGACATAACACAGGAGGCTATTAGGAAGCTGTTTATATAGTGTAAAAAAGAGTTACATCGGATGAAAGAGAAGCATGTGGGTGGTTGGGTACAATGACACTAATGACGACGGACAGATTGCTACACTTAACAGATTGCTACACTGTCCTGTCCTGTCCAATCCGTCAAAGGGATATTGTCAGAGTGTGGACTATGACAAATGAACAAGATGTTAATGGAACAGCTCATTATAGGGAATAGCCATAATTAACTATCCCTGATAGTTGAACTACTCCTTTAAAAAAAACTGCCTCAGCAAAAATGTGACACTTTAGCTTCAGCAGTTATGCTTTTTCCAAATCGTGTCGGAAAGATCATATTTACGAGTTGAACGCACATGAACATCACTGTGGTGATGTGTCAGTGAAAAAAAAACGGGGGACGCAATAACTGCAACATCTCCTTGTTAAATTTGTTGAAATTAATTATTATTTTTTCATTCACAATAAAAATAGCTAAGTTGCATGTTCAAAATACAACAGTTTAGTACAATTACGCCAAAAAAACACTCCTGATGCATATTCCTTATTTATTATTTTAAAAGTAGAGTTAAAAAAAAAAGTTTGGTAGAAAGGTTAGATTGGCATCTTGCTCCCACCAAAAAGACTTGAATGTATCAAATATCATAATTACGACTTTCCAACTTGTAAATACAAACTTCCCAGGAGGACTTGAACACACCATAGCCCCTGTGGTAGATGGTGTAATTCACAATACGCAGACAAAACGGTTTAACTGACAGCCATTTAAGGGCCAAGTATTCTGAAATGGAGCGATAGTGCATTAAGTGAAATAACAATCACAAAAGAATTGTGTTTTGTCCGTGTCTAGGATAGCGAATCAAAGTACCCTAGGCGAGAAAGGCTATTGAGATGAATGGAAATGCTAACCGATAGCTCTCTCAAGGTATATTAGAACTCTTTGAAAGAGTAGCATATGCTGAACTAGAGGGCCGGAGCCCTGCAGAGTTTTGTTCAAGCCCTGCTCCAACAAACAAACCATGTAGTTTTCAAATAAGCCTGAAGGACTTGATAAGTTGGATCAGTTGTGTTTAATTAGGGTTGAATCTAAACTCTGCAGGGCTCCGGCCCTCCAGGAATTGAGTTTGACACCCCTGAACTAGACGGTCAGTCATGGAATATAGTACATAGAAGACCAGCGGTGCACGGAGCAGTTTTTCCATAGTTCCTGATGACTGTTATTCAATACTAGCCTTGGGAGAAAGAAGAGCAGCTAAGGTTTAGGTTTCAATCAAGATTGGATTTGGATGGTTTCCAAACAGGATCTAGTTATAAGAAAATGGGATATTAACCTTGTTTTTAAACAAGATTTGCTTCACTAAGAACTGTAAAGAGATCTGCCGTACAAAGCAGTGACTCGTGTTTTCATTCACACAGAACATTTGCAGTGTTTTCATTCATTTTGTTTTAGGCAAAGCCAAGGCACCTAGAGTATGAGGTCTTTATGAACTGAAGACTCAAGATCAGTGAGACTTATGATGATGAGCTTCCTCATGTGGGTTTTTGTTGGGACAACACAGCCGATTGTGCCTGCCTGTGATCTGTCTCCTTTATCTTTTTAAGTTCTAATATCTTAAAGGGGTCACATTCAGATGATTGAAATGGCCAGATGTTGAAGTTCATTTTTGGTGCTCCAACTGTCTTGGTTTTACAATCATGACACCATTTTTTTTCTTCTTTCATTTTAGCACTGGTGTCTTTGATTAAAGATTTAACAATTGCAGCTCTTTCGTGGATGTTGGCTTTGTAAAGTTCTCCATGGTCAGTTTTTGTGAAAACAGGGGCTTCAAGGTGAATATTGAGATTTGCTGTCACTTTGCAGTAGTAGTTCTGTGTTGTCTGGACACAGTCCTTCTTAGTGTTTAATGGTCCCTATCATTCACTTGAGTTTTTTTTTTACCCACATTCTTCTTTGCTGATGAAGTCTTGCCATGCTTTGTGTGGACCCAATCAAATTCATAAAGACTGTCTTAAAACACTAAACAATTGGGCTGTTAGGGTTACAGACACTCCTGTTCCATGATTTGCCCTTTTTGGAAGTCTGACAAGTCACCCATTTCACAGGCTGCTTGTCCTAAGCACTGCAGAGCACAGCTTATACTACTGATATAAAACTTAGTGAGTACAGACAACTAAATAATAAAAGATAATTGCAATGTTTGTTTTTTCCTACACAAATTATATTTACCCCTATAATAACGGGTGTTCACATTATTTTGTCCAACCCCTGTATATACAACAACGATCAATTACAATCTTAAAAAACGTAAAAAATCATTAATATTATCTGATAAAGAATTACAGTTCTCCCAAAAATGAAAAACCTATCATCTTTTACTTTTCTTTCCTTTTAGAAGAAAGTCATACAGGTTTTGAAGGACAGAATTTTTATTTTGAAGCGAACTATTCCTTTATTCAAAATAAATAAATGCTGTCACCTTGCATCTGTTGTGAATGTGAATTTTAGTCTATATTACCCATGTGGCAAATTGCGCCAGTCCAATGATTCAGGTCAGATTACTCAAGGATTATTGAATCGTGAATTAAAAGCAGAAACCTGAGTGTGTGCGTGATCAGACACACAGTGAAGTGGAATAGTAATTCCACAGAGAGAGACACAGCCTTACACGTTCCTTCTGATCATTTATCTTCTGAGCCGGGCAAAGACAACCACATTCCCCGAGCCAAACCTACTGCTTTTCCACAGCCTGTCCAATGGCTGGCCTGTATTTCATACAGACGTCTCTTCTCCTCTCTAAACAACTGACAGAGAATATGAGCAGCTCTCAGAGAGGAGGAAAAGCTCTGGACTACTTCACAGATTTTTGGTTTTGGAGCTATTAAAGAATGACAGATGATGAAAAAAAGAGAGCCAGAATTCCCCAATTATGGCAAAGAGTTTAGTAGGAATGTTGATGAGATGAAGCAATGACGGTGGATACTAAGTACTGGAAAGTATTTACACACATGTGCACACACATGCTGTATATGAATCAAGCCAGACCTCACACACACATGCACACATTTTTTCCTGTCAGAGGTCTGGACAAACCAAAGTGGTTGAGTCTCAAAAATCAGTACTTTCAATTCCAGCATTGCTTCCTTAAGATAATTAGGACATCTAGCCAAATAGCTAACAACTTATTTAAAAATGAAAAGCTTCCTTTTTCAAAACTTTTCAGTGTCAGCTCTCACTGGAAACCTTTTCTATCAATGGGCCTATGGTTAAACTGACGCCATGATCTCATGTTACAGGCTCTTCGCCACATCATCAGCTGCCAAGAATTCATTGTCTTTTCCCTTTCTCTTTCTTAAACTCAAGGAAAAACTGATACTCACACCTCATACTTGCATTTACGCAGTTAAAACAAGGTTAAGCCTTCACATTTCGTTCAATCAGATCCATTAGATCAGAAGCCCAGCAAAACCCAAAATTAAATGCGACTAAATTTGATGTCATATTTCAAGGTATTAAGAAGGAAATTGGGCTTCAATGCTTTCACTGGCTTCCCAATGGCCTCATAGTATAACTAACTTTTGTGTGTTTTTGGCTTTAAGTTCAAAAACACTCCTGACTGGAAATCTAAAAAGTCATAACACAAATTTTGCATAACGCCACAATGCAATAAGCTTTCAGCAACAAGCAATTTCAGTTTTTCCGTCCATAATGAAAACAAAAATGTTTTTTTGCAATGCTTTCTCACACACATGATATGTTGTGGCTAAAGCGCGCAAAACTATAAACACATCCTGTACCTTGTAAATTCAAGACTTTGGTGATGCTTCAGCAGACAGTTTACTTTGAGCGATTTTCCTTATGGAACTTGAGGGATTTGTTATGTTTCCAAATTCCCAGACTCTCTTCAGTCATGATACATGAGGAGAGGTACTTCAGTCCAGTGAGTATTCGGTATGGACAGGGTAATTGGTAATGTTTTAGTATAGGGACCAATTCTCACCATCACTAGTTGCTTATTAGCATGCATATTATTAACACATTTGCTGTTTATTAAATGGGTCCTATTATGCTTTTTCACTTTTTCAACTTTAGTTAGTCTGTAATGTTGCTGTTTGAGGATAAAAAAGATCTGCAAAGTTACAAAGCTCAAAGTCCACTTCAAAAGGAGATATTTTATTTAACAGAAATCACTTTTCAAAAACTACAACGAACGACTTGTTTGGACTACAAAGCATATTTTCCGTGATATCACAAATATCGACGAATGGGACGAGACCTGGTTGAGCTGCAGTAGAGAAGGCAACGAGTGTTATCACTATGTCGGAGTCATCCGGGGTGTAAAATCGCGCTCAAATTGATTGATGTTGATGCAATATTTACACTGACGCTCGCAGAGAGGACTATGGTAAGGCCTGAACATTTCCGACCAGGCGCCAAGTGGAGCAATCGCATCACACACTGGCCCAGCTAACCAATCAACACATTTCGTATTTCAGAAGGCGGGCCTTCATTGATACAGGAACTATTCGAGCCGTTAATGCCAGACTGGGGAGAGAGGTGTTGTAAAGGTAAATTATGTGAAAAATTATGTGTTTTTCGAACGACCTAGTTATGAGAGCCTGTTCTAGTACACCCCCCAAAACAAAATCAAGACTTTGTCAAAGAGCATAATAGGACCCCTTTAAGAGGAATAAAGTACATATTGTATATGACCATATTCTACATCCCTAATCTACCCAATAACTAAATTAACAAATACCTACTAAATTTAATAAGCAGCAATTTAGGAGTTTATTGAGGCAAAAGTCATATATGGTTTGTTAATAGCGATAATTGGATCTTAAAACAAAGTGTGACCAGTTTATCTGTAGCAATGCCACAGAAATAAAAATCATGACTCACAAAATGTATTGTCACTTGCCATTTTTATTGATTAGCACCATGTGCAATATTTACTATGTTTTTTTCTGAATATATATTACGTTGAGTTGAAATTTTAAATTGAATTTAATTGAATTGAATTTTATATATCTACAACAGTCCATACAGTTTACGCACACAAAAAAAATCAATAAATAAAAAAAATTTGGGGTGAAATATTCCTTTAATCCAAGAAAAACTATTATTAGTAAATGGCATAAGAAAACTAAACTTAATTCAGATTTACAATACTGTTTGTGGTCAGTAAGGTTTTTTAAAGCGATTAATGTATTGGATGCATTAAATTGCATTAAAGTGAAAGTAAAGGCATTTATAATGTTACAAAAAGATTTTTATTCCAAATAAATGCTGTTCTTTTGAACTTTTTGTTTATCAAAGTATTCTGAAAAATGTTTATCTATGTATCTCCTTACTGTATTTAACAACGATAATGATTAGAAATATTCCACTATCTTACTGTTTTTACTTTGTATTTTTTAAACACATTTGTAGTTTTTGATCAAATAACTGCAGCCTTGGTGAACATTAGACTTCTTTAAAAAATATAAAAAATCTTACTGACCCCAAACTTCTGAAGGGTAGTGTATATATAGAAAAAGAAGTGTTATTATCTCAAACAATTTTGCTTCTCAAGTAAAAGTAACTTTAAAACAAAGAAAAAATACTGATGAAGAAAATGATTTTTGCAGTGCTGTGCTAAGCCGGTTCACTCGACTGGAAACTCTTTGACATGAAATATCACTTTAAAACAGCACTGTAGCACACATTCAGCACAACTTGGCCAGAGGGAGAGCAAGAAACAGAGCAATAAGGGAAACACCTCTTTGTTACCATGAACCAACAAACCCAAATCTCGATTTCATCCAATAATTTGAAGAATTCAGATATGAGCTTCTCGCAGATAGTTCAAGTAAGTACAGCCTTAGGGAGGAATTCCTTATCTGGCTTACGATTCCCTTTCCAGTCCTCCCTGAACACATGTGTGTCAGGCCAGTCTCTGTTATTCCCTCCACAGGAAGGAGAGGTGTGTTTAAGGTATCAGGAGACTTCTCTGAAGCAGGCCAGACCACTCTCCTGCTCTCTCTTTCACAGCTGCCACATCACAAGACTCTTAAGTCGAGGTTCACAATGAAAGCACAGAGGCCATTCCAGAAATGAGAGCTGTCATCTATCTGGAAGGCAACTCCCAGTCAATCCCGTGGCCAAAGCTCTAGAGTGATTTCATTTGTACCTCAAAACCGCTCTGTTACTTTAGCACACTGAGCTGTGCGCTCTGGAATTTGCAAACTGTTTATTTCTTTCTTTCTCCGCCGCTTTATGTTTTGGAGAGCGTTGCTGGTGGAATGTTAATGACATCATCAAAGCACTCCGAAAGATTCCCAGGCGACAGGTGCCAGGAGATTTCTGGAGCAACCCCACCTGACTAGTGCTCCCCTTTTTTCCTCCGCCGCCACGGTACGATGACACACACACACACACACACACACACACATACAATAGAGTTTGTATTTAATGGTTATGGGGATTCCTGGCGTAATGGTTTTTATTCTGTACAAACCGTATTTTCTATTGCCCTACCCCAAACCTACCCCTCACAGGAAACTTTCTGCATTTTTAGATTTTCAAAAAAACTAATTCTGAATTATTTATAAGCCTTTTGAATTACGGGGACACTGAAAATGTCCTCATACATCACCTTCTCGTTGTAATACCTATGTCATACCCATGTTATTATACAAATTTGTGTCCTTATAAACCCACATAAACATGCGCACGCACACACACACACACACACACACACACACACACACACACACACACAGGTTTGTTTGTGTGAAAAGTGGGGACATCCCATAGGTGTAACGGTTTTTATACTGTACAAACAGTATTTTCTATGGACTAAACCAACCCTACCCCTAAACCTACCCTTTACAGGAGACTTTGTGCTATTTCAGATTTTCAATACACTCCATTCTGTGTGATTTATATGCGTTTTGAAAAGTGGGGACATGGGGTAATGTCCTGAAAAGTCACCTTCTCCTTGTAATACCTATGTCATACCCTTGCCATTATACAAATGTATGTCCTCATTTGTCACAAAAACGCGCACACACACACACAAATGGCGCAAAGTGCCACCAAGGCCTGCTGCTTAAGTCTGACAGATGGCCCCCCACAAAAAACAGCACCCAGTTTCTCATTTGGAGCATTTTTCAATTCATTTGAGACAGCTCAGAGGTCACTTGAGACTCTCGGCTCTAAGCTTGTGCTCTCATGACGCTGCCTAAACCTACACTGAATAAACCTGACATCAAAAGAGAGTGTTCAGAAGATTAAAGGCTATCGGTTGGATCCTGAATCAGAGTAATGAACACTCGTCAAAGGTGGAGAGAAAGGATTGCATCGGCACAGAGGATGACTGCTGGAGTCCCGTTAAAGAAATGCACACAAGTAAAGCAAAATTCAATGAGTTGGGATGTGCAAAACTACATTTTTTCCAAAGTCGGTGTCAAGAAAGCCATGCACAATAGAATGCAACAATGAATAATGCAGTTCATGAAGCACTGTGAATAATAATGTAACATTTTTGTATGTTTTTTAATGTAGTTTTTTTTTACGATCTAAAAATAAAATATTTTGAGTTACAGACATGCATTACGAGTATAAAATTTATTGAAAAAAAGTCACATTTATACAAATATAAGTTATTTGAGAGATTAGGGAGATTGATACTACATTCATCGAAGTGATCGCACTCACCTGGCCGCCCCCCCCCCCCGTGTGAGTTCACTTAAGAGCAATGTTTCCTCAAATTTTTTTTCTTGCTGAGCAAAACTTTTCTCTATTGGGCAGACATTTCGGCCACCTGAGCAAAAACATTTTTTATACCAGACGTGTACAGCGCGCACACAAAAAAAGTGTGTAACTTTTAACTTCAATGTGCTATATTTGATTTGACCCTTGACTAAATGATGTACATTTTTTTTTTTTTTGTTACAGTATAATACATTGCCATGCACACGTTTGGGTATCATGAATGTTTATCTTTAAAGAAGTTTCTTATGGCATCAAGGCTGTATCATTGATTAAAACTACTGAAGATATTTCACGCCAAAAAAAAAAAATTTTGAAATTATTTGTGAAATATGTATGCATATCGAAAATAAAGCTTTACGATGATTTAATATACTTTAAAATATGTATTTATTCTCATGAAGTTAAAGCATGATATTTTCGCATCATGATACAGCCAGTCGACAGGGTCACATGATCTTTCACAAATCGTTTTAATATGAGGCGTGATCTTCTAATCAAGTGTTGAGAGGAACTCTTGATATATTTTTCAGGAACTTTGATAAATAACAAAGTAAGCACAGGGTTTATTCAAAAAATAGAAATGTTGTGTACAATATACACTCACTATTCAAAGCTTTGTGGTCAGTAAATTTTTTCTTATTTTAAAAAATAAATTAATACTTTTATTTAACAAAGACGCATTAAATTGATCAAAATGACAGTAAAGACTTATATTTTTAGAAAATATTTCTATTTTGAATAAATGTTGTTTTTTTAAACTTTTTATTAATCAAAGAATCAAAGAAAAAAAGTATCTGGGACGGGGCGGACGAGACGTGAGATGTGTGGATCCATCTGCAAGCTTATTTAAAGAGACGTGGTATAACAGGCAGGGTCGAACAATGGCAAACAGGTTTATGGCGGGCAAAAACACAAGAATAGTCCAAGGGCTAGCGCAGGTCGACGATCGGCAGACAGAATCACAGGGCCGAGACGAGAGGGAAAAATCCAGGAAAAAAGGCAAAGATCAGAAACCGCAAAAACAGGCAAGGCCAAAGGCAAAACAAGGAAACACAGAGACTCGGAATGGGGTACGGCCTAAACAATACTCAGCAGAGAATGGCAATTTGAGTGAGTGTTATATAGTGAGTGAGTGATAAGAAACAGCTGTGTGCAATGAGTGCAATCAGGCCAGTGTGCAAATTGTGCAAAGAATGATGGTATATGTAGTCCGGGGTGCTATGCAACAGTTTGTGGTGTGCGAGAGTCAATGTAATGGAAAGGTGACCCTGGTGGTGAATAAACGGAAGTACATGGACCGAATTCGTGACAGAGCCAACCCCCCCCCCCCAAGGAGCGGCAGTCAAGACGCGCCAAAACACTCTAAAAGATCCAGGTGGGCGGGGAGCAGAGGCATAACAGGGGGAGGGTGCCGGAGGAGGGCCAGGTCCAAGGATGGAGAGACCAGGAATGAGGCAGAGCGGAGTAGGCAGGGGACAGGGTGGAGCCGACAGTAAAGGTGAGCTGAGGACCACCAACAGCAGGGCGACAGGTGAAGATCCCACGGCGGGAGCAGAAGAACACCAGCGCCAGACAGTATACACCACGGCGGACTGGCAGAGAACCACCCGGCGGAGCAGAGGCCACCGAACAGACGTAGACCACCAAGCGGGGCAGAGGACCACCACGGTTTGGAGCAGATGCCCACCCTGGCGGAGCAGAAGCCCACCAAACCAACAGAGACCCACCACGGCGGAGCAGAGGACCACCATGGCAGAGCAGAGGGAACAGAGGACCCCCCCCCCACCACCCCCCACGGGAACCACACCGATCAGGAGGACCATGCAGAGACGTATACCAATGGAGAGCAGAAGAGAAGACAACACCAAGCGCCAGAACATTGGGGTTGATAGAACAGGACATGGAGCGTTCAAGGGGGCAGCCTCACTGGCTTGGGTCGGGACAAGACACAAAGTTCACAAAACGGCCTCCATTACCGGACAGGGACAAAGGGGAGTTCGTAACCGGCCTCTTATAGCCGTGACCGGACAGACAAAGAGTTCCACAGAGCATCATTGGCCGGAACAGAGCAGGCAGAGAATTTCATTGACGGCATCGACATGCCGGGAAACAGGACAAGCAGGACGAGTTCCATAGACGGCAGTTTGGCAGGAAACAGCACACGCAGAGAGTTTAGACGGCCTTCTTGGCCGGGAAGCAGAAAAAAAACAGACACAGAGAGGTCATCGGCGGCCGCCTTGGACGGATACCAGAGCAGGCAGAGGAGTTCATCGGCGGCCTCATTGGCCGCGAACAGAAAAAACAAAACAAAACAGGCAGAGAGTTAATCGGCGGCCTCCTTGGCCGGAACAGAACAGCCAGAGAGTTCATAGACGGCCTCCTTAGCCGGAACACGGGGACGAGCAAGGCGGGGGGGGAAAGAGTTCATAGAAACACGGACACATGCATATGTGGAACACGGGGAACAGAACAGGCAGAGAGTTTATAGGTGGCCTCCTTGGCCGGAACAGGATAGGCAGAAAGTTCATAGACGGCCTCCTTGCCGGAACAGGACGAGCAGAGAGTTCAAAGACGGCCTCCTTGGCCGGAACAGGACGAGTAGAGAGTTCATAGACGGCCTCCTTGGACGGAACAGAACAGGCAGATAGTTCATAGGCGGCCTCCTTGGCCGGCACAGGACAGGCAGAGAGTTCATTGGGCGGCCTCCTGGCCGGAACAGAACAGGAAGGAGTTCATGACGGCCGCCTTGGCCGGGAACAGAACCGCAGAGAAGTCATAGGCGCCCTCCTTGGCCGGAACGGAACAGGGATGACAGGAGTTCACAGTGGGTACTGTACGACACCTATGGATGGTTTCTGCCAGCAGATGCCGCCCCCTTGGAGGTTCTACCGTGTGTACCTCCGGTTACTACCAGGGAGCGGTAGGTCCAAAGCGTTCTCTTCGACTGTGACATGACAGGCTGAAAGTGCGTTGCTGGGCGCAACCACCACGCAAGGAGCTGAAGCGAGCACAGCCGCTTCTGGAGGTTCTGCAGCATGCGCCGCCACCTCTAGAGAAACTGCAGCGGGCACCATCGCTTCGGGGAACACCGCAGCGAGCACCATACGCAGGGATAGCTATTTATTGTGGTTTTCTTTCTAGCTTCAGCCACCGACTCTGCTGACCTGATAGTGGGTGCTGCCGCCTCTGGGAGTTCAGTGGAGGTGTATGCAGCCCAAACACAACAAAAGGCGATCCCCATCAGGGGAAACACTTCAGACAGGGGAATTAGTTCATGAACAGAAGGGTTAGAGTGAGTGGGTTTGGGGATACCAGCTGTGCGTGCAGATACCAATGGTGTATCCCTCACACTAGATACCAGACTGGGATACCGAAAGACTGACCCTGACGATCTCCCCAATGTGCAACAGAAAGGACATGACAAGACTCCTGACGAGAATTCAGGCTGGTTCTGAAGAGAATCAGGATGATCAAGCTAGTGATGGGACGTGACTCAGGATGAAGCGTGTGGACATGAAGGGAACTCTGGATGCATCAGCTGTGACGTGCGGGACTCTGGATGATCAGCATGTGCCGTGAAGGGGAGGAAGATCAGCTGTGACTTGACTGGGCTCATGAATAACAATGGTGACTTGACTTGGTTCAGGAAGATAAGCTGGGACTTCACTTGCCTCATGACGATCAACTGTGACTTGACTGGACTCAGGAAGATCCGCTGTGATGTGACGAGGCTCTGGCAGATCAGCTGAGACTTGACTTGATTCAGCAATGGAAGCTGTGACTTTAGTTGACTCAGGGAAATCAACTGTGATCTGACCTGACTCCTGATGCATTAAAACCGTGACTTGAGGATCGAAATCAGGAAAAGTAAGACGAGTGGACTTGACTGAACTCAGAAAAAACAAGACACTGTAGACTAGACTGACTCATGACGATAGTTGTGACTGATAGTACTCATGAATACAGCTGTGACTAAAGCTATGCGTCAGATAATGCAAAACTGGACTTGACCGGAACTCTGACGATCAGCTGTGACTTGACGGCACTCAAGATGGGAAGCTGTGACATGACGGGGTGCTGTTGTGTCCACCATTTTGCAATCAGGCTCCACTGTCACCACCATTTTGTGAGCGTGCTTGGAGATTTAATAGCCTGCGCCATCACTGCTGACACCCGGCGTAAAACGAAAGAACAGAATCCGACAGGCGACAAACACAGGAAAGCATATATCACCAGAAGAGCACTGGACGAGCGAGCCGAAGACGGGTGATGAACAGGGGGCGCGCACCAAGGCGCGTCTACCGTTTTGAGAAACTATAGAGCAGGGAGTTGACTGGTCATGCCAATCGCGAGACGAACACACAAGATAAAAAACTCTCTCATGAAACACAGTCTGGGCAAATCAGAAATAGTGAGTGATGGCTAAGAACATCTCTGATATGGTCTCTCGACAGAAAAATTGGGGACCCGGTTTAAGGGCTAACAAAAAGTCGTGCTGGGTCCTTGAGCCGAAATATTTTTTGGAAAACAGCCGGCTGGGGAGCTTGGTTAGTTGAGGGATGGAAAGATTCTGTGCTGGGCGGGCTGACGGGACGGGAGACGTGTGATCCAATACTGCAGGCGTTATAAAGAACGATGTGGTAAAAAGGAGGGTCCAATCACAACAATGGCACACAGGTATCTATGGCGGGAAAAAAACAAGAATAGTCCAGGGCTATCGTTAGGTCACCGATCGGCAGACAGACCATCACAGGGGCGAGACGAGAGGGGAAAATCCAGGAAAACAGGCAAAGATCAAAAACCGCAAAAAACAGGCAAGGCAAGGCAAAACAAGGAAAACACAGAGACTAGGAATGGGGTACGGGCTAAACAATAATCAGCCGAGAATGGCAGTTTGAGTGGGTGTTAAATAGTGAGTGAGGTGATAATAAACAGCTGAGCACAATGAGTGCAATCAGTGCAGTGTGCAAAACCGTGCAATGAATGATGGGATATGTAGTCCAGAGTGCTATGCAACAGTTTGTGTTGTGCGAGAGTCAATGTAATGGAAAGGGTGACCTCTGGTGGTGAATAAACGGAAGTCCATGGACCGAATTCGTGACAGTATCACAGGTTCCAAAAAAAATAAGAAATTAAGCAGCACAACTGTTTCAACACTGATAATAAATCAGCATATTATAATGATTTCTGAAGGATCATATGACACTGAAGACTGGAGTATTGCTGCTGAAAATTCAGCTTTGCTTCACGGGAATAAATTATATTTTAAAGTATATTAAAATAGGAAACCAATATTAGAAATTGCAATAATGTTGCAGTTTTTTTCAATGTTGCAGTTTTTTCTGTATTTTCGATCAAATAAATACATCCTTGACGAGTCAAGAAGCAAAACAAGCAGCAATCTGACTAATGAGAAAAATGGAGGCTTGTTTACATGAAACGGGCTTTTCATTTCCATTCAGTTTTCCAGATGTTTCTGTACTCCCTGATGAGCTGGACTAATGATGTCATAATAAAAAAAAAGAATAAAACAAGCCATCTCATATATCAGCAGTGGAATAAATTTGTAAAACAACACTTCATAACGCTTCCCCTCACTATGAATGCTGAGTCTGAAATGTCAGAGGCAATTGCATCACCAAATGGAATTGTAAAAATTATTATCGTTACCAACAGGTTTCCCAGAACACTCCCCGTATTCCATTGGTCAGCTAGACAGATTGTCCCGCCCCCAAACTCACACCGTTGGTTGAGTTGATGTTGCTATGTCAGCTTGGGTAGATCAAACAAACAAACCTCAAACAAACAAAGCAATGTTTTGAAAGCAACACAGAGTTATGGGAAATCAGCCCTTCAGTGGCTTACTTCAATGGGATAGGAGAGATACTTCAATGGGATAGGAGAAAGAATATTAAAATATCACGTTTCATCAACACAACTATCCACGAGCCCAAATAATCTCCTTGTATATTGTGCTAAGCCTCATTGAGGAGGATCTTGCTAATTTCAGGCTTCCTGCTACAAACTAGCTTTAGCTGCAGCAACAGCTTGTGCCCCTGCTGGAGAACTGAAGCACAAGCTCACGGTGAACCTCCCACTCACTTCACACTAAGCAGGTTCAGACCTCACAGCGCGCAACTGCCCTACTGAGCTCCATGACAGGTTCTGCACCATTGAGCTCTGAGCTCCATCCTCTGCTGTAGAAAGAACATGAACGTGTCAACGAGGACACTGTGATGTTGCTCTCCATGTTCAGATTTCAGTTACAAACAGAAACTGGGTTTATAGCGATAGTTCACCCAAAAATGAAAATTCTATCATAATTTACTCAAGTCCAGGTAACCAAAATTTAGAAGATCCAAAAATGTCATAAAGCTGTTGTTAAAGTAATCCATTTGAATCAAGCGTTTTAATCCAAGTTTTGTGAAGAGATGTGTTAGTGGCCTTTGTGGATTTAGTGTGGCCAGCCTAAGGCACACCTGTGCAATAATCATGCTGTCTATCAGGCATTTGTATGCCACATCTGTGAGGTGGGATGGATTAGTCGAAAGGGAAGTGCTCACTAACCCAGAATTTAGGACAGCTTGTGAAACAAGATTTGGAGAGCCAGAGGCCTTTTGTGGACTTAGAAAAAGTCTAGATCGTTGAGGTTCCGCTCATGAAAAAATGGAGGGGCAAAGACAAAAGTGTTGAGTTTATAATTTTGTTCAGTATATACAGTATATATATAACAATGGTTTACTGAACAAATTGTTCTCTTTAAATAAATGTAATTACAATTAAACTTCCTTAGGGATTAAAAATCTACTCAGCTTCTGTCTAAACTATAGTGAGCCTTTACATTACTAAGGTACAATTAACAACAAAGCCCAAACTTAAATTCAATTAGGCTTACTATTTATTTTTATGTAATAATCAACACTCAAATAAAAGAAAAATTGTATGCAAACATGTAAATTGCACATAATTCCGTTTTTAAATGTACTTCTAAATTATACAATTACTATTGTTGTCTAAATATATTCATTTACACAGTGGCTGCATAATGTTTCATAACAGATTTATTTAAACATTAAATAATTAAGACATAACTAACAGGTAAAGTAATATATAATGAGTATATAGTCTAATATTTTGCTCTTCTCTAGACTTCATTTCTCTAGCGTACTAACGAGCTGTGGACACTGATCACTTCCCTGAGGTAAAGAAATGCTACATGACATAATATTTACAAGCTGTTTTACTGACGTCTTTCCGCGGTTGAAACACTGATTAAGAGATTACATTAGATGTTTATTCATGTTTATTTCGCATTAAAACTAGTAGTAAAAAGGAATGGATGATCACGCTCACTCGCGCTCCTCTCTGCTGTTTGAACTCAGGCGTTTATAGAGCGATCTGCCACACCACATTAAAGAACGCCAAAACGCATTTATTGTTTGAATTTCCTGAAAAAAATGGACATAATTTGAAAGATGAGACTTTGTTTTATCAAACGAACAATAATAAAACGATGTCGGTGTGTCTTGTTGATCTGTAACGGGGATGACAAGACGTGAGACATGTGGATCCATCTGCAGGCTTTATATAAGAGACGTGGTAAACAGGCAGGGTCAAAACACTGGCAAACAGGTATAAGGCGGGCAAAACACAAGAATAGTCACAGGGCTAGCGTAGGTCACCGATAAGCAAACAGAATCACAGGGGCGAGACGAGAGAGAAAAAAACAGGAAAACAGGCAAAGAACAAAAACCGCAAAAACAGGCAAGGCAAAACAAGGAAAACCCGGAGACTCGGAAAGGGGTACAGGCTAAACAATACTCAGCAGAGAAATGTGGTAGAGTAGGCGTTATATAGTGAGTGAGGTAATTAGAAACAGCTGTGCATCAGTGCAGTGGCAAATCGTGCAAGAATGAGGGGGATATGTTAGTCCGGGTGCTATGCAACAGTTTTGTGTAGGCGAGAGTCAAGAAATGGAAGGGGGACCTGTTCTGGTGGTGAATAAAAGGAAGAGTCAGGGACCTCTGAATTCGGACAGAGCCCCCCCCCACCAACAAGGAGCGGTTTCCAACGCTCCAAACACTAACGACAGGTGGGCGGGGAGGGGGGCGGAACAGGGGGAGGGACGGGAGGGCAGGTCAAGGATCAGAGGAGACCAGGGACTGAGGCAGAGCGGCGAAGTGGAGGACATCACAGGCAAAGCGGATGGGACCGAAGATCCCCACGGCGGAGCAGAAGACCACAAGAACCAGACAGTAGACCACCACGGCAGGGCCGAGAACCACCACGGCGGAGCCAAGGGATCCCCACGGCGGAGCAGAGGACCACAGAACCAGACAGTAGACCACCACGTCGGGGCAGAGAACCACCACGGCGGAGAAGAGGACCACCAAAACCAGACAGTATAAAAGGGCGCCAGTGGATAACACTCATCCTTTCTGGTCTTCACTGACGTTGTTTATGTTAGCGTTAGCAGCATTGAATAGAGTGCATTTTCTCTCGCCAGAGCTGCGCTCTGCAGACCCGCAGTTTCCACGGACGCATGCTGGTTGAAGAGCAAAGCGCGTTCAGGTCTCTCAAGGGAGTTGGATGCGCTCTGAAGTCACTCCTATTTTCTGGTGAGGGATAAGAATGAATGCATGCACTCGTCTCAGAGGAGACGGCTTGTGCTCATCGTATGCATTCGAAGCCTACTCATGGGAGGTGGTACTTTCACCATTTTACCCGAGTTTTGTAGATAGTTGTTTGCATGAGTGCGTTCGCCCTAGCGGAGAGCGGCGCTATTGCCGGGGCAGAGGTTCCTGTTTCGCCTTGAATCGAGGTAATCTAGTGTGGGCGGCGTGTTTAGCTCCCGTGGGAGCTGAATGCATGCTGCGTGTTGCGGTCGCAGTGAGAATTGTGTGCCCATTGCCGCGATTCGCAGTTGATGGGCAGAACATGGAAAGGACCTGACGGGAAATTTCTCCCTATCAGTAATTTCCTTTTGTTTTTATAGGAGTGTATAAATCCAGTGTGGATCTGTCTGCAGTTATTGGACAGATGCTTTTTATCATGTCCTTCTCAGATATCCACATTATACTGCACTCCGGCTTGATTAACCCCTCCTGCCCCGCAAATGTTGAGCTGCTTGAGATTATGGAGAGGTGCCAGAAGCGGGCGCCTCGAGGCTGCCGCGATGAGCCTTTCTTTCTGGCCATAGCTCTCCAGCTCAGGTGAGCCTTCCATTCTCCTTATTAGGAGATCGGAATGCTGGAAAAAAATCCATATTATTTATCTGATCCCTTCAGGATAAATCTTGTTTGAATAGCAGGACATACGCTGCAGCAGGTCAGGCTGCAGCCTCGTTGCACACCATGGCGGTGCTTCAGGCTTATCAGGCTGATCTGCTAGAAGACCTGGATAAAGGCCAGGGTCTATCTCCTGATGAGGCGGCTGAGTTTCGTCGCACCACGGATCTTGCTCTCCGTGCCACTAAGCAGGCCTTTTGGTTAGTTTCTATGTCTCATAGAACTACCTACTGATGGTCCGGACCCAAGGGCTCTTCGGGCTTCGCCTTCAGATGATACCCGTGAGCTTCAGTCATGCGCGGGAGCTGTGGTTGGTGAGTACAATCCATTTAATCTATCTATTGCTAGTTTATGTGAATTCACTAACTAGTTTCTCCGCAGTGCTACTTGGACCTGTTTCGGTTTTCTGACTGTGTTTTAGGGTTAGGACCTCCCCTGCGAGCACCTAGAGAGGTCAGAACCTCTCGCTGTTGACCGATCATGGTGATGGTAGCTCACCTGTCGGTTCTGGATTCAGCCCTGCATCTTTGGTTTCATGCTTTCTGGACCACGCAGCCAAGTCGCGGGGCCTCTGTGAGAGCCCTTTTAGCTGATCAGGTCCACAGTATAATGCTGCAACTTCAGGACCCGCGGGTCCTCCATTCGGGTGAGCATTTTCAGGAGTATAATGCTTTGTGATGTGCTCCCTGATGTCCTGGCTGGGTGTTTGCTTCAAGAAGCTGCCTCGATGGGTCTCCTGAGATTTGAGTCTTCCTCTCAACCATCATGCATGTTCTCTGAGCTAAGGCTCCTCTTGCTGATGCGTTGAGAGGCCTAATACTCTTTTGTTCCACTCTGCAGTTTGATAGACTCTTTGGGCCCTACTAGACTGCCCTTCTATTCTAGCGCTGCCGTCTGGTCGAGCTGAGAATGCTCCCCTCAATGTGAGGGTTAGCTATGAGCATATTACTCCAGGTTTGTGCTTTGAAGGCCCGCCTCAGCTTGAGAGTTGAGAGTGCTGCTCCCAAGAACCCCCCATGCAATGACACTGAGTTGTTAGCCCCGTCCTGTTGCCTCCTTGGTCAGCTGCCTCTATGCTGGGACCCTTTGGTTCCCTGTTGAAATGTGCAATCCCTTTTAAGCTGGATCTCATTTCTGATGTACCAGTTGCGGTCAATCTACTCCCCAGACATGGCTGTGCTCCCCTCACTGCGGGAGGGTCTTTTATGAGCTCGCCGGTCCTGGGCAGGTTATGTGAGTCCTTCTCTCTGCTTGAGAGCAAGGTACTTTGCCCCTGGGCTATTGATCACTCCGGTCAAGCTGTGTTCCTCTCTCTTAGCTAAGGGTCGAGCCCTCCACATGTTGGGCTCTGTGACAGCAACATCAGGTAGTCTGGCCGCTTGCTGCCTCCCTGATTAGTTACCCCAATTTGGTCGAGCCTAGCAGTGCTCCCTCAACTTGAGGGGTACCTTGAGCATGTCTATACCCAATTGGCATTGAAGCCTCCTCTCATGGAAAAGCAGGTCCTACACTTTTGGAGCTCATGAGCGTGTATTTGTGGGAGTTTAAGCAGTGCTACCTCACCTTCGAGGTTTACTTTGAGCCACCACTCCAAATGAGCATCTAAGTCTCTCTTATTGGGCCTCCGCTCCTGTAGATATCCATGAGCAGCAGCTCAGGTTGTTTGGCCACTCTCTCGATCCTGTTAGGCTGCTGCTTTGTTGGTCGAGTTAGCAGTGACTCCCCTCACCTAGAGGGTCACGTATGAGACACTGCTCCCAGTTCGAGAAGCATCTGAGTCCCCCCTATGTTTGGAGTTGGGCTCATCCTTTGAGCTCGATTAGCAGTCATGCCGGGTGTAGGCCATCGTCTGCCTACCTGGGGGTTGCTGTTGAGTGAGCAGCTGTTCTCCCCACCATGGAGGGGTTCTCTTGCAAGCACACGATCAATTGAAGCATCTGATTCATTCGATTTGAGAGTCGAATCCTTCACCGCTGGGGCTTTGGGGTAGCCACAGGACTCTGCCTTCCTCTTAGCGCCTCCTGTGGTGAGTCAGCAGTGCTCCCCCACACTGGAGGGTTTTATGAGCATGCATTCCCAGTCAGGCAATGGTGTCCCCTCTCGGTCTGAGAGCTGGGTGTTACACCCTTTAGTGAGTAGATGCTCTGGAATTCGTCCTGTGACTGCTATGGTTGGAGTTGGCGAATGTTTACCCCACCTTCCCCTTCACATGGAGGGTTTTCTAGGAGATACACCTTTTGTCAATTACATGCACTTGAGATGCGGACGCCTGTTGAATTATTGTCACTCCTTGAGCGGGCCAAAGTTACGTAGGGTCTAGGCCTGTCTAAGGGACAGTTTTTTGGTTACCCTTTAGTAACGGTGTTTCTAAATCCATGCTGTGGTAAATGCACACGCTGAGCTTCTGTGCACTTTCTAAAAAGTCCACATTGTGGTAAGTGTGCACGCTAGGCATTCTGCACACTTTCTAAAATACTGTATGGTAAGTGTTATGGCGGTCAGCCCGGTTCTGCTCTGAGTTGGTTGCACGGTTTTTCAACTTGGGCTCCACTCAACCTATGTATCTCTGTTGGTACATTTCTGAGCAGGGTGTTGCTACCAAAGATCTGTCGAGTCAGTTCTTTGAGCAAGCTCATTCAGAGCCGGCAGTAGCACCCTGGGTGACAGGCCAGGGTCTGGGTTTTAGACACCTGGCCGTATCCCCTCAAAGGAATCTCTTTCTTCTGATTCCAAACCTTGAGCTCTGCCCTAGGCTTCCTAGCCCAGCCCTTAACAGGAAAGTTATTTTAGGGTATGCAGCTCAGGCCCTTAGCCGAAGGGGATAATGTCACTGACAGCCATCAAATGTCCTTTGGGGCAACTCCCATGTCTATGGTAGAGTTGGTACTTAGTGCAAACCCGTGGTTTTCTGGCATGCACTCCCCTCAACATGGCGGCGTGGGTATACTGTTTCCCATAGCGACCCCTAGAGGACGCAGTTCGAAGTTCCCTCGAAAGGGAACGTCACAGGTTACGTATGTAACCATGGTTCCCTGAGAAGGGAACGAGACACTGCGTCCTCTAGTTTCCTTGCCATGCTTTCGGCGCAAGCTTCCAGACGAAGAAGCGGGACGTGTTCCCGGCGCCTTGATACTTGTGATCGCGCAGGGTAATGACGTCATAGGCTGTCGCTAGGCCAATGTTATTGTCATTTTTAGATGTATTAGACACTGGTACGCTGAAGGCTTTCCCCATGAGCGAGCCATAGAGGTAGAGGACGCAAGAGTGCTTGTCCCTCCTCAGGGAACCATGGTAATACGTAAACTGAGACGATTTCCCGGCTCAAGATGGAGCCCTCCTGAAAATGGGTGGAATTAGTGGTGGTGGGGCCAATTTCTTTTTAAATCTCAAAGATGTGAAATAGAGAAACTCGTGATACATTTATGTTATCATATGATGATGCTGCAAGTGAAAAAATTACATGGTAAAATAATTTCAGTATCATGAGGACAAACATTTATATATAGAAAATGGTGCAAAACATTTAATTGTTCCCTTACGAAAAATAGCCATGGTTTTACTACAAATAAAACCAAAAAAAAACAATGGTTACTGTAATTAAACCATGGTAACCACAAATTAACCATGGTTTTGACTATGGTATTTGTAGCAAAAATGTGGTTATACAAATGGTAATCAATAAGTCAAAAAACCATGGCTACACCTTTACTACAATAAAACCATTGTTAATTTTTGTATGGTCTGGTAAGAAATATTTCAATATAAAATTTGATGGCCCTTAAAAAAGCTACTTTTGCACACTTCAGAAACAACCCTCACTGCCCTGAGCACAAAAGTAAGGTCATCCTTTGTTATTGTGTCTGCCACAATTATAAATGAAATGAGAATTTGGACATTTGTAATACAAATATCCATATAATTGATTATCTGTTAGTTAAGAAAGGTCAGTGTACCTTAATCTCCATAAAATCAGTTTTAGCCCCTGGAATTACATAATTCTCTTCGTCCACAAACTCTTTATTATGTAAGAATTAGGCATGTGTGTTTGTCCGTGTGCATGTGGGGGGTACAGACATTAAATATGAATGGAATTGAATATGCAGTCTGCATCAAAAGCAGTTAGGTTGTCTGGTCACATGCTTTGAATGTGTCATTGAGAATGACAAATACTTTATCATACTTTGTCAAATATTGAGAGTTTCATTTAGTTCCACTTATTTACTATTGGCATGGATTTAACACTTGATTTTATAAAGGACCTATGCAAATCCAATTTACTGCTGAATGTTTTATGATTTTCATGATGCATGTTCCCTATCCTGCAGCTTGGTTTTGGAGCATTCAGCAGACTACTGCAGTCTGACATAGTTTACTGGAACTTTACAACTTTACAACTGTGATTCAGATACTTGAATCGACTCCTTCAAATGATGAAATGTGCTTGACTATACCATTTGACTGTTTATGTAGTTTTTTAAACTATTTTTTAACAGTTTTTGCTGAACTGCTGCTGCCATGATCAATGGAAAATGGCCATATTGACATCGTTTTTTAATCAAATTCTGTTTACCACCTGCTTTTCTCTTGCAATAACAGCACAGTGTTAACCACACATGGCAAATACTGCTTAGCTTTGTAAACTAAGCTAAAGTTTTTGTGCTGAAATAACGAATGCAAAAATGGCAAAACTTTAGTGAAATCACCCCTGAATGCACAAAAAAGTGTCTAAGAATAAATCAATTACCGGTGCAAAGCGGATCTGCTCAATTAGACTGCATTTCGCTTAAGGGAAGGGAAGTTCACCCCAAATGCAACATTAAATTACTTTTATTATTTTATGAGGAGTCTAAAAAGGTGACTGTTTCCCTTCAGATTCTGTCTCCAGAGTGACAACCCTGTGGGTCAAATGGAATAATCCAGAAACCCACTCTACATTGACTAAAAGCCAGGCCCTACTCTCCTGTGGTGCTGTACATGTCTGTGAGTTCACTGCGGGGCTACTGTTACCCCGCCTCTCAGCCTGCAGTGATGGAGGAGCAGGGGCTTGTACTTGTGAGGTCACTCCAGAGTGCTTTCAGATGCTGCCCAGACATGCTCTAAACTCCACATGCTCCAGGCGTAGAAATGTAGCACCCTCTGCGTGAGAAACAAAGTTACAAGTACAGACAGTGGAGGGCTAGTGTATCCATCACTGAGGTTGAGGCCTAAAAGCAACAGAAATAAGCTGCTTCTTCTATTCTCAAAGCCAGTTTCTGTTAAATCGACCAGCTTTTTGTAAATTTCAGGATTTTCCATGTCCAGTGTCCATAAAATCCTTAAAGGGATATTTCACCCAAAAATGAGGGAGTATAAACATTGGCTGAAAACGTGTATGACCTACTTTCTTCAAAATTTTGAAATGTTTTTGTCAATACAATTAAAGTACACTTTAATTTGGATTATTCTTTTTTTTTTAGAAATTACTAATAAATTTAGTAATACACTGAAGTACAAAAATAAAATAGTATTTTCTTGTAAAACATACCCTAATAATCTTTGTTTTATTTACAACTTCAACAAATAATTCAGTACAGTGTAAATAGGGTCCAAAACAACACTGGACCGCACACATTCTTCATTGTATAAGACATATCATATCTCTTTTGAATGTAAAGTCTGTGCACAAAAAAACTTGAATTCTAAGTCTAACACAAGTCCATGTCTTTGGGTACTGGTATTGTGAAGTCAAACATGGGGCACTAGCACACTTAATCATAAAATGACCACTGGGTCACTCAAATTGCACACTTGGTGTAAAGCCATTAAGGACAGATATTTTGTGTTCTTAGATGAGAGACAGTCGGTAACATTGCCATGTTTAAGAACCCAAGCTGAACTGCGTTTGAATAAAGAATCACTTTTCAACCCATCTCTACCACATTCAAACCACCAAAGGGCATGCAAATTCTTTCAATTTCATCCAAGATATAAACACATGAATAATATCTATGTCGATCTCTAATTCATGGACAACTGCCAAGGCTCAACAGCTTTTTCAAGGGTGATTTGTGAGGCGAAATGTTTGACGGTGCAGAATGGTAGCAAATACTTAAGTCATCCCTCTGTGATGTTATTTGGTAACACAATGTACAGCACACACGTGCAATGTTTTTTGGGATGTCAATACATTGTGACTGTAAGGCCTTCTTTCAATAGCCTTAACCATGCCAGTCAGCACTCAAGCATGCACAGAATCCCGGCAGGAAGGACCTCTGGCGGACATCCAATATAAAAGCAGTTCTTACATCCAATACCAAGTTGCTAAATCGCCTTTCAACACAGCAGTTCAGACAGCATACAACTGATCTGAATCATTACTGCACTGAAGTTTTCACTTAAAACACAGTGCTCTGTTTGTACATGAGCAATTGCCATGAATGTCCATGATAAAGACAAAAACATTTTTAATCTAAAAACAAGTATTTAGAAATGTACTCTTTGTATTAATATTGGTTTCAATAAACTGACATTTTCAATGAAAATTTAGATGTCTAAAAATGCAATGTCATGTAACCATCATATAAAAACTTAAATATTTTTCTTGAATATATGCTAGTATAATCTTAATCATTATTTTAAGAAAAGCTTTTTTGTGCAAATATCATGAAGTACTAAATAATAAAATGTATTCAAAAACGAATTTAAATAAAACTACTTCTAATATTTGCTTATTTATTGATTATTGATTATTATGATCATGCCAACAACATTATATTGACAGGAGACCTGAACCTAAACCTATAAAGGACAAATTATGCAATTTAAAGGGGTCATATGATGCGATTTTTTAATTTTTCCTTTCTCTTTGGAGTGTTGTAAGATCTGTAAAGTTGCAAAGATTAACGTCTCAAATCCAAAGAGATATTCTTTATAAAAGTTAAGACTCTTCCACGCCCTCCTAAAACGCCTCGTTTAAACATGCCCCCATATGTCTACGTCACTGTGTGAGAAGATTTGCATAACACCGCCCAAATGTTCACGCAAAGAAAGAAGGCGTAACTTTTATTCTCGCTGTAGTATGGTGTTGCCGCCGGCACCATTTTGTGGAGATGCTGTGTGTTGTCGTGGTGGAGGAAAAACTACTGTGTTGGTCTTCCACAAGAGACGATTATGCCGCTGGTCATGCCTGAGCTGATCTGTGATGGAGCTGAGGGAAATCAATCATCAACTTCGGCACTGTCGATCAGCGCAGCGGCGTTCACGTGACAAGGGAGTCCCAGCCGGTGTGCTCAAGGCTGTTCTATTAAAGTGGGGCAGTTCAACTTTGCAAGGACAGTCTGGCGCTTCTGAACACAGCCTGTAAGTAACATTTTTAGTATTTAAGAATGTTGCCACGATTTGATTCAACGCGAGTTTAAGCAGTGAGAATAGCTTGTGTTTGTTAGTTTTCTCCGATCTCACAAATGCAGACAGTTTTATGTTACGCGGCGCGGTTACGCAACGTCGTAAAAAACACAGTTACGTCATTATAATCAGTAATTAGTCCCACTGGATGAAACAAAATGCATAGTTGGGAATGGGTTTATGGTTTTGTCTCGTTCGTGCGGGGAGATGGCATACAGTCTGTTAAGGCGGGTTTGAAACCATTTCCGTCACAGCTTGAGTTATTCAGCCATCACAAGACTGGATAGCTGGCCCAATCAGCGCTACACCTCGCTTTTCAGAACGAGCGCTTTGTAAAAATGCCTTTTCAGAACAGGCGGGGCATAAGAGGGCAACAAAATGTAATCTGTGGAAAATAACGTGTTTTTAACCTTAAAACGCATGAAACAACATTGCATACACCCACAATACACAGCAAATGTTCCCTTTTAGCAACGTCATATGACCCTTAAAGAGAGTTTGACTTGACTAATCACCCCCCACCGAAAAATAGAAAAATGTAATAAACCGTACATGACAATTTAAGCTCTCCTTTGCTATCTTTGTGAGGACACCTCACTGCAATATTAGTCCTTACCCTAACCCCAACTCAGAACTAAGTGCCTACCCAAACCCTTATCCTAAACCAACCATTATCCATTAGAACCTGATCCGTAAAACCAAGTCTGGACCCTAAACCAGGCATTTAAAGGGAGTTCAGAAAGGAGGACCATATATATAGATATATATATATATATATAATGTTTAAAAAAATTACCATCATATCATTAACCCACATTGCACTGGATAAATGCAGTGATGCTTTATATAAGAGAGCAGTTAACTTACCAGGCCATCGCAATTGCTGAGAGCCACTGATGTATCTTGCACATTGGTAACATAACCCACATATAGACAGTCACTGGGCAACAAAGGCTCAGAGTGCGTTTGGTTATTGTCCTCAAGCCACTCCACTTTGGCTCCAGGGGCCACGAGCCTGGAATTTAGCCTGAGGCAAAGGTGAAACTCCTGTCCGAAAACAGTGACATTATAAAAGAGTGTCTCCTTGTGCCTTAGGTGGTCCTGCTCTGAGTTCGTCTCCGCATTGGCCTCTCCATGCTGGTTGGCCTGCCTCCTCCTGCGCCGGTGGGACCCCTGCCCACTCAACCGGCTGGCAGAGACGGCGTGGGAGAGGAAGCGTCCGTCTGCATCCACGCTCACCGGCCTCACTAGCCCGTACTCCCTCAGGACATGCTGCAGGGAATCTGCCAGGGGCATGCACACAGTTACACACATTTAAATGTGCACGCACACACATGCAAACACAAAGTCAATAGATTCCACAGTGCACACCAGAAGCTTCCAGCATCGGTCAAAACTCCAGTAATCTCTAAATCAACTGCAAGACTTATATTATGCAGACAGTACAGCTGTCCAAACACAACCAATATTTAAAATGACAGCTTTAAAAAGTTACAGATGTAAAGACTTTTCTTATTAAAAGTAAGAAAAATCTATAGAAACATTGCATTGAATAGAAGGGGTAAGTTGTGTCACCTTTTGCTTAAATTGTCCTCTAGGCAAGGAGAAATGAGACAAAACTGACATATTTAACTATATTTCACAATATCTTCTATCATCTTTATCATAGGGACAGAACATTTTTATTTATTATTTTATTTTTTAAAGGGGGTGATACAAGCTGCCCCTTCCTGCCTGATCAATTTGAATTTTAATGAAAACATTGAACGTGAAACATTAGTTATTTATGCAAATCCCATAATAATAATACTAAGATAATAATAATAATTACAGAGTCAAATTTTGCTTCACATTATTCTAAGACAATCATTAATCAGCCATTAATTAAAATACATTTAGCATTTACTGGCTACCTATTAAGTTCCGTATCAGTTACAAAATATTATTACTTACCTACAAGGCCCTTAATGAGTTAGCTCCTGCATACCTAACTAGTCTTCTACCACGCTACAATCCATCACGCTCCCCAAGGTCGCAAATCTCTGGACTTTTGGTAGTACCTAGGATAGCAAAGTCCACTAAAGGAGGTAGAGCTTTTTCGCATTTGGCTCCCAAACTCTGGAATAGCCTTCCTGATAACGTTCGGGGTTCAGACACACTCTCTCTGTTTAAATCTAGATTAAAGACACATCTCTTTGGCCAAGCATTCAAATAATGCATCTCATAATCTTGTACTGCATTTATATCTGATCAAATGCACATTATTATTATTCTTTAGTTTGGGTTAAACAAATCAATTTTGATTGGTAGGAACAGCAGCTACGCTAATTATGTCTCTATTTGTTTCTCTGTTTTAACTAGGATTTACACAAGCTTCAGTCTGGATCCAGAACACCTGAGAAGAGATGATGCAACCCCTCAGAGGACCTCAGATGATGCCAACCCTGAAACAACATAACTACCAAATTTTGCTATAAGTTTAATCGCATCATATAATAATTGCTGTTAATAGTGTTCATCGTCTGTTTGATTACGTCTTTAATTGATTTTTCCGTACATTTCTGCCATATGTACATTAACTAACAGTCACCACTGATAAGCTACCACTAAATATTGTAGAAACTTAATTTTCTGTAAAGTTGCTTTGCAACGATTTGTATTGGGAAAAGCGCTATACAAATAAATGAATTGAACTGAATTTAAAATGACTTAAAATTGATTAAATTCTTGTTAGAAAAAAAACTAACAATAACATACTTTATTGCACTGAAAAAACTCTGACCATCACAATTGCGGAGAATTATGAAATGGTGACAAACTCATTATCGCTAGTTAAGCAGATGGCACAACTTACTCCAAAGAATCTGAAACACCCCACAGAAAAATTTTAATTGGCAGTTCTCCAAAATGCATATCATTTTTATATATGCATAAATTCTCATTGAGAGTACATCTGCCACACTTTTCTATTGTGCATCCCTTATAAATCACAGGCAACTGAATATGACCATTAATACCTATCTATATGGTCACAGGACAAGAACTGTACATTTTTTTAGATTAAGGGGGCGACACATCTTACCCTTTCTCCCAAACAATGTGTCATGCATTCCTATCATACTGATGAGAGAAGCAGCAACACATTTGGCTGCTCTGTTTTTGCATCCTATGCATAAGTGTCCTTCACTTCATAGGAAAGAGCAGTTTACAGAAAAGGCAATACTATAATATGATTTGTCTTTTATAATTTGACAGTAAAAATTATGTGCATGGTGCTTCTGTATAATTTACTCTCCTCTGTACTCATCTAGACAGTAATGTCGGCATTTTGCGACAGTTAATTCAAGCAGGAGACACAAGAGCCATCAGCTGTTTTACATTATTGACAGGTCGCGTGGATTTTGCGCTTCCTTCGAGTTTCACAATCAACGCTAAATTCGTAAATATAATAAAATGTATATACTGTATCATGACGTTCTTTTTACTGTGACAAAAGTTAGAGATCTTTCATTTTAGATGCCATGAAAACTTCCAGACACTCAAATTCAGTGAAAACGTCGCTGACAATACAATTATTTTACTCTGAAAACTCATTCCTTTCTATAAAAGTATAAGTTGATGAAACAGAGAAACTGAGTTGCTGCTTCATAAGGCTGACTGAACAGCCGAACGGATCCGTATCTCCTGCATAAACTAACCGTGATCAGAACTGACAATAAAAACACCTCCACGTACCTATACTGTTGGCGATGTAAAGAGTATCCGCGTGCTGAAAGTGAAGGAAAATAATGAAGAATGCACATCCAGGAGTAACATCCATGGCAGGTCCGCGGAGAGGGGAGAGCGCAAGGGCGAAAGGCGGACTTTGAGATCTCAGATAAGCGATCCAGCAGCGAACGCTGCCCCCTCCTTCCCCCCTCCCCTTCCAGACTGACTGCAAAGTGCACTGGAGAAGATAGGCTCTCATTCTCACCCTCCCTGTCCAGCCCCCTCTCCTCCTCTATAGTCCACAGTAAGCGTGAATGCAGATCCTCTCATGACAACAGAAGACCACCATAGTTCTTCTCATCAACACAAAAAGGGAACACCAGTCTTATTGTTCCTGTCCTGTGACGCACTGCTATATAAAAACTGCTACACTCACTCTTCAGAGTCAAAATCAAGTTCTCTAAAAAGTTTAATAAGTTTAATAGACGGACCCAGTAACCATGTAATGCAAAACAAACATGTAATACACAGTAGAAATAAGAGGTGAAGAATATGGAGGTAGGCTAAGGTCTACAATATATAAGAGAGAAAAAGTGTATTAAGTATTGTGTTAAAGTTGTTTTCTTTAAAGTCTACACACAAAGAAATGAATGACTGTATGTATACTCCCACGCGAAGCATCATATCAGTCTTCTAGATTTCAAACAGCCTGTCGTTTTATTCTACAGGAGCAGGTCGCCCCTCACTGGCACCGCCATTTTTCATGCATGTAATTGACATAAAATATACTTTAAATATAATACAAAATAATAATATATAACATAATAATATGTTATTACATTTGACTATAAATCATATGCATTTAAATGTAGCTTACAATAGGCAGGGTTTAAATTGGGCCGGGGCCATCCGGGGGACACATAGACTCCAGGGCCCGTATTCATGAAAAATCTTAGTGCTAAGAGTTGCTCCTAGTGACAAAATTATAAGAAAAATATTAGAAATGTGGGTGTTTCCTCTTAAAATTAAAGCAAAGAAAAAGTAATTCAGAAAGCATCTTCACCCTTAAAAGAGGTCTTAAGGTCCAAAAATGTTAGGAGTACGGACGAGGACTTTTAAGAGGCTTAAGAATTTCTTTAGCAGTGGAGAAAATGGACGAAACATAGAGGGAGAAGAAATGTGTTGCACAATGCATGACAGTGAGTTAATAAAACGCTACACATTAGATCGTGCAGGTATCAATGTTGTGACCGATCTATTATAGACATGCTAACACAGGGGTGCCCAAACTCGTTCCTGGAGGGCTGGTGTCCTGCAGAGGTTAGCTCCAACTTGCCTCAACACACCTTACAGTAAGTTTCTATGCCTAGTAATAGCTTTTTTAGCTGGTTCAGGTGTGTTTAATTAGGGTTTGGAGCTAAACTCTGCAGGACACCGACCGAGTTTGGACAGCCCTGCGATAACATCCCCGACCAAAAAAACAAAGAAAAAAAGAAAAGACCGCGCCTAATGCCATAGCACCATGAATGGAAGTAATACTACTTAAACATATTTGGCAATCGGAAAAATGCAACTATGCAGTAGTGATGATTTGGGTCTGTCACAACCTTCTATAATCAAAGTGATAAACAACTTACAGCATTTAAACCTGATTGTGTCGCTGTTTAGTTTCCTATAAAATATGTTAAGTAGGACAGCATGGTAATAAAAATAAAGAAATATATACATATATAATGTTTGTGTGTTTGTGTGATGAGATAGATAGAGTAGGTTAACCAGGAAAATTACGCTGCAATTTCAAAGTGAAGGCTTATATCAGGTTGCCAACTAATTTTCAGGGGAAGTTTCTAAAGGCAGAATGATTTGTTGCTAAAAGTTGCTAAATGACATTGTGATGTCATTGCGTGATGACGTCATTGCATAACCATTACACAAAACAGCATTTTTTTAAGTGGAATACACAACGATATTACTCAAATCTCAGCGAAAAATATTTTTTTAATATTATTTGTTCATAAAAAATATTATAAACAAAATATTTTAATTTGTAAGATTAACATAAGTAGCACATCTTTATGATCTGATTTTTTTTACAACATTGAATTATTGAACAGTTACACATTTTATGTATTTTCTTATTAACTAGTAAAACTGCACATTCTGAACAATTAGTTTTAAGCAGTGTACTGGTAGTTAGTTAGTGTGCTACACAAATGTCTGTAAAAATAGGACACAATGTAATGTTTATATGAAGGGACAATACGTATTAATTTTTTACAGGTGTTTTACCTGTGTTTTAAATTCCACATTGCATTTTGTGTTTTAAGGTTACATGTTACAACTTAATGGATAACATCCTGGCAGAAAATGACTATACCTTTTCAGTTTTTCCACATATTTTTTCTTACAGTGTACCTAACTGAACAACAATTACAAGCTAATAACATGCTGTATCATAAATGTGCATTTATTATTGACCAATTGGAACTTGCAACTTAATGCACATTTGTTTGTACTGTAAGGCATCTTTATCTAGATCTCTCCAGGTTGATGTGCTGCTTGGCTGGCTAGCTGTTCAATGGTTTCCTCTTTTTGTGTAATTTAGATGAAAATATGTCTTTTTTATCATTTGCGGCACTTTACAAAAGTTGCTAAAAGTTGCCAAAAACTTTTTAAAAATAGCTAAATTTGTTGCTAGGTGCTTTTTGGAAAAAAGTTGCTAGGGTAGTCTGAAAAGTTGCTAACTCTAGCAACAAAATTGCTAAGTTGGCAACACTGCTTATAGTAGACCCTACACTTAAAAGCGCTCTTTTATTTCCTTCTTGGACAACCAACCAATCACAGTCTTCAAAAGACTGTGTCATAGCTAGCAACGGGGTCAGCCCCTCCTCCTCACTAAGATAAAAGTTGTTGTCTTTTCCTCGCTCAGAGTTGCTCTCAGATTGGTCCTGAATAACTTTTAAGCTAAGACTCCTAGTTAGAAATTTTTAAGCTAAATTAGGAGCTCTCAGAGAGGATTCTTAGAATCTTTGAGATGCGGGCCCAGGGCTCGACATTAACGCTTCATTAAAGCCAGACAAGTAACATGATTAAAACATAAGTAACCAAAAATAACTATGTAAACACCAAAACGCAAGTATTGTTTTGATTTATTACATTTAGAATAAGTGATGAATAGTGGATATAGCTACTGTAGCCTATATAATGCATCTATTGACGGAATACGGTTGCGCTGCTGAGGCGAGGCTCACGCATCGTCTCCAGGAGAAATCAAAACACGCAACACTAAGAAACTCATCCTGAGGTAAAAATTCCAAATGGAAAGTTTTTATATTTAAAATGCAGTTAGTTAGGCAACATCACACAACGTTTTCACCATTACGAATGTTTAATAGTTCTATAAACAGTTCAATAAGCAAATACAATAATATTAGGTCACTTACATTTTAGGCGGAACACAGCGCACCTCACAGCAAACAACTGATTCATTGCTGATTGATTCTGTGGTTTGAACGAACCGGTTGAGTCAAAGTTTCATTAGCCCACGCATAAACATCTGATGAATCTGCCGTTTGAACGAAACGTTTGAACGAACGACTCAATAACTCACTCATTAAACACTCACTACTGGCACCTACTGGCATTTTAATTTAGTTGAAAAGTATAATTTCCACTTTAAAATCACACCAGAATTGTGTGTATGAAAGCTGAAATAGCACAAGTTTCCTGTGAGGGTGTTTTAGGGTAGGTTGTGTATGGCTAATAAATATAAGTTCGTACAGTATAAAAACCATTACGCCTATGGGATGTCCCAACTTTTCACAAAAACAAACCTGTGTGTATTTGTGTGTGTAAGCTCGATACATAAGCTTATATATATATATATATATATATAATATATATATATATATATATATATAATATTATATATATATAATAGATATACCTACAGTGCTGTGAAAGTTTTGCCCCCTTTGCCTGTTTTTTATTTTTATTTGCATATATTTTTTTTGGCATATTTGTCACACTCAAAAGATTCAGATTTTAATTCAAATTTTAATATTTCACAAAAATAATGCAAGTAAATACAAAATGCAGTTTTTAAATGATGGTTTCATTTATTAAGGAAAAAAGCTGTCCAAACCTACCTGGCCCTATGTGAAAAATTAATTGCCCCCTTCTCTTAAATCATGAAAGAACTGTGATTAACCACATTATTTTAGAAAGCTGAGTTAAATTTCACTAGCCACACCAAGGCCTGATTACTGCCAGACCTGTTGAATCAAGAAATCACTTAAAACCTGTCTGACAAAGTGAAGCATGCTTAAAGAGCAACACTTCATGCCACGATCTAAAGAAATTCAAGAACAGATCAGAACAAAATAGTTGACATGTATCAGTCTGTAAAGGGTTATGAAGCCATTTCTAAGGTTTTGGGACTCCAGCGAACCACGGTCATAGCCATTATCCACAAATGGAGAAAATTTGGAACAGTGGTGAACCTTCCCAGTAGTGGCCGGCCTACCAAAATTACTCTAAGGGTGTTTTTACACCTGAGCATTTGTATCGGAACCTGGTGCGATTTCTCCCTTGGTTCAGTTTGTTTAGGCATATGTGAACACGGCAATCGCGCTGGGATCCGCATCAAAACAATCGCTCCGAGACCGCCTGATCGAGGTGGTCTCGACTCAATTGCAAACAAACTCTGGAGTGGTTCGCTATAAGTGTGAAAACAATCCGACCCAATGGACCATTGAACCAGGCTGTATCACAATGTATAATGGGTAATTACGTAAAGTTGCGTGAAGCAGCAGGGATTGTATTGTTAATGTCTCCCAAAAATGAACCGGGGCTAACTTGGAGCAGAGAATGAATTATATATATATATACAGTGGTGTGAATAGGTTTTTGCCCCCTTCCTGTTTTTTATTTTTTATTTTGCATATATTTTTTTTGGCATATTTGTCACACTCAAAAGATTCAGATCATCAAACAAATTAATATTTCACAAAGATAATGCAAGTAAATACAAATTGCAGTTTTTAAATGATGATTTCATTTGTTAAGGGAAAAAAGCTGTCCAAACCTACCTGGCCCTATGTGAAAAATTAATTGCCCCCTTCTGTTAAATCATGAAAGAACTGTGATTAACCACATTATTTTAGAAAGCTGAGTTAAATTTCTCTAGCCACACCCAGGCCTGATTCCTGCCAGACCTGTTGAATCAAGAAATCCCTTAAATATAACCTGTCTGACAAAGTGAAGCATGCTTAAAGAGCAACACATCATGCCACGATCTAAAGAAATTCAAGAACAGATGAGAAACAAAATAGTTGACATGTATCAGTCTGGAAAGTGTTATAAAGCCATTAAGGCTTTGGGAGCGAACCACAGTCAGAGCCATTATCCACAAATGGAGAAAATTTGGAACAGTGGTGAACCTTCCCAGTAGTGGCCGGCCTACCAAAAATACTCCAAGGTGTTTTTTAACACCTGAGCATTTGTATCCGAACCGGTGCGATTTTTTCTCCCTTGGTTCAGTTTGTTTGGGCATATGTGAACACGGCAATCGCGCTGGGATCCGCATCAAAACAATCGCTCCGAGACCGCCTGATCGAGGTGGTCTCGACTCAATTGCAAACAAACTCTGGAGTGGTTCGCTATAAGTGTGAAAACAATCCGACCCAATGGACCATTGAACCAGGCTGTATCACAATGTATAATGGGTAATTACGTAAAGTTGCGTGAAGCAGCAGGGATTGTATTGCTAATGGCTCCCAAAATGAACCGTGGGCTAACTTGGAGCAGGGAAGAAGTGAAATGTTTAACTGAAATTTGGTCAGACAAACACATTGCCGAACAGCTCTCCAAAACACACAAAAACACAGAAATGTATAAAGTGTTTAGCGAGTGCTTAAAACAAATGGGCTTTAATTGGCTGGTTGAACAGTGCCGCGCGAAGGCAAAGAAACTCCGTCAACAATATATTATATATATCCTGATGGATGACAACTTTGAGCGGAATCCCGGAAAATAAACAGATGTACTCTGACTAATTAAAGGAGATTTTACTTGCACGTGACTTGTATTAACAAAGTTTGGTCCGTTTGGAAATATTGCCTTGTGAATGCGAACCAAACCAAGATGAAATTGCAACATTGTAACGATTTAACCACCGGTTTCGGAACAAAGCAATCGGTCTAAAGGTGTGAAAACACCCTACGAGTGCAACGACGACTCATCCAGGAGGTCATAAAAGAACCCAGAACAACATCTAAAGAACTGCAGGCCTCACTTGCCTCAGTTAAGGTCAGTGTTCATGATTCAACAATAAGAAAGAGACGGGGCAAAAAACAGCATCCATGGGAGAGTTCCCGGGCAAAAGCCACTGCTGACCAAAAAGAACACAAAGGCTCGTCTCATATTTGCCAAAATATATCTTGATTATCCCCAAGACTTTTGGGCAAATATTCTGTGGACTGATGAGACAAAAGTTTAACTTTTTGGAAGGTATGTGTCCTGTTACATCTGGCGTAAAACCAACACAGCATTTCATAAAAAGAACATCATACCAACAGTCAAACATGGTAGTGGTAGTGTGATGGTCTGAGGCTGCTTTACAGCTTCTGGACCTGGACGACTTGCCATAATTGATGGAGCCATGAATTCTGCACTCTTTCAGAAAATCCTGAAGGAGAATGTCCGTCCATCAGTTTGTGACCTCAAGCTCAATCGCAATTGGGTTATGCAGCAGGACAATGATCCAGCAAGTCCACCTCTGAATGGCTCAAGATTAACAAAATAAAGGTTTTGGAGTGGCCAAGTCAAAGTCCTGAACTGAATTCTATTGAGATGCTGTGGCATGACCTTAAACAGTCAGTTCATGCTCGAAAACCCTCCAATTTGGCTGAATTAAAACAATTCTGCAAAGAAGAGTGGGCCAAAATTCATCCACAGCGATGTAAAAGACTCATTGCCAGTTATTGCAAACGCTTGATTGGCGGTTTTTTGCTGCAAAGGGTGGCACAACCCGTTATTAGATTTAGGGGGCAATTACTTTTTTCACAATTTTTCCACATTAAACAAATCTGAAGCTTTTTTTCCCGCTTATACATTAAATCATTATTTCCAAACTGCATTTTGTCTTTACTCTGGTTATCTTTGTGTATATAAAATTATTTTGTTGATCTGCATCATTCAGTTAGACAAATGCAAAATAAAAAAATAAAAACCAGAAGTGGGCAAAAAACCTTTTCACGTGCCTTGTGTCTATAATTATCTCATATATATATATATTATATATAATATATATAATATAGATATATAATATCTCCTAGGGCTGTCCTTCGATTAAATTGTGATTAATTAATAACAGGTTCTGCGATTAATTATCGCAAACCTAATTTTGGGCTGTGAAAATCCCCCAAAAATAATTATACTATTTGTTAATGTTTAGGCTAAAACGTCCTAACATAAACTATGGAACATAAAAGAAACATCTCAAATTTAAACAGTATTTTTTGTTCATGCAATGAAAGTCACCGGTAACCAAAACAGCTTTGTTACCAACAGTCTTTAAAATACCTTCTTTTATGTTGTGCAAAAGAAAGTAAGTCATTCAGGTTAGAAACAATATGAGGATGAGTAAATGATGACAGAATTAATTTATTCTTGGTGAACTATGCCTTTAATGAAATTTTTTTTTTTTATTAAATTATACTCTAAATAAGAAAATAAAACTACCAGCAGGTGACGGTAAATGTCTTTATTAATTCGATTCGATTCATTCAAACGGCTGATTCATTCAGGAATGAAGTAAATGGCTCTCTCTATGAATGGGCCTTAGAATAATTGATTCACACGATTCGTTCACGTGAACTCATTCAGAAACTAAACACCGCTGTGTTGCTCACAGACGCACAACAGATCTGCTGTGGCTTTAGGTAATAATTTCGTCTGCAAAATTGAACAAAAACACACAAAATTGTGTTTAAAATAGGTCCGTGAACATATACACAATATAAACTTATTGTTTAAAGAACTGTTGTATAAAATCACATTTTCGCCATATAGCCTACAGTCTATGATTTGCACTCGTGTTCTTCGTGACAAAAACAGCACTCGTGTGATATTGCTCTCGCTGCTCGTGTGATATCGCTTATTATGATATAAATAAGAGCATTAAGCAATAAGCATTTTTTGTCCCAATATCCTGACTTTTTAGGGCATAACTTCATTTATGGAGTCGTTGCCCTGCATCGTATTTGTCAGCAGTCAACTGTATGAAATATACACTGAACAAAATTATAAATATTTTGTTTTTGCCCCCATTTTTCATGAGCTGAACTCAAAGTTCTAAGACTTTTTCTATGTACACAAATAGTCTATTTCTCTCAAATATTGTTCACAAAACTAAATCTGTGTTAGTGAGCACTTCTACTTTGCCAAGATAATCCATCCACCTCACAAGTGTAGCATATCAAGATGCTGATTAGAAAGCATGACTATTGCACAGGTGTGACTAATTTGCAAAGACAAATTAGGTGCAAAGACAAAAGTGTTGCGTTTATAATTTTGTTCAGTGTAAATACACGCGACGCAATGCCGCGCCAGAAGACCCCATACCAAGGTATCTTTTCCCATGTTAATATCTGAGTTTTTGGGCCCAACTATGACCTCGATGGCGACACGCAAAATTTTCTAATTTAGAAACGTTTTCTATTTCTTTTGCTGGAACAACAACATACATACTATATGACAGTTAAATGTCTCTAAGATAGTTTAATATAATTTTGTGTGCCCTATAGCCATACTGACAGCAAACAACAGATTTGTTTTGTTTTTTACCTCAGATATTGAAAATATTTAAAGCAAAGATGTCCGTTAAAACTGTGAACTCACTGCGAACCAACGAATGTATTCCATAACAAAGATGTTATTAGTCACTCAGTATGTACATTTAATGATGTTAAAAAGCTTTAATATTTATTAATTAGATAAATCCAGCGTATCCATTTCGTTGGCCTTATGATGCATGTACTTCCATAGAAGCCCTGTAATGCCGAAATTTGCACCCTGCCAGATTATGCACCCCCTAGTATTGGTAGGTTTAGGAGTAGGTGTGGGGGAGTTAGGATTAGGGGTGGGGTTGGGATTAGGCAATCAGGTAGCGACTTCAACGAGGGGGTGCATAATCTGGCAGGGGTGCAGAATTCGGCACAACAAGCCTGCCCACACACGCTTCTAGTTGGCTGTGATATTTGATTGATTCTGTTGCGTCGCGTCTGGTGTGTGGACACCCAAATTGCTTGTTGCTGGACTCTTGTCGCGTCACTTTAGTTAGGACACGGTGTAACAATGGCTACTTTACATGGCCATAAATTAAGAAACAGGCTTTTTGCTTGCCTAATGGTGTACTTTCTACTCTACTACTGAGGGTAACAGCCGAAACTAACCAGCCAAACTCTGACCCATTGATTTGCTTAGCATTTCGGAAGGAAAATAAATAATTAAGATTGAGAAAAGAGAAAAAAAAAAAAAAAAAAAAAAAATACTATCATACGCACTTGTCAAGGAAACAGTAGCATTATTACTTTTTGTGGTTGAGTTTATGGGTGGTATCTGTAGAAATCATTCTTCATTTTCCCCTTTCTATTTCTTATAAATAAAAATGAGTACATCTGTCATAGTATTTTTAATATCATACATAATATTCTTCTACAGGACCACACAGCCGTTAGAGAAGACGCTTCCTGCTCTGTTATAAAATTAGTGGATTATTGAAATAAATCACCTGGTGAGATTGGATGCTGGGTTCTTGGAAAAAGAATATCTAATGCATCTCTGTGGTGCAGGAGGAAATGGATCATGTGCCATCTATCTGTCAGCACCTTTACTTCTCCAACCACCTCTGGGGTAAAGGCTCTAAAAGTACAATGACAGGCCTTCAGTGTGTTTAAAAAAATGTTGTGCACTGATGATAGCATGCAAGGACCCATAGAGCTTTACACTATGGAGTACAAACAAACAACCTGACTTTAACATTGGTAACCATTTAAAATGTGATTGTGTAAACTGCTTTTTCAAATCATTGTTTTCAAAGTTTCAGTTGTTTTCCTTACTAATACTCATTATTTACCTATTCCCATTTGTTTCTTTTATGGAACACAAAAGCAGATACCTAGCAGAATGTTCATGCTGCACTAAAAGTGGACTGCCAAGATCCAAAAGAGGAACCCCCCCCATCATAAATATACACTGTAAAAAATCTGTAAAAGTAGGGCACAATGTACTGTATACATTTGTAGGAGATATGAAGTATTGGGATTATCTGCTTTACACTAGGAAATCAATTTACCACCTATCTTGTAGCTGGCATCCAAAATGTAATCTAGGTGCAGAGAGTACATTTTAAGGATAACTGCATGCAAATACTGAATAGTAACCCTTATTATAACAAAAGCTGTTAAAAGTGCAATTTATATTTATGGGGAAGGTCATATCCTGGGAATAGTTGAGAGTTTTGTCATTTGAACTTGTATGACGGGGTCAGATGAGGAAAGGCTACTTGAGTTTTAGTTCACTGAACTGAAAAAAGTTGCAAAAAAGTGAATGTGAAAGCAGATGGTCATGTATATTAATCCTTGTCTAAATAACACCCTCAGAGGCAATCTGCGATATTTTCTCAAAGCATTTTTAGAATTGGAATACCTATATGGATAACTAGCACAAATTAAATAAAAAATTAATTGATATGCAAACATTCTCCTGTATATTATATATCTATTTTATATATATATACTATATATTTTATGTATCAAACCAAAATTTATTTCAGAACACCTTTAACATTTTTTCTCCCATTATCACAGTTTATGCGCTATAGTTTAGAAAATGGTAATAAAATATGATAAGAACTCAGAATTAATCTGGATAATGTCAGATAACTTTGATAGAAAGGTACGTGATGAATTAGGTTGAATAGCTGTCTTTAAATTTAAGTACACAATTAAATAATACCAATTTAGGTCAACCAATTACCAAACAATAGTTAATTCTGTTCAGTCTGTGGTGTAAAAAGGTCGCATTAGCAATTAAAGAAAAAAACACAAACATGGTCAGGTCAAAGTGTCTGAATAATTTTTGGTTCCAAATTTTTATACATTTTACTGGTAGTACATTGTATGAAGAACTTTTGGGTATAATATCCACACATAAATGAACTATAGTGCCCTCCACCCACTAGAAAAAAAATATATAAAAAATGATGTCTGGTGTCTGATTAATAATTTTTGGTTTGACTGTATATATAAAGAATGGTCATGCTGCTCTATTCCATACAATAAAAATCTTGAGTTTAAAAAAAAAAAATTATAATGATATTATTAGTATTATTTTTAAATAGTTTTGTGGTATTGAGAGAGCGCATTACATTCTTCTAAATAATAACATAAAACAATATATTTATTATTAATATTATATATTTTAATTATAGCCATATAAGATATTCATATTTTCCATTTTTAGATAAATATTAGACTTTTTTTTCCCAGTAACGTTTTATTAGGTATTTACCAAAAAGCATCTTCACATAACTTACACTTTTAAATAGAATTTTCATTTGTAAACACAATATTGTCAGGCGACAATAGACTATTGCTATTCCTACCCATTCACTGCCCAGTGTGGACAAAAAGATGAGTCAGCAAACTTCATGTAAAGAGCCCTGAAGGGAACAGCAATAGGATGCATACATGCAGCTAAACCACTTTAAGATTCATAAACCACTGATACATACTGCAGCTGGCTTCAGATACAACCTAAAGTCTAAACGTGTCCAGCCATGAACCATCCAAAGTCTCTGAGATGCTTAATTCACATTACGACAGATGATATTATCACACACCACATGTGCAACAACATGTCCCAATGCATGTATCACACTGTTTGAATTTCTCTCATGTTCCGGTGCACCCGGCCAAATCCACCATATGATTCACTCATGTGGATCCAGGAAGAGGAGGACACTTCAGCAAGCTGACAGAGATGCTGTCTTACTTAGCTTTTGGTTTTAATCGGAGATAGGGATAGGGCCCACAGCTGGCAGTTGTAAGCCCTAAAGGGGCTTGTTGCTGGTTAGTGGCTGTAAAACAGAGTTGGATCTATGTTGCCGTCACTGCTGGCTCTCAAACGAACCACGGCCGAGCCAGTGTGTCCCGCCAGAGCGTGTGTTTCACATTTGTTCCTCTGCTCCCTCTCTCCCCTCTCCTCCTGAAACTCCTTCCGCACAAACTCACGTCACGTGACCTGCTGGGTTAAACGGCTGCTGCTGAGCAGACACATGGATTACATGAACATACACTTAAAGGCATACAAGCACAGAAATACAAGTACTGACAAGACACTTAGTTCATAGTTCACCCAAAAATGAAACTTCTGTCAAAATGTGTTCATCCTCATGTCATTCTAAAGTTATTCTTCTGTGGAAAATAAAAGATGAAGTCATGAAGAATGTTAATGCTGCTCTCTTTCATAGAATAAAATTGGACAGGGCTTTTAAGATCAACTTTTTTGGGGGGCATAAAGTCAAGTAATGAGACCACTGTCCTGACATCTCATGAAGAAAAAAGCCTCAAAAGGAAAACGTATTATTCATAATATACATAATAAATCAACAAAATTGCTTCACTTAATATTATTTATAAAACCGCATGTCTGTCAAAATCACTCAGGAAGTAAACAGTATGTCCTACCTGTTTACTGCTTGAAGAAAATGGTGCCAAAATGTGAGCACAAGCAGAAATAAAACAGGAAATGTGTTCACAAATAATTTGATCTTCTTAAAAAAAATGTATTTGTGATATTTGCTTAAAAAAAGAAACTATTAGGTGAACTATTCCTTTAAGGAAACAATATATCTGTTGAGTCCAATGAATATATTATGAACAACTGCTGAAAAGTAGGTCATATACTCCAGTAACATATTTTACACCTCGACACCATGGCAGTGTGGTTTACTGCCATGCCTTTGAGCTGAAAAACAAACCCCTGTTTTGGTGGATAGACATTTGCATATGAAGAAAAAAATTACATCACCACGCATTTCTTACAACTCTCATGAGGGTTTTTATACCTCAACAGTGTATTTTTCTGTGGCAAACCTGTTTTGCTTTCACTTTGTTGAAGGAGTCATGATTTTATACAGTGGCTCAACCCACAAGAAGACTTTATTGAAAGGTTTTGGTTGGAGACCTTCAAGAGTCAAGAGCAGGGTCTCTGAGCTGCTTGATTTATGAATGACATTTACATGACCAGAAAGAAAACAGAAAGGACTAGTAAAGGGAGCAGCCTGGCACTGTTATGAAAGCGGTTGTTCAGTTTTCTGAAGTAAACACAAACTTGTACACATGTACAAACTGATAAGCCTGATTAGACACATTTTTTTTATTCTTAAAGGCATACTCAGTATTCTCAGCATTTTTTTTATCGTGCTGACAGCTGTCTTAGACACATACTGACACCTAGTGGTGTGGATGAAGCATCACGCAAACACAAACTTCAGCCACTCACTTTTTGCAGACGGACATGATTAATTTATTCTGTGAGCAAATGTGACCAATAAAGGGATTTCGTGTCTTAGGACATCAATGTGTCGTCACGAGCCGCAGGGTTTAATTTGGATTTGTCTGTGCATGTTTTTTTTTTACTCTCATAGATTTTGTTACCATTGCCATGCATTATACGACTGATAGACTGCAACGGTTAAAGTTAAAAATCATCATATGTGTTCTACTGAAGAAACGAAGTCACCTACATCTTGGATGCCCTGGGGGTAAGCAGATAAACATCAAATTTTCATTTTGGGGTGAACTATCCCTTTAAGGTTAAGGTTTATCTTTCCCTTACAACCAAAAACATGATTCTTTGGAGCAGGGGTTGCACCAACTAGTCGGTTAGTCGATTAGTTGACTTTAATGCTCTCCCATGACGCTTTTAGCTTGAGGTCAACTAGTCGCTGGTCCTATAGCGGGCGCAACATGATAAAAAAATCTTTGAAGTCCACTTTTATGCTCCGTTTCCAGAGAGTTAAAATGACAAATAAATGCATACTTCTAAAGCGCTCCACAAGACATGTGATATACCATCTGTATGCTCGAAATTGAATGGGAGAATGCACATTTTAAACAGCTTATTGTACAGGTAAGTTCAATCGGCTTTCTAACGCACACACATAGGCTATAAACAGTAGCTCAACCCAAAGACAATGGAACTGATAAAAATGAGCTGTTATAGGAGCAATAGCCATGTGTGCAGCGCTGTGTCATATTCCATAGCTGTGCACAAAATTGTTCAAATCTTAGATCAGGTTCAGGCTTATTTGTTCATTAATGACATCATCAGCGACAATAAATAGAATAAGTCAAATAAATAAATGTCGACTTTAAAAAATCTGAAGTCGTTCAACCCCTACTTTGGAGACATTCTTCTTGAGCAAGTCAACACTTTCCGAAACTTTTTTTTGTTTTGTTTTTTTTTTTTTTTTTTTGGAGATATTTGGCACAGACTCCGTCATGCATCCAAATCATTTTTTGAAACTTTGGCCATGTTTAGCATTAGAATCCAACTCTTTAACAGTGTAAATAACTCAGAATGCATGAAATAGCATTAGACCCCCCTATAAGTGTAAACTTTTTAATGACAAAAAATATTGAGTACACATTTAACAAGAAGAAACAAACATGTCAATAAAATCATAAACCTGCTTTATCTGTGTCATCAGTTTGTGAGATCACACGGCTGAGTTGACTATGAAGAATGGCGAGGGATTTTCAAGGAATGCATCTAACACATTTGTAGGTACATTATTCTCTCAAGCAATGGAGACGAAGAGCCGACTGCACCTCCATAGTGATATCCCGAGTGGGTTCAGTTGAAGGTTATTCCTTTCTGCTGTTTAATGGAGGAAGATTGGGAGAGCTCCCTGCTGAACCACACAATAAACCCACTGAGCAGCCATATGCCAGATCAGCAGTGCACAATATGGTCCGGGAGGACCTCAAGGTCTTCTGGATCTTCTCCTGCATTGACTTATACAGAACTGTGGGGCTAAAGCATGAGTGGGCTGTATGAGACATGCCTGTGACAGCAGCCAGCGGAATCTGCCTCGAAATTGGATCAGGAAGACTGTCACCGTGGTTACACACAGCGACACTGGCGCTCCTCATTAGAGGGTGTTTCATAGACAAGGTGTCTCCTGCAGGAAACACGTCCTCCTCTAAATCAACTGTTTCAATGTGCACTCACAGCACAGAGGAACTAGAAAAGGATTCTGATTAGAAGACAACAGATTTGCCTTTGCACAATGATTGTCAAAAACAAAGGGCTCTTTTCATGAATATGGTACACTGAAAATAATTCACTCAGAAAATTGCTAATAAGTTTCACAAATAATTACAAAGAAACTGGCAAGCAACGCTAAATTGAAAAGTGAAATTTGAAGTAGAAAGACTAAAATAGCATTTCCCTGTAAAACATAATGCAGTTGTGCATAATGCAAAATGCTGTAAAACAACTTTTAAAAAATTCATTTTAGGGTGTAAAAATGTATTACTATAAGCGCAAATCCATTGCTTTTCTTTCTTTATTTACCCAGCATGAAAAAGCTTAAACGCATTAATAGAACAATGTCTATCTGTTAAATATCTATATGATTATCTGAGGAATGATATTCTCATTGTAGTAAAAAAATATATAGGTCCCACTTTATATTAAGTGGCCTTAACTACTAGGTACTAGCACAAAAAAAAAAAAAAAAAAAAAACGGATTGTACTTATTGTGTTCATATTGTATTGCAAAACACTTTTGCTGATATTGAGGTGGGTATACGGGCAAGTTTTAAAGGTGGGTTAAGGTGTAAGGAATGGGTCAACAGTGACAATTTAAAATATACGTACAATGTAAAAACATGTATATACACAATAAGTGCATTGTACTTATGTTTTATGTAAGTACATGGCAGTTAAGGCCACCTAATATAAAGTGTGACCAAAATATTAATTATGAAATCATTTTAATTAACAATTTAATTTAATTCACATTCTACAACCCTGTTACGACATAATTTCCCCAAAATGTTAATTTCCATAAATTTGAGAAACCCTGTTCCTCAAGTTACTGTAGTAAAAAGATCAAATAAATATCATTATCATACTTTATACATTTTATTGTGATATTTTCTATATATTTTTTCATTATCATATAATGTATGTGTAGTTATAAAAATATCAGTATTATAATAGTAATGTAATATTAGTGTGTATCTGAAGAGTTCAGATGCAAAAGCCTCTAAGTGCCATTTGAAATGTTCTTCTAAAATTAGCATTTTTGTCAGTTTATGTTCAGTTATTTCTCTTTAATGGCAATTAAAAGAACCTATTCTAACAGTTTAATGTGTTTTTAAACATGTCCCATATTTTGACAACAGGGCTCATAAATTGCAAAACTCATATAAAATTGATAGAAAATAACAGTTCATATAATATTTAGGTGGACGAAAAACATTTTATAAAGGTTAGGTTCTCATTGACCATTTGCAAATACTTTAAGTCATTTAAAATATAAAGTTTCTTTTCTATTATTCATACTTTTTATTTTCTTCAATGGGCAAACAATACATTCAATTTCCAGATAATTTAATGTTTTGTAACACCCCCTCCCTCTAACCCACCCAAACAACGTGTCAGGTACAATTACATGTAGATTGCCATCATAAATCCAATAATCTCAAATATAAAGTTTCTAAGAGTTTCAGGCCCTATTTCATACCCTAATTCACTGAATGTGCCAAGGATTACATTGTTCTGAAACATGGCGAAAGCAATAGACTTTAAAAAGCCTTTCCTTTCCTTTGTAACATCCCCACAATGTGAATATAAACTGAATACCAGGCTGTGCACCAAACAAGATTGCGAGGTTTAATCCCTCTGTTTAACCAGAAGCAGCCTCTATTGTTGGCTCTCTCCACAATGTGCACCACATCTTCTGCTTTCAATTCGCATGATCAAAGGCACTGAAACTTTGGAAAGGAAAGAAATGGAATGGAATGGAGGAGGAATCTTCCAAAAAATGACTTAAAGAATTGAAATCCCCTGGTGTTTTAGGAACAGTTTGTTTTTGACTGCTCGTCCTCGGTAAATCTAGTGAGCCTCTCTACAATGCTCAGCGCCACAACATAAATTACTGTCTCATTTTTTGTCCAATAAAAGAAATCAAAAGTCTTCACTGATGTATTAAATCACAGCACAGCTTGCTGACAGGCCCTTCAAAAGCACACAAAGTATAAAGAAACTGATTCCTTATTTTGATAATAATTTCTGGTTCACAGCTTTCAGGTTCTTGGTTTCATCAAATTGTCTTTCAAAGAGCTTATTCTTAAATTGGGCTTGACAACAACATGTTCTCCGTAACCTCACCCACTCAAAATGGGTTTTCTTCCTTATTACTTTAATTACCTCCAAGAGAAGCTCTTTTTATGGTGACTTATTTCACTGCACACTGATGGCGTGGACAATCAAGGGCCAAACTTTGCAAGCCTAATATATGGGCAGTAAAGCAAAACTCTCCACCTTTTATTTCTCCAGATGGACAGAAAGAATGCAAAATTGCTTAAGGATGTGTGTCATAGGCATCAAAGCTCCTACAAAGGCTCTGGACAAACATTTAGCTCGATTTAGAATGCAAATATAGTATAACATGCAAATATAGTATAAACTCTGCTTTTCCTTTCAAGAAGAGAGTGTAATGAATTGAGGTAATGCACTGATTTTTCCATATTTAAAATTATGAGCTCAAGCTAAAAAAAAAAAAGAAGCTCTTTCACAACCAAAGCACGTTCCCTTATGAGCAGATTCTGGTAAACAATAAGAAATTCCCATCTGCTCAGTCATGTTTGCTGTGCCTTCTCAACTCGCACTCCTCCTTGCACTTTTGCAAGCTGCCGGTTCTGTTAACTTCACTTCAGACTGCTGAGCTCAGCATTTCCCCACAGATTCAGCATCGGCAGCTACCTGGAACTGCTGTCACCCTGCATCTCCTCATCCTACCTGTACCTGCACCTCCAGCTGAGCCTCGCTCCCCCGCTAACAAACATCAGTGTCCTTGATGTCCCGCCGACACTGTGGCAGAGACAAACGCCTCTCCCTGGCTCTAGATGCTGCAGTTTAGCTTCAGTCCTCTAAATCTCTCACCTCAGAGCGTGGCTTCATCAACAACACAATTTGAGGGGGTTCACTTAAATAACTCTTTGACGTAGCGCAGGTCCTTGTGAGCCTCAGATGGATGATGGGGAGAATTTGAAGTGACAAAAGTGAGGAAGCAACCCACGGGGTGACAAGTAATCAATCGGGTTTGTTCGTTTTAAAGAGCGATGGGGGGTTCTCTGCGAAATGAACTTTTCTGCTTTTAGCAAAAAGGGAAAGAAAGCAGGTGACATTGTGAGCGGAGCACAACTTCGTGGAAGTGTAGAGGATGCATTTGGGAGCTGTCTGCAGACATTTACGTTAAATCAACCTCAGTGAGGTGACTGCAGTCAGGACCCATCTGCGTGTGTGTGGTAGCACTTCTCTCGGAGCACTGATATTTGCACTACCACTGAAAATAACAATGTAATCTGCGACTGGGTTACAAGACAGTGAATTTCTCAGTGAGGAGTTTAGCAACCCATGTAATCAAAATAAGAATCGTGTGGCTTTTAATCCATCTCTGTGAGCTATAAAGCGATAGTTCACCCAGAAATGAAAAACTGCTGTTAACTTACTCACCCTCAGGCCATCCAAGATGTATGACTTTTTTTTTTTTTTTCATTAGAACAGTTAAGAATATTTTTAACTGAATTCATCGTCTATGGTGATTCATAAAATGCAAGTCCACTGCTACTGTCACTTTGAATGTCAAAGAAGCATATACAGGCACCACAAAATTCATGTCTGGATCTGAGGATATATTTAGGTCTTATGAAGCTAAATGATTGGTCTGTGCAACAAACTGAGCATTATTTACAACATTATAACCCATAGTCTCAGGCAAACCGTCCTGAATGCTTTCACAAGACTACCTGTTGCATAATGACGTATACACAGAGTAATCGTTTGGCTTCATAAGAGCTCAATATATCATCAGGAGTCACAGGTTTTAATTGTGTGGTGTCTGTAAATGCTTTTTTGACTCTCAACGTGACGGTAGCCATTTGGACTTGCATTTTATGAATCACCAAGGACTATGGTTTCAGCTGAAATCTTTACTGTTCTACTGAAGAAAAAAGTCACCTACATCTTGGACGGCCTGAGGGTAAATTAACAGCAAATTTAAATGTTTGGGTCACTATTCCATCCTACAGAGATACCTCATTCAACTGCTCCAGACACAACAACACATTCGCCATGGTCAATATTTCAAATGCTGTCGTCACTCACTATAAAAACCAATGAGATTTCCGACATGCCACAACATTGTGCAGCCTCCAGTTGTAAAAAAGAAACCACAACCATTTAAATTCAATTCCCACAGAAATGGAATAATGTTGCCAAGTTGAGAATATTTATAATCGGTTCTCTTCTTTCATTAGAAGCTAAGAGCAATTTTCTAACGTTCTCTTATAATCAGTAATAATCATAGAAGCCTTAACAAGTATTTTTAGCACATGCAGAATTATCTAACATTAATGATAAACTAAATCTTATGAAAATCATCTGCTGATGTCTACTGTAGATATAGATACATGTAGATACTGTAGATATTCATACGTGTGAATAACTATGGTTACAGACACAGTCAATGTGCTCACGGACCGGCTTTGACCAGTGCTCTGCTGCAGACGTGATGTCAAAACCTGGAAGACTAATTTGCCATGGTTTCCATCAAGATTTTCCTGTGGGTTTTTATAATGGGGGTTTTCAATTAATGAGTAACAGAAGGTCTGAGGTAAAACTAACTTAAAGATACTTAGGGAATTATACACACCCATACCAAAAATGCTAATTTTGCAGAAGTTATGCTTATTTGAGAAAAAAAAAATCTAAGTAATTACATAAGAATATTTGGTGTATGAGTGTGTGCAGTTTACATTATAGAAAAAAAAATGTCAACGTATTATCAAGTTATGTTAACCACAGACCTTATTTTACTCATGAATGGAAAAACCCATTATAAAATCCCATAGGGAAATCTTGAGGAAACCAGTGGTGAATTAGTCTTCCGGGTTTTGACGTCACGACTGCAGCACTCTATATAAGCTCTACAAACTGCACTAGTCAAGCCATGTTAGGCTGTCTTAAAGGGGTCATATGATGCGATTTCAAGTTTTCCTTTCTCTTTGGAGTGTTACAAGCTGATTGTGCATAAATAAGATCCCTGAAGTTGCAAAGACTAAAGTTTCAAAACCAAAGAGATATTCTTTATCAAAGTTAAGACTCTGCCACGCCCCCCTAAAAGGCTGTTTCTAACACGCCCCCACATATATATACCTCACTATGTGAAATATTAGCATAATGCCGCCCAAATGTTCACGCAAAAGAAAGAAGGCGTGGTTTCAGTAACCGCAGTTAGTGTGGAAGCAGCCATGTCAGGGAGACGCTGTGCGTTTCTAGGAGAAAGCAAAAGCACTTTATTTGGCCTTCGAAAGTAGATGCATTTAGGAATCTTTAAGATTACTTACAACAGAACAGCAATGCATTTATGGACGACCGTTTCGTGAACCTAGGAGAGAGGTAATTCTGACTTTGCTATGACAAAATGGCGCTTCTGAATCAGCTACTGTTTCGTTATTAGTTTAAGTATTTGCTATTGACTGGTCAAATGCGGAGTTGTGAGATTCGCTGTGTGTGTGTGTGTGCTGTGTGTGTGTGGGTGTGTGTGGGTGTGTGTGCGTGGTCGTGAGAGCGAGAGAGCGAGAGAGACCAGCTTCAACACTGTGTCTGTCACGCGACTCTGTTCCCCTTTCAGGCTCTGTCTTTTAGTGAATTGGGGGCCCCAGGCAAAATATAAGAATGGGGCCCTATACATTTGCACACATTTGACTAGATCAACCTTGAGGTGCCATTTGTTGTTTTCAGCGTAATGGCTCCTGGGTGCGTCTAATTCTAAACTTTAAAATATACACTTATTTTTATTTATTTTAATTGCACATTTAAATCAAACTGAAAAAAAATAATGGAAAAGGCAATTATACATTTACACACCTAAAATACATATATCAAGAGCATGCTCACAGATGAGAACAAAACAGCGTTGGATGAAGTGGATTAAAGCCCTGCACAGGTCTCAAATTTAGCCCCTTTTTTCCCCTTTTCCCAAAAAAGCTTATACTAGTTCAGTTTTGTATGTAATGGAAAAGTGATTATATTTCGCTTCGTTTGTTTATAAAGTAAATTTAGAAAAACATTTGAGTATTTTTTGTTCGTTAATATGTACGTTTTTTTAAGTAAAGGCCAGCGGCAGACAGTGAATTGATTATAGCCTATAGCCTATGTTTGATCAATTTAGCCTTCTCAAATCATCAGGACTTGCCTAAAATAAAATCTATATATAAAACAGTTCAAGTATATCACAATGTTAGTTTAAATGTTTAACCTATATAAATGTGCGCTGTTAGACTCATATCCAATCGTTTGCGGAGGAGTGGAAGCTAAAGCGTGCTCTGCAGCACACGGAGGCGCCAGCGCCATCACTTGCATTTTTTCTAACAGTGGAAACAACTTAAAATACACAGTCATTTTTGCTCATAAAGGTAAGAGTAATACATCATTCTAAACCATAAAGGGTCTAGTTTTATTTGTGTACACTCACAATATCAACAAAAAGTTGTGCTTTTACAAAATAAAGAAAACAAACACCATGCGCTTTCTGCCGTCTCGGTCTTGAACAGGAGCACTTCACAATGATGAACCTAAACTCAGACATGACCAAATATATAGAAAGCTTTAAATTACTACTTTAAAACGAAAATAGACTCCTAATAAAATAAACTCTTTCATTATGTAATCCGTGCATTTTTCTCTAAAGGCACATCCAATAAGAGATGGCGAATGGCTATAATTGATGGAAGGCCCGATTATAATCAGCGTTTTATTTTATAATTCTGTACAATAAAAAAAAAATACATAAATTATAATGCCATATATGTAAAACTTTGTCCTATAATTAATTGTATAGCTGCTTTTTCTGTTGTTCTGTTCTGAATACAATTCAGAAATTGACTTTGGCATGCAAAAGACTGATAAATTCATAATTAACGGCATGGGTTCAGTTGAAATGTTTGCGGGGCAAATCTCAGATCAGTCTGAGCGCTCATGGTACTCACAGTGGGTACAGCCGTACACCTGCAGGCGCCACGGACTCGGACGGTTGTCATGGTAATAAACACCGTAAACGGCAACCGTTCGCGTGTCCGCGCTTAATGCGCATATCCTATATGAAAAGCATTTTAGGGGGCCCTTGGCTTTTGGGGGGGCCCAAGGCGGTCGCCTACCTTTGCCTAATGGGTAAGTCCGCCCCTGCTGTTACACCAAATACACAAAATAATGATCTTTAAAAAAGCATCATATGACCCCTTTAACTTCTTATCCTCTTGCATTCCTCTCAAAGGAACACATTGTACGAATTGTGGATATACCACCAAAAATCACTGCATAAATGGTTCCACATGTATTTGATAACCTGCATGTCTTTGAACGTCAAATAACATCTGAAATGTATTGTTAAAATATGAAATCCCGAAATACAAAGATGCACATGTATTACCGGCAACTCATTCAGAACCTCAGGATACTTGATTTATTCATTTACGAAACCCACTGAACAATTTATGAGCCCAAGAGGATGAAAAGCAGAGGACCATGAGCTTCCATTTTCCATGGAACAAAATCTATTTTCGGCTATAAACGTGCTTCAAACTACATTTATAATATTATACAAGTGTTCAACCATTGTAATTACTTAACCAACCGCAGGCATCAAATGTCTTTTTGAGAAAACAAAATTGTAAACCTAACAATAAAAATGTCATAAAAAATATCTGACAATAAATATATTTCTAAATCCAGAGAAGTGCTTTAGCCACAAGGAGTTTTTTCCTTATTCAGGCCATTTGCTTCACATTAGGACGGACATCATGCTTGTTGAGCAGCCCATAAACTTGACACCAGATGTTGTACCTAGTGGCCTACAACCTTTACTGTTCCTACGGTCAAAATATTAACCAATACAGTTCTGCTATCTTCATGCATAATCTGTTATGACAATTTTTCAATTAAAGCGAACATAAGTGAAGGTGTGTATTGTACTGCCTTGTTTAAACTATTTACATACTGTAACATATTTCCAACCACTTGACTCTCTCTCCTCTCCACCTGTAGCTGGTGTGTGGTGAGCGCACTGGCGCCGCTGTCCTGTGGCTGCTGTCGCATCATCCAAGTGGATGCTGCACACTGGTGGTAGTTGAGGAGAGACCCCCCATATGATTGTAAAGCGCTTTGGGTGTACAACAATACACAATAAAGCGCTATATAAATGCATAATTCATTCATTCACTCATTCATTCATTCATTCATTCATTCATACATTCCGAAGACCAAATATCTGAATTTATACAAATTACAAAGTGCTAAATAATTTTTAACCAGCATTTTGTCTTATTTTAGGGTACAGAAACTCACAATAAAATGCACTGAGAAAAACTGACAGTCTTGTTTTGTTTTCTAAGAATATATCTTGAATTCAATTAAATTATCCATTTTTTTCCTTAAATTTAATATTACTGCTTACTCACAAACATCTTTGCTAAATAATCTCTATGAAAGAACTGTAAATAACAAACTTCCACCAGAACCAGACATGACCTTTCTGCCCTTTGGTATTTTTACCTGTCAAGCAGAAGCAAAGCGAGCTTGGCATCCATTTTTATACACTTTGAAACTCTCAGCTCCCTCCAGCGATCAAATGCTTTGCCAGTGTTTACTCTCATTTTGCTTCTTTTTTTGTTCTGTCGCTCTTTGGTCTCCTTATTTTCCTCTTTCTATTCATTTTAGAACGTTTGGCTGTGTATACCGGAGTCGATAGATAGGAAATTGCAAACATTTCTCACAGAACGCTCCAAGTTAAAATTTCGCTTCCAAATCCCATTTATGGACTGCCTGCTGCGAACGTGCAAAATGATTGACAGGATAAAAGCCACTTCTGATTGGTTAATCTGACTGGCCCGCGTCCACTTTTTCATTGTTTAGAGAGGTAAGGGTGGTCTTAGTGTGATATTTCAATGATACCTTTCAAGAAGTACAATTCTTTTTTGCATACTATTTATTAAAATTTGCTTACATCATGTTTAATTAAGTGAGACTTGGATTAATACCTTCTGTGCTCAAAGAAGCATTAATTTAGTGGATTAACTGCATTTACTGTAGTTGAAATTGGCCTTTAAAGGGGTCCTATTATGCTCTTTGACAAAGTCTTGATTTTGTTTTGGGGGGTGTACTAGAACATGCTCTCATACTAGATTGTTCGAAAAACACATTATTTTTCACATATTTTACATTATTACAACACCTCTCTCCCCAGTCTGGCACGAACGGCTCGAATAGTTCCTGTATCAAATGAAGGCCCGCCTTCTGAAATACGAAATGTGCTGTGATTGGTTAGCTGGGCCAGTGTGTGTTGTGATTGGCAGCACTCGGCGCCTGGTCGGGAAATGTCATGCCCTTACCATAGTCGCCTGTGAGCTTCAGTGTAAATATTGCTCAAAATCAAATCAATTTGTGCACGATTTAAACCCGGATGATTGGAACCACTCTAAGTTCGTCTGCCTTGGGAAAGCTAGCGAGTCTCAGACATAATGATAACACTCGTTGCCTTCTCTAGTGCAGCTCAACCAGGTCTCGTCCCATTGGTCAATATTTGTGATATCACAAATTCCAGAAAATATGCGTTGTAGTCCAAACGAGTCGGTCGTTGTAGTTTTTGAAAAGTGATTTTTGTTAAATAAAATATCTCCTTTTGAAGTGGACTTTGAGCTTTGTAACTTTGCAGATCTTTTTTATCCTCAAACAGCAACATTACAGAATAACTAAAGTTGAAAAAGTGAAAAAGCATAATAGGACCCCTTTAAATGTTGCTTATGGTTATTAAAACATCATAGGATTGCTGAGCAGAGTATTGATTATTGATGGTTCTGTAGCATATCTACTAAACCTATCAGACTGATGGGCCTAAAATTAGAATGAGAACATATATCCCCCTAATAGTATAGGGCCAAAGAAGCAGATGGAGCTCATTGTATCATTAGAGTCACAAAACCTGATGAAATTATGAATTATAGACCTCCTCGGGATAGACAAGCCCAGGCATGGACGTGTATTTGGTAAAAATGACTCTGCTGGCAGCGGACCAGATCATTTAAAATGTGGTTTTAGGATCAGCATTAAGGCCCTCGGTCTAAAGCCAAGCGAATTCTAAAGCGATCATACCTCAAAAAGTGGCCGTCCCAAGAGATTGTGTCTGAAAAAGCTTTTTAGCAGCGATCATTGCTTTGGGTCGTTATAACCAATATACAGACTTACAGAGAGAATTTAGAAAGATTCCCTACGGCCCAAACCTTGAAATGAAACTTCAAAACTAATGAAGCCTATCCAAGGATAAACCCAACCTGTAAACAACTTCAGCTTTAAGGCAGCAAAATTGCACTCTAACAGTCTATTGTGGATTTTATGTGCTGAGCAACACCATCATCAGCTGGACTAAACACTCGGTCTATATCTATCTATCTATCTATTGTTTTTAATCACTGCCTATCTTTATATCTGATTTTTATCTATCTATCTATCGTTTTAAATCACTATCTTTATATCTGATTTTTATCTATCTCTTTTCTAATCTATGATTTTTAATCTATCTCTGTTCTAATCTATGATTTTTAATCTATCTATCATGTTTTAATCACTGTCTATCTTTATATCTGATTTCAATCTATCTCTGTTCTAATCTATGATTTTGAATCTATCTAGTTTATCACTTTCAATCTTTATATCTGATTTCAATCTATCTCTTTTCTAATCTATGATTTTTCATCTATCTATCTATCTCTGTTCTAATCTATGATTTTTAATCTATCTAGTTTTAATCACTATCAATCTTTATATCTGATTTCAATCTATCTCTCTTTTCTAATCTATGATTTTTAATCTATCTTTATATCTGATTTTAATCTATCATCTATCTATCTGTGACTTTGTCTATCTATGGATTTCTCTGTATATTCAATGTGTAACATTTTCATCCAGGTAACTGTCTGGAGTTTCTTTTTTTCTTTTACTGTCCAGAGATCGGTCAAGAGAATATACTGCTTTGATATTTTCCACATTGTGCAGACGGTTATGATTATGTATCTCAGGTTCTCAGTGATATATAATTTGCAGCACTTGGTTGTCTTATTGACAAAGTTTAAACAAAATATGACCGACATGATTTATTCATCTCAGTGCTGCAGATGTTTGCCGCATTGCTACCCAAGACTGACTGTTTATGCTCCCTGTGATGATCGTTTTGCAGGAGGGTTTGTCTCCATGGTAATTGCATTAAATCACAATAGAACTGCAGGGAAATATCCGTTTACACATTCATACAGACTGTCAATTTGAGGGTTTTGTAGACAATATAATACATATTCATCTGTGTCTGGTAAAAACACGCTGTAATCTCATTAAAAAAAAATGGAAATATCATAGGGTTATTTGGTCATTCCTCTATAGGGTCATGTGGTGGTGCTTTTATACATTCATAAAGAATTCTTGCCAAGCTTACAGATGGAAAAAAAAGAGATTAGTTCATAGCTGAGAAGGACAAAAAAATCCATGATCAGTGCTGTGAAACATGCACTCCATCTGCTGGGTGAACCACATCAGGGCAGACAAAACGAGCAGTCTGGGGGAAAACAGAGTAGGTTAAAAAAAAACCAGCTGAAGCATGTTATTTTCCCATCTTATCTCCTGCAGAGATAACGGTGAGACATTTGTAGGTTGATTTCCTTTAAAACTGCACAAACAATAACGACTACATACTTACAAAAAATTGCCGTTTGTGCATCCAGGCAGACATAGCAATGGAAGCTCAACCAATGACATGAGTTTGGGGGCATAGCTATCTGTTCATTCAAACAATGGAAGACACGCAGTTAAAATGGGCCAACACTGAAGAAATCAACTCCAAGAACTTCTGTAGCCTCCATGATGTGCATTGACATCTGAAACAAAACTAAGAATGAACACAGAACACCAAGACTGAAACAGATATAGAATTTATTTAACCATGAGTAGGAAAAAAAAAAATACATAGGTGTAAAGGAAACAAGCTGACCCTGTTATAAACACATCACTACTTAGAGAACCAAGAGAACTGGAGAAACCGTGAAATCCAAAACGCCTTGTTTACCATTAGGTTATCATCCCCAACACTTAATATTGAATTAAAAACAGCTGCCATTATTTGATTTTTTTTTTATATCTATATTCTTTTCCCATATATATGCAAAATGCATTTATTTTTTTAAACATTGTGCAAGTGTTATGCTGGTATTCCATAAATGGTAAACAAGAGTTGGTCCAGTGCATTATAGTGACATTACCTAAATACTTATTGACTCTCAGCTGATTCAACCACAATCCTGACCATTGAACTACTACCCCTACTGACAGAGAAAAGTCGATTATGAAACAAGAAAAGGAAATGAAAAGAATTTCTATGGTAAAGCCACATAGAAAAGAAAAGAAACATCTGCTCAAGTGGATCTGAAAAGGAGGGAAATGGCTGCGAGTCATTATTGCCAAGTTGAGCATGTTGACATGATTAGCATTATGCTGTTTTTGCTTGTTGTGCTCAAGACACCACCTGAAACCATTGTCTTTGACCCAAAGGAAACGACAATATGGCGATGGCAACAATATCTAAACATGCACAATTTATTAGAAGTGACTTTTTCAGAGGTCGGTGACACTGAAGAGTGCACAGAACACAAGGAAAGAAAACAAGAACACTTGCTAATATAAAATATATGTCTCTTCATCTCATCTACCCTTAACCTTACTTTCTTCTGGAGATCAATAGCAGGAAAACACCTACCAAAGTAGGAAAAACAGGAGAGACAAAAGTAGTGTCTGCTATGCTTACCACAACCAAAACGTATCTGTACGCTTTAAACTAACTGGTTCTCAAACAAGATGAAAAGCCACATAAAGCTCAGGGTCAAAGTTGAAATAGTTTGGTGACAAAATGACAGGTCTTTATTTCTCTGTGAGACTCTACGATTCCATTGACGCATTTCTTTTTTTTCTCAAAAGTATCTCGAAGTGAAGGTTAGCAACAATATAAATCTATAATTCAGTGTGCCAACATTTTTACAAAAAATTTGGTTTTGAGTATTACAAAACAAAAGCAAAATGAAAGTGACAAAAACTATTAGATATAATACACACATCAACACAATTCAAGTCAAAGAAAGGAAACGTGATACATTATTTATTCACACTTTACAAAAATCTTTTTACTACAACACCATCAGCAATCCAATATAACCAGACAAGTTGCTTTCAATTAAAAACAACCAGAAGAAAAACAAAACTGACTGAGATAATGTGAGGAATAAAAAGAGACACCAAAAGGGGAACTATAAGATGGTCCTCCCCAAGTTCATCTATTTACTCTTGCTTAATAAAAGTCATTAAAATTGACCTCTGCCTCATGGCAAATGTTTTCATTTTTTTTTTTAAAAAGCAATGAGTAGCTGCACCAGCGATCTACAATAAGTGCTCGTCAATCCATTCCATTTTTAAAACATGACAAACTCAAGAGGGATGGGGAAAACGGAAAACAAATTGGCTTCGCGAGCACGTGGCAATAAACGACGATGCCACCGTAGACGAAGTTAAAAATCAGACCGCGCTACAGTAACGGTATTCTGGCCTTGCGTTTAGAGCAGAAAAGACAAAAAAAAATAATAAAAATCACCATGTATGTTTTCATCAGGTCAGAGAACAGGCTTTACAGTAGTAAATCGAGCTCTACAACTTAGCCTTGTGGCAGAATGCATTAGTTGGCACGACACGAGGAGATAACCGTGATCTAGCAGGAAGTGAAATACAGAATGAGAGAAATACGCAAGCAAAATATACGATTAAAGAGAATTGCCTGAGTCGAGAGGGAGGAAGTGGCAGTAAATGGAGAATTCAAATGGGGAGAAAAAAAATTCAATAAATAGAGGAACTACAGGAGAACAATAGGATTTCACGAGCGCGGATCGGCACAGCAGAAACACTCACTTTACTCGACTTTGTAGACACCCAAAAAGATCAGAAGAGTAAGATATTCGATAGCGAATACAAAAAACCCAAACAGAAATGAGGATATTGTATAAGGATGGTGAAGATGTACAGAGATTGAGGCGGTTCATGCGTTCACTGATAGCACTGGCAGTGCGCTTAGAGAAACGAATCAGTGAGGCACAGTGAAGGGTAACGGGATCACATCACCAGATATCTGCCTCAGTGAAATTATACGTCCAAAATAATAAAGAGAGAGAGAGAAGAGAGAGATCTCGATGAGAGAGGAGAGATGGGACGAGTTAGATGCACTGGGTAAAAACAGGAACCTGGACAAGTGCAACTTTACACAGCAGAGACCTGAAAATTTTTTTTACACGCTGGTCTTTTGAATGTTCATTAGGATGAACATCTAAAACGGATAGAAATTTAGCTTTCATTTACAATACAATCATTTTTCATCCAAATCCAAAAGTGTACGTACAAAAAAAACAAGCTGTAGATCAGGACTTTTGTTGCTTGTATACACACATGTAGAGACCAAAAAAAAAAAAAAAAAAAAAAAAAAAAAAAACTATAGTCTTGGCTGGGCGAGGCGTCTACTGGTCACATTGAGAGTTTAATTTATCCGTCTATGGGTGGGATGTGCTTGTCTTTGCCTGTTCTAGCATATTTTCTGCATGATTTCCTGCCGAACTTCCTCAGGTGCAAAGGCTACTGGCACACGCTAACACGAAGCTGGCCATTCCAGATGATTTCTCTTTAAGGAAACCCTTTTATCCAGCCGTACGCACCAGACAGGCGGGCACCTCAGCTCAAGGAGGGCTCTATGGCACATGAAGCTAGACAACTCCATAAATCGGCCATTTTGGCTCTTGAAACGTTGCTTTCTTAAAAGCATGAATACAAAAAGGTGCGATTGCACTGGCATCCAATGGACTTAATTACAAGACGGACAAGGCCCGCTAGTTGGTGATGGCGGGCCGTGCAAACCCATCACTGGTGAACAGCTAGAGCATCCGTGGAGAGGCCTCAGCACCACTGAGCGCAAATGTAAGAGTTCGGCCAGCTCTCTTTACACGTTAAAAGCCCTTTTTTAAAGGGTTGCTCCTGGAGATCGGACTATCTGACCTAAGCTGGTGAAATTTTTTTTTCGTCATCAAATTTAGCTGCTTGCTCTAAACTGGCCTCATAGTAGCATGATCCAAATTATGCATTTCATGATAACTTGCTTTATCTGGACTCCCTGCATGAGTTTCAAAGATATTGCCATTTAGTCATTTATATTAAAAAAAGCTTTTTTTTTCCTGTCTTTAGGTAAAACTTACATGATCACTCAGGGCCCTTAGGGTTTTGAAAAAAAAGTACAGAATGTTAATTGTGCCCAGAAACGGAGGGTAGAAAAGGAAAAATGAAAAACAAAAGAAAGAAAAAGTGGGTGGGAGGTGGTAGAGATAAGACTGACATTAGCGTCTGCTTCAGTTAAAATCCGTGGGAATAAAAGTTTACCATACCCCATCTCCTCTTAAGGGATTCAGATTTATACACAACAGCCCTTGCCTCATTCTCTCTCCACTATGAGAGCAAAAGGCAGGGGCCAGAGCTCCCCTGCTGGCTCTGAGAACTACCTGCGACCAGGCAGATGAATGCCGTTGACAGCAGGCAGATAGGGCAGAAGCAGCTCCAGTTGTGCAAACAGGGAGAAGTGATCAGAGGGGATGTGGGGATGGGGGCAGCCAGTGACATTGTTCTCGTGGAGCCAGTGGGGGTCCAAGGGACCCAGCACACCCAGCACGTTAAGCAAAGGTTGAGAGTAGAAGATGTAGTCAATGATGCCTGAAAAAGAGAGAGAAAAAAAAAAAAGAAAAAACCATTACAATGGATGCCATTGATGGTTTGACACCAAGGTAAAACACGCTATGAACACACTTAACAAATACTTATAACAATTAACATAATATATTTCAAAAGTGTTAATACAATTACATTTTTATCCTCAAAATAAGTCACAAATGTACAAACAAGAAGTTTGTTGAATGGCATACAGTTTTAACATTAAACTTCTTGAAACAACTAACTTGTTTTGTCTAAACGATGGTCCCTTGGATTTTAAAGTGAATATGCCTAGAGATTAGGGGTGTACTGACAATAACATTAAAAACAAAAAATAATAATTGTATTGCACCTTAAAAGTGAATTTACCCAAAAATGACCATTTTGAAGAATGCAGATAATCAAACCGTTGCTGTACCCCACATACATACATACACACACACACAACACAACACACACACACACACCACCACACACCCCCCCCCCAACGGGCGAGCAACTAGGGGGTGTGCAATTATATCATCTACGATATCATAAGTGTTTTTTTAAAATGACATGCATTTTGATATTATCAAAGTAGGATCTCAAAAAAAAAAAACCAAAAAAAACACCCAGAGACGTGCACGCATACACTATGAGAGATAGGTTCTAGACAGTGTTTCCATACCTTTTCTTTAAGTCGCGCTCCCTTAGACAAGTAAACAAAAAAAAATAAAAATGTGGCACCCTACAAATTTAATTTTGTCACAATATTTGAATTTCTGACTTCGATGTGATAATTTGAAAAGTACAGATATTTGGTACAGATATCAGATGTCATACATATATTTTTAATATTACACAATTTTTTGTCCATCAATGGTGGCAAATTAGTAGGCCTTTTATTCCTATGTAAAACATGGTTTTTTAAGTACCCAGTAAAAGAGCCTCTCACAAATTTTTGATCACTCAATGATTTATTTTTACAGTGGGGCAATTTTGTTGCAGTAGCACGAGATAGCTTGATTTAAAACTTTGAATTGAGTAAAAAATGACAAGGAGGCTAAGCGGTTAATAATAAAATAAGAATAAATAAAAAAAATACTAATGATAGCACAAATAAAAAATAACACTTTTTAGTTTTTCAGGTAGGTCTAATAGTAGGGTTACGATTTTTTTTTTTTTTTACCAATTATCCAAATAATGTTTATTCCTAGAAAGCTATTATTATCAGAACGCGTGAGCATATCATAGCAGTTAGCAGATCAATGAATAAGAGGGCAGCATTACCAGAGTTGCCCATACACTACCACACCATGTTACAGCACAGTAGGGCTATTGCAAACAGAAATAATACTGCACTACATAGCCGTTTCCTGTCGGCTCGATTTTTTGAGTGGACGTTGCTGTTCCGATGAGCATGAACGGTAAGTTATACGAGTGGAGCGACAAGCATAGAGCGGTGATAACCGCAGAGCATCACAACCACGTGGAAAGTGAAACCTGAGCGATGAAACTCATTTTCGGTAGGGTTGGGTATCGTTTGGTTTTTTTCGATACCGGTGCAAAATCGATACTTTTAAAACAGTTCCAGTGCCTAAACGGTGCCTGAAACGATACTTATTAAAAATCCCCCCAAAAATGATGGATTGGCCATTAGAACAGAAACAGAATAGTGTGTGCAAATGTTAGAGGCTCAAGTTTTTTAATAAAAAAAAACCAAGCAGATAAAATTAGAAGTAGCATTAGAATAGAGAGTGCTAGAGATAGAGGGTCAAATAAAGATGGAACAGATGTGTTTTTAGACGTTTCTTGAAGATGGTTAAGGACTCAGCTGCTCAGATTGATTTGGACAGGTCATTCCACCAGGAGGGAACAGTTAATGTAGAAGACCATGAAAGTTTTATCATAAGTAGAATGCAGAAAGTTTTATCATAAGTAGAATGCAGAATGTTTCAATACAGGCATTTCAGTCAAATGTAATTTACACAATATTTCAAACCTTTAACCCACTTAAACCCATTTAAAAGTAGCCCAATTCTGTGGAAAAAATGCGGACTTGGCAACCCTGCATCTAACAAGAGCTACCGGAGTCAGATTTGCCTGATCACAGGTCGAGAATAAGGAGAGATGACTGACAAGACCATGCTGGAGTATCTTGTAAGATGTGCTCCCTTTACACAGAGTGCGTGTGATGCGGAATCGTGTATGTTTGTCCTAACCACCCGCGACCGTGACACGGGACATACGCGACATGGTATTCTATTTTAGGAACGGTTTTTATTTTCTGCGATGTCGCAGCAGGAACAACATACAAAATATGAATCTCAGGTAATGATTATGTGCTTTTATTCAATGTTAAAAGTGTCTAATTTGAGTTTGAATATTATTTTGCGTTATCTTTATAGCCATAGTGAAAGCAACAATAGATAGGCTATTTTACCTCAGATCTTGAAAATAAATTAAAGCAAACTGTGAACTCAATGCGAACCAACACGTGTATGTTTTCCATAAAGATATCAGTCACTCACTCAAAACTGTTCAGTCCATTCACATTATCATCTATTTTCTGTGTCCACTTTTCTTTTCTACACACTCTCCATGTTTTGCTGTCACATCGTATATCACTGTTTCTATATATAACTTTGTGTCAGTACTTTATAAATAGAACGAGTCAGCAGTTTACTGTTTTTTTTTTTTTTTTTTTCTTTTTTTTTTTTTTTTTTTTTTTCTTTTTATATTTTTTTTCTCGGGATTTGTCGTGTCGCTCCGCATCCAAGACAGCATCACTGATTAAAATGAGTTCTATAGTATTTTTTGCATCGTGGCGCCCTTTGTTGCGTCTGGGGTCGACCGATGTGAATGATCATGTAGTCTTTCTGATGCCGCGTTTGATTTTCATGCCACATATTTGCAATTCGCAAGGGCAAACTTTTTTCTCTCAAGGGGCCGGATGTGGCCCGCGGGACGCCTATTGAGGAACCCTGTAAAAAAAAACGACAGTAATCAGCATCCTCACTTGCGATAGCCTAGTAGCCGGGACAACATCTTTATGTTTACAGATGTGCCGTAATGACGCAGCAGCATGCTCGAATTTCCCAAGAATTCATACCATCATGATTTGCTGCCACATACTGGTGATTTTAGGTTTATATTTATATATGATGTTTTTTTTATGCAAATTAACAGCTTAAACTTAAATTAACAGCTCTCCAAACTAATTAACAGCTAAAACAGATTTATATAAGCATTGCATTAAAAAAATTTCAAACCTTAAAGTCAAACGTGTAGTTGGTGTAAGGCATCAGGCCGTTCTCATAGGCACTCTTCAGCTTGAAGCCGTGCGTGATCCTGGTGCTGGAGGTGCCGTTCTTGCCGTTGCAGTTGAAGTTGGTCAAGCTGTCAATATATCGCAGCTCTTTGAAGTCCTTGTGGGTGCTGTCCACACCACCTGTGCTCAGGTACTCCACCACACCTGTGTGAGCATGGAAAAACCCCATCAACAATAATGCAAGAATGAAAACCAATCTCTAAACACTATGTTTCAGGCATACGTACCCGACTCAGGTAGAGAGTTGAGGTCAGCGCACAGGACGAGAGGGATGGCATTGGTTTCTCCTGAGATGGAGGAGAGCTTGAGACTGCGAGTGGCTTTATCCACAATGTTCTTCACTTCAGACAGAAACATCATGGTCTGGACAAGCTTAACATCCGAGTACTCGGGGTCCCAGTGCATATGAGCATTGGCCACAAGGAGGAGCTGTTTCTCCATGCCATGCAGAGGCTTTCCAGCTATAGAGCAGAGAGAGACACTGCTTAGATATTTGCTTTGAGACAAGAGTCTCTGCCCAGTGTTATGTTGGTATCAATGAAACTAATAATTCGCTAATAAAACACTTATTGAACTGAAAAGAATCAACATTGAACTGACTCAAGCTGAATAATGACAAACTGTTTTCAGATGAGCTGCTTAATCACTGAACTGAACTCATTAGTAATGATGACCTATACTCCACTTAACTGAATCAACACTGAACTGGCTGGAGCTGAATAATGAACTATTGTCTTGCTACAGCTGCTTTATAGCATTCTGGATTTGCCTTGTTTTTTTTAAGTTGGCATCATCGATTCGGTTACTTTCCCGTTTAATACTGTGAAGCTCCACTGAATTAATCTCTACTGTAAAAAGTACTATAAAAGTAAATGTGACTTCACCATTGAGACACTAGTCTTTGAGTTAGTTGTAAAATTTTAGCAATTTTGTTGCATTTGCCATTTTTGTAAACATGTCTATATGGTTTATTCATTTTTACTTCAGTTTTAATTTTAGTACAAGGTAAACTAAATTAAAATTTAATTTCAATGGCAACTTGTTGAAATGGTTTAATACTTTATTTCCGTTAATGTTTTTCAAACAACAAATGTCTCTGGTTTTAGTTAAGAATAATAAAAGGTATAGAATTGTAATACTGTTTGTGACATTTACTTTGAAAAATAGATATCTACTAGAATTACACTTAACATGTTTATTAAATTAGTGTTTTTACATTTTAACTGAGGGAGCATTAAATGACAAAGATGCTAATCTAAATGCTGAAATTGGAGAAAAGAGCATGTATAGCTAGAAATTAGTCCAGCCCTTAAATATGATTGGCTGAGCCTCGTTCAAAGCATTTGTATAACTCCATAAACATCTGTGACATCATTACATTAGTATTATTACATAAAGCATGCTTTCCACTGCTTGGCACTCATTTTGCTAAATGTTGCTGAAAAACTAGTGATTGGCAGAAGTGTTATTTAATAAAGGATTTTTGTTTGTTTTTTAAACCTTGCCAAATGTGCAGTAACCGTTTTAAGCAATAAATGCTATATCTAACACCTTTTTAAATCACTGTAAAATACGACTTTACTTATAAATGATTATATTACAAACGTATTATTCTTCTTATTAATCTGAGTAGTTTTAAACACATGTACAAAAGAAATGTCAGTTTGTGTGGTTGGTGGACTATAAAGCATTACATTAATCCCAAACACTGCAATACAATGAAAGCATCAATATTTTTAGATATTACTGTGAATAGTTAAAGATCTATATATTTGAGGAATTTTATATTTTCAGTAAATCATGCAGATTTAGTCTGATGTCACACCGGAAGGAGTAACATCTACCAAGAGCAAAAAGCAAGGGGAAAAAGAAAACGGACCAGAATGCTCCATCATCTCTTTCCGCAGCTCTAGTAGTACAGCGACTCCGATGTTGTCCTTTGTCATCACCCTGTTCAACATGGCCTCTGAACCTTCTGAATTTGCCATAGCCAGCTGGTTAAACTCCACGGTGTGTTTCTGCACCAGACTGAACCTGCTCAACAGAAACAGTGAGGTCAGGACGACATGCAAACACAACATGCTAGAACAACTGTTGTTCAAACTACTAATCTAAAGGCTTGCAGTCTGCTTATGGTGGACTCACTTCTCTGTTTTATAGAAGACTGCGCAGCCGTCCACATGTTTGCGGTCTGATTCAGACATGGTCCTGGCTCGGGACTTAGGACTGAAGAATCCTTCATAACCATGTTCCTTCAGCTCCACCAGGAAATAGTTGTAGTACTGCTCCGTTTCCACTTCCTATTGGGCACAAAAGAGGTAGATTTTATGACTGGGTGTAAATGAGATCACCTAATTGAACAGTTTCGGAGTCACTGGAATAAAATCCTTTCATTGCAGTATTAGCCAAAGTAAGAAATACCTTGAAAGCACAGTTCTACATCTTGAGTTATGTGAACGGCTGACAAACCTGTAGGCTGATGATATCCGCACTGCAGTTGAGAATCTCCTGCATGATGGACTTCTTCCTGTAGTCCCAGTGGAGGGCCCAGGAGGGACAGTAGCCATAGAGCTGGCGTGTGGCGTACTTGTCACACAGCACATTGTAGCACATTACAGAGAAAAGTGCTAAAGTGTGAAGAGAGGAAGCAAGACATCAGTGAGGTTACCAAAAATAGCTATTCATTAAGATGCTGCTAGTTTTATTTACAAAGACATTCAATATTTATACAGTATTATTATAAATTTCTCTTTCATGTGACTTTAAAGTGTCATGAAACCCCCCTGTTCCTGCACTGGTTTTTCACACCTTAGACCTGAAAGACTTCAGAAATGGCCGTGTAAAACTGTGGAAAAGTCGGAGTGTAGAGGGCGGGAAGAGAGCAGAAAACCACCAATAAAACACAAACCTACAAAACACTCATTATACAGACAAACGAATATTAAAATATCTTTAAAACAGAAATAATAAATGCAGTTCATTTTTGTTTACTCTTCTTTGAATTTTCAGTCTATATCATTGTTTGCTGTGTATCACAATAATCCGTCGTGTCATCGCGTTCATGATCAGACGTACTGCTGTATCAGTGTCTTTATTTGCACATATTTCATTTGAAGAAGACATGATGGGAACAACGGGCATGAGCAGGAGAGAAAATAAAAAACGTTAACAAAATTGAAAGCTTGCTCAGGGCCAGATATGAATCTATGTTGGCTTAGGAGTGTGTTAAAGTGGTCATATGATGCTATTTTAAAGATCATTATTTTTGACATGCTTTAATGTTCAAAAAACACATTTTTCAAATACTGTACATTATTGTAGTTCTTCTATGCCCTGCCTCTCTCAAACGCTTTGTTTTCAATAAAGCCCCCTCCTTTGACGAGCGCAGTCTGTTCTGATTGGCCAGCTCACCCATCGCATTGCGATTAGCCGAACACCACAAGCACGCGGCGGAAATGTAACGCCCCTTACCATAATCGCGAGCTTCAGCTTTCAAAGTAAATATCAAGGCAGTTAATAATGTCTTTAGTTGTACCATCAGTTCAAGACCGAAAGGCAAGCGTGAGGGGGGGGGGGGGGGGGGGGGGGTCAGACCACAGGAGAGGCAATACACAAGCCGCGGTTAAGACAGCTGAGTGCTATGATTTCTGACAGGCAGTTCACTCTCTTGTGATGTGACCCTTTTCCCCTCACACACACGACGCGTTACTCTCCATTTGAACAGTCAATAGCAAATACTTAAAACAAGGACATACAGTGGGTACGGAAAGTATTCAGACTCCCTTAAATTGTTCACTCTGTTATATTGCAGCCATTTGCTAAAACAATCAAGTTAATTTTTTTGCTCATTAATGTACACACAGCAACCCATATTGACAGAAAACACAGAATTGTTGACAAATTTGCAGATTTATTAAAAAAGAAAAACAAATATCACATGGTCCTAAGTATTCAGACCCTTTGTATTTAGTAGAAGCACCCTTTTGATATAACACAGCCATGAGTCTTTTTGGGAAAGAATCAACAAGTTTTTCACACCTGGATTTTGGGGATACTCTGCCATTCCTCCTTGCAGATCCTCTCCAGTTCTGTTAGGTTGGATGGTAAACGTTGGTGGACCGCCATTTTTAGGTCTCTCCAGAGATGATCAATTGGGTTTAAGTCAGGGCTCTGGCTGGGCATTCAAGAACAGTCACAGAGTTGTTGTGAAGCCACTCCTTCCTTATTTTAGCTGTGTGCTTACGGTCATCGTCTTGTTGGACGGTAAACCTTCGGCCCAGTATGAGGTCCTGAGCACTCTGGAGAAGGTTTGCGTCCAGGATATCCCTGTACTTGGCCACATTCATTCATCTTTCCCTCGATTGCAACCAGTCGTCCTGTCCCTGCAGATGAAAAACACCCCCACAGCATGATGCTGCAACCACCATGCTTCACTGGGACTGTATTGGACAGGTGATGCGCAGTGCCTGGTTTTCTCCACACATACCGCGTAGAATTAAGGCCAAAAAGTTCTATCATGGTCTCATCAGACCAAAGAATCTTATTTCTCACCATCTTGGAGTCCTTCAGGGTTTTTTTAGCAAACTCCATGCGGGCTTTCATGTGTTTGCACTGAGGAGAGGCTTCCGTCGGGCCACTCTGACATAAAGCCCCAACTGGTGGAGGGCTGCAGTGATGGTGGACTTTCTACAACTTTCTCCCATCTCCCAACTGCATCTATGGAGCTCAGCCACAGTGATCTTTGGGTCCTTCTTTACCTCTCTCACCAAGGCTCTTCTCACCGATAGCTCATTGGCCGGACGGACAGTTCTAGGAAGGGTTCTGGTCGTCCCAAACGTCTCCATTTAAGGATTATGGAGGCCACTGTGCTCTTAGGAACATTAAGTGCAGCAGAATTTTTTTGTAACATTGGCCCCCCCCCCCCCCCACCCCAAACCCCCCACCCCCCCCCCCCCCCCCCCCCCCACCCCCCCCCCCCCCCCCCCCCCCTGATCTGTGCCCTTGCCACAATTCTGTCTCTGAGCTCTTCAAGTTCCTTTGACCTCATGATTCTCATTGCTCTGACATGCACTGTGAGCTGTAAGTTCTTATATAGACAGGTGTGTGGCTTTCCTAATCAAGTCCATCAGTATAATCAAACACAGCTGGACAAAAATGAAGGTGTAGAACCATCTCAAAGAATATCAGAAGAAATGGACAGCACCTGAGAAAAATATATGAGTGTCACAGCAAAGGGACTGAATACTTAGGACCATGTGATATTCTTTTTTAATAAATCTGCAAAAATGTCAACAATTATGTGTTTTTCTGTCAATAAGGGGCTCGGTGTACTGAGGCAAAAAATTAACTAAATGATTTTAGCAAATGGCTGCAAAAAAACAAAGAGTGAAAAATTTAAGGGAGACTGAATACTTTCCGTACCAAATGTATGGCAGCGCTGATGCAGAAGCGCCGATTCATAGCAACGCGCGAATTGACCCTTTTTTTTTTTTTTTTTAAATACCCTTTGTGCACAGCCAGCCTTGTACTCTTCTAGGATAAAAAAAAACTGTTGTTCATAAAATGCGTTGCACAAATTCAAATATCTGGGTTTTGCTGTTCTGTTGTAAATAAATATTAACTAATGATTCCTAATTGCATTTACTTCCGGAAGGCCAAATAAAGTGCTCCTGCACTGAAACACACAGCGTCTCACTGAAATGGCTGCATCAACACTACTGCATTCCTGAAACCACACCTTCTTTCTTTACGTTCACATTTGGGCGGCATTATGCTAATAATTCCACATAGTGACGTAGATATGTGGGGGTGTGTTAGAACGAGCAGTTTTAGGTAGACGTGGCTGGACTCTTAACTTTTATATAGAATATATCTTTGGATTTGAGACTTCAGTCTTTCCAACTTTACAGATCTTCTTTATACACCAAGAGCTTGTAACACTCCAAAGAGAAAGGAAATCTTGAAATCACATCATATGACCCCTTGAAACCAAGCCTATGGTTAAATCATCGTGGCATTATCATGCACGCGCAACATCCGGTACATATTAACATATGGTTACGGTATGTGTACAGAGGTTGAAATGACAAGCGAAGCTCTTTTCATGAGATGTGAATTCCCGCTGTGAGACGGACCATGCTAATACAGCAGTAGGATCATAACAACGTAATTCAGAATATGGAGCACTGATGACGTAGACATGTACTATCCAGCGACAGCAGACAATCGCCACTGCAAATAAGCATATGGTCACTTTTGTGTTGCTTTTTGAAACGGAAGAAAAAAACTGCTCCAAAAATGAACAATAACCACTTTTACCTTAAGAATAGATACGAGTGTGTCGCGCCGATGGCCCGTGGGCGGCGCAGGACATGTAGCGTCGTTGCAACTTTGGGAATCCTGAGTTCGAGTCCGCCTCGCGGACAGTTCCCGATTCCCACACCCCTCTCTCTCACCCACTTCGCTTCCTGTTGACCCTACTGTCCTAATAAAAGGCATAAAACACCAAAGAAAAAAAAATCTAAAAAACAAAAATAGCTACTAGTGTTATTGTCATTTTCACTGATGTGCAACCTGTTCATACATATGTTAACATCTCAAAAAAATGTGTTTTAGGGTTTCATGACACTTTAAGGAATTCACAGAATTTGCAGTTCTTAACTACAAAATACCAAACTAAACATTACATTTCATTTAAAAAGGGACAATTTATGTAAAATTATCTCAAAGTAGTAGCAGTGACAATAATAATAATAAATTATTTTAATTAATTCAGTTATTTTTGTATTTGCTTATAGTTTTAAAATATTGTTACATTATGAACTCATTTAAGGACTACAGTTTGATCAATTTGTTCTAATCAAGAAATTTAAATTATAATTTATTAAAATGGAACTTGAGGAAAGGAGAAGAATTTCAAAAGGGCCTTAAAGTCATTAGTTAGGAATTCAATCGATTAGACATGCTTTTCAATGCTTAAACCATTAAATCAGAAAACACTGAACTGGGAAAAATAAAAAGGTTTCTTAGAGCTCTAGATTAGAAGCAAACCAAACTAAACTTTTATGGCTAAAACACCATATCAAGATCCTCACATGTGCTTGAAGTATACTACAGACATAGTGCCTGCAGACTAGGTCTAATCCAATCTCAGCCAAATCAAATCAAATCTTTTTTGGTCTAATAAAATCAAACATAACCTTATCACAAATTAAAAATTATTTGATTAATTGTGCAGCCCTAGGTCTCTCATGAAGTAAAAGCCTCTAAGCCAGGCTTTGAGGATGTCTTCATCTTTATAGTACAAACCCAATTCCAAAAAGTTGGGACACTGTACAAATTAAAAAAGGAATGGAATAATTTACAAAACTCATAAACTTATATTTTATTCACAAAAGAATATAAATAACATATCAAATGTTGAAATGTCATGCCAAATATTGGCTAATTTTGGATTTCATGACAGCTACACATTCCAAAAAAGTTGGGACAGGTAGCAATAAGAGGCCGGAAAAGTTAATGTACATATAAGGAACAGCTAGAGGACCAATCTGCAACTTATTAGGTCAATTTGCAACATAATTGGGTATAAAAAGAGCCTCTCAGAGTAGCAGTGTCTCTCAGAAATCAAGATGGGCAGAGGATCACCAATTCCCCCAATGCTGCGGCGAAAATAGTGGAGCAATATCAGAAAGGAAAAATTGCAAAGAGTTTGAAGTTATCATCATATGCATAATATCATCCAAAGATTCAGAGAATCTAGAACAATCTCTGTGCGTAAGGGGTCAAGGCCGGAAAACCATACTGGATGTCCGTGATCTTCGGGCCCTTAGACGGCTCTGTATCATATACAGGAATGCTACTGTAATGGAAAATCACAACATGGGCTCAGGAATACATCCAGAAAACATTGTCGGTGAACACAATCCACCGTGCCATTCGCCGTTGCCGCTAAAACTCTATAGGTCAAAAAAGAAGCCATATCTAAACATTATCCAGAAGCGCAGGCGTTTTCTCTGGGCCAAGGCTCATTTAAAATGGACTGTGGCAAAGTGGAAAACTGTTCTGTGGTCAGACGAATCAAAATTTGAAGTTCTTTTTGGAAAACTGGGATGCCATGTCATCCAGACTAAAGAGGACAAGGACAAACCAAGTTATCAGCGCTCAGTTCAGAAGCCTACATCTCTGATAGTATGGGGTTGCATGAGTGCGTATGGCATGGGCAGCTTACACATCTGGAAAAACACCATCAATGCTGAAAGGTATATCCAATTTCTAGAACAACATATGCTCCAATCCAGACGTCGTCTCTTTCAGGGAAGACCTTGCATTTTCCAACATGACAATGCAAGACCACATACTGCATCAATTACAACATCATGGCTGCGTAGAAGGATCCGGGTACTGAAATGGCCAGCCTGCAGTCCAGATCTTTCACCCATAGAAAACATTTGGCGCATCATAAAGAGGAAGATGCGACAAAGAAGACCTAAGACAGTTGAGCAACTAGAAGCCTGTATTAGACAAGAATGGGACAACAATCCTATTCCTAAACTTGAGCAACTTGACTCCTCAGTCCCCAGACGTTTGCAGACCGTTATAAAAAGAAGAGAGGGATGCCACACAGTGGTAAACATGGCCTTGTCCCAACTTTAAGATGTGTTGATGCCATGAAATTTAAAATCAACTTATTTTTCCCTTAAAATGATACATTTTCTCAGTTTAAACATTTGATATGTCATCTATGTTGTATTCTGAATAAAATATTGAAATTTGAAACTTCCACATCATTGCATTGTTTTTATTCCCAATTTGTACAGTGTCCCAACTTTTTAGGAATCGGGTTTGTAGAAAAAGACAACTCGCATTAATATCTGCCACCAGAGTAAAAGGAAGTGAGAGTAACGAGAAGTTGAGAGTAAATGGTGCAGTGATGACCTGTGTAACACAATGTGAACTGAAGTGAAAGGGTCTCTCACCTGCTGACCGTGTTCTGTCGAGCTCCTGCAGTGGTATCCATGAGCGAGGTGGTGGCTGTTCTATAGGTACTATGGCGAAAAAAATAAATACACTCAGTGAGTGAACTTTTCAGTAAAAACTGAGCAATGACACAATGGAAATGGTCTGACCGCCGCATTGCCATGCAAGAACATAGTAATTATCGCCACAGTAATTCAGAGAGAATCAAAAGAAAATGTTCAATCAGACAACAATGTCATGACTCATTTCACTGCATGAAATTAATCTGTTCTAAAGAGCATGTACAAGAATAGAAGCTTTTCAGTGCTTGCCACACAAGCGGGGCAGTTGTACAAGGGTTAACTCACCACGTTTGGTGCCTGCAAGATTGTCCAGCAGGTAGTTGAGTAGCCGACGTGTCCCATCAGGCTCTTGGTAGAGGTTCAAGATTTCTTGTGCAAGTGGGTTCCCTACAGAACACAACAAAACATGAAACATGACATGTCACTGAAAAAAAGCATAATTACAGAACCAGTACATAGAGGGCTGCCCCCTAATAGTCGGACTACACGTTAGTCAAACAGAAGAGGTTGGTCAACAAAAAGCTTATTAGTTCAGAAAGAAAGCATAATCCACGGGCGGGAAGTCACAGCAGTCTGTGGACTACGATCGTTTAACGGATATCTTAACATCTGAAAATGCAAGTATTAGCAACTTTAATGGCCAGATCAATCTAATGTTAACCTAGAGAATGTGTGTGCGCAAGTGTCTGTGCGGAGGGTGGAAGCGAACAGTAGTGCTCACTGGCAGGATAGAGGGGGCGCGGTGCGCTCACTGCTCGTCAAATACTGGTCAACAGATAAGGTAATCATCTTTCAAAACTGTGAAGGACTACGGTTATTTGTGCACTCACAAGACTGCGCATTTGTAAAATAATGAAAGCAAACACGCGCTTTCTGCCATCTCGGTCTTTGAACTTGAGCGCGAAACTCCGTGTAAACTTACATTACAGACATGAAAAATATATCTATAGAGATGTGAAATGTTTACTTTCAAATGAACCAATTCAAATGGAAAACAAATTCTCAGATTACGTAATCCGTATGTAACGCATCCACTACTGCGGAGTCAGTGTCGCCGACTTAATCTCTTAAAGGGATAGTTCACCCAAAAATCTGTCATTAATTACTCGCCCTCATGCCCCTAATAGATCCATCATGTATTCCAAACCCGCAAGACCTAAGTCATCATCGGAACCAAAGTAAGATATATCTGATGGAATCTGAAGAGCTTCTCTCTGATCCTTCATAGACAGCAAGGATATTACCACTATCAACGCACAGAAGCGTAGCAAGGACATCAGTAAAATAATCCATGTGACATCAGGGGTTCAACCGTAATATTACGAAGCTACGTGAATACTTTGTGCACAAATGAAAAAAAAAAAAAAATGCTGTTCTGTGTCAGCTGTGCTACGCGGATACGTTTTCTACGTTGTTTACACTTTGATTTGAACGAAAACAATGTATCTGTGTGGTGCGGCTGACACACAACAACATGCGTTGTTTGCGTTCAGTGGATACTCCCAAAATAAAGCTAGGGTGATGGGATGATAAGACACTAAGTCGTTTTTTTTTTTCTTTTGCGCACAAAAAGTATTCTTGTAGCTTCGTAAAATTACGGTGGAACCCCTGATGTCACATGGATTATTATTAGGGGTGGAACGGTTCAACTTACTCACGGTTCGGTTTGAGTCACGGCTTCGGTATGGTTCGGTATGTGCTATGTTTAGCCAAAACTATACTGTCAAATAATAAAGAAAATAAGAATAATCCAACTACAAGCAACAGCACAAATAAATACAATAGAGTAAAGATACAAAAAAAATAAACAGTGATTTTCAGTTTCAGGTAGGTGTAACATTAGTTTTCAGGTACAGAAATTGAATAAAGTAACGAAATGTAAAACAGCATTGCATATTTGACTGTATACATTAAAAATGATTCGTTATTAAAGTTACAAAAGCTATTCAATCAAGAGCAGTGAGTGATTTCTTTGTTGTTGCTGTTTGATTAATATTAAGAAAGTGATGTCACTTTAAGAGAATGCACTGATCCAGTATGTTCAGCCGGCTATGTCTGCTATAGGATACTTACCAAGACGGGCAATTTTGACCATTTTTGCGTGAATTTGTCCATTTAAACAATACTTCAGAGAAAGCTTAATATTTGCTAGCATTCTGAGGCACGGGTTTGTCGCTTCGGATGAGCGCACGTACATAGTGATGGGACGTTTGGCTCTTTTCAAAGATTCGGCTCTTTTGGCTTGGCTCTCTTAGAAGAGCCAGATCTTACGGCTCCCAAATGGCTCTTTATTTAGTATCACTCTGAGCCTTCTATTTTAGCCCAATTTAGCAATTGTGAATGGTTTGTGTGTTGGTATGCAATTTTTTATTTAGTTTTCATAAAAGCTGTATTTCTATGCTTTTTATTTTGTTACAAAAAATAAAAAAATAAAATACACAGGTACTATTATTTAACACCTTAATAATAGCCTAACACTTTAGTCTTTAGTGCAGGTTGGCATTCAGAAATATCAGATGCCTCAGCTTGGATGTGCTGATTCCTCTCTGTGATTATTTGTCCTGTTTTTGAGAAGACTCTCTCTGGGGGGACCGATGTTGCAACAATGCAGTGTCTTCCTACCTTAACCAATGCGCTTGCGTTTAAATCCGGCTCCCCTGTCCCTCTGTGTACCTGGCCTTTACCACTACACTTCCTATCTTCGGAGCTTGTGTCCCCCTTCCTTCTTTCCCATAATGGTATGATCCTAGTCTGTCCTCCCATGAGATTAGCCGCATGTGTGTTTTTTTTTACGGAAAAATATTAAAAGGCTTTTTTTAACACCAAATAAAACATTGCTTACCAACACAAACCATTCACAATTGCCAAATTGGCTCTTCTCGTTTGCTACAAAGAATCAGCTCCTAGAGCCGGCTCGTTCATGAACGACACTCACTGCGGGTGATGGAATAAATGCTCATATTCCAGCATAGGGCAGTCACATTGAACAAGAGTGAATGGTTTGTCCAAAAAATGTTTTCATCGCTGTTGTTGTAATGTATTGGGAAGCCAGAATGCGCAACCATCAACAGAAACATATATTAGCCCAACCCTGTTTGTTTTATGTGTTATTTATAGCAAACCATATCACAGATGCGTTGTCAGATTTAAGTTGAACCGCGGTCCTAGTGCGTGCTGAACCGTACGGTCGAAGTTGTTTGTTTTTTCCACGAACCATTCCACCTCTATTTTACAGATCTCCTTGCTACGTTTCTGGACATTGATCGTGTAAGGATCCTTGCTGTCTATGGGAGGGTCAGAGAGCTGTCAAATTCAATCAAAAATATCTTAATTTGTGCTCCAAATATGAACGAAGGTCTTACGGGTTTCGAAAAACACGAGGGTGAGTAATTAATAACATAATTTTCATTGGGGGGAAACTAACTGTTAATTCGAAAACAAAGAAAGCCGTTTAGCAAATCTTTAAATGTTAATGCAGTCTCCTTACTGTTTTTCACTGACACATTCATAATCATTACTTCTGCCGGTGCGCTGTAGCAAGCTTTATGCGTGTACTTGAGCGCTTATTAGGCTATGTAGGCAATTAAAGGGTTATTAAATTGATTTAAATGGTTTATTAATAAACGAGTGATTAGTCGACTAATGCTTAATGAACGACTACTAGTCGACCAGAAGAATCCTTAGTCGAGGGCAGCCCTAGTACATAGATCACTGCAAAATTACATTTACATCTGGATTTCTCAAAAATGGCATCACTAATCCTAACACCACTTAATTGTGAATCCAAAAGGGGAGAAATTTTTCTTTGCAATTCCTGTCTAAAACTGACAGCTTATTGCAACTGTACAATGAGTGAAATAAAAGTCTAAAATTAAGGACTGGTATTAAATGAAAGTTACTTCAGAGCAACAAAATATCAACAATTAACTAGGCCCACATGGAATCCACACCTGGAGAAAAGCTCTGCACACTTTAGATATTTTGACCAATTTGATTATGATTGTCTGCTACTAATAAATGTAGTACATTCAGGTTAGTTTACAGCCTTTTACCATTTCTAAATCCTAAATTCTAAAACCAGCACAGAAAAAGCAACAACTTCCATAAAATCCACCTGGGCCTTCAAAACTAAAGTTTTACGGGTTATAGTGAGTATCATTGGCATAACAGTGGAAACTAATCCCTTATTTCCTAATAATATTACCAAGTGGAAACATGTATATCGAAAATAGCAGAAGACCTAGGACAGAAGCTTGTGGCACTCCATACTTTACTGGTGATAATTGAGATGACTCCCATTTAAATGAACAATGTGGTAGCGATCGGACAGGTAGTATCTAAACCATTTTAAAGCCTGCCCTTGGATACCTGTATCGTTTTGTAATCGATCTATGAGTATGTCATGATCTATAGTATCGAATGCAGCAATAAGATCAAGTAAAACTAGCAATGAGACACACAGCCTTGGTCTGACGCAAGAAGTAATTTGTAATTTTAACAAGTGCAGTTTCTGTGCTATGGTTGGGCCTGAAACCTGACTGAAATTCTTAATATAGATCTTTTTTTTTGCAGGAAGGAGCACAATTGAGCAGAAACAACTTTTTCTAAAATTTTAGACATAAAGGAAGATTTGAAATGGGTCTGTAATTAGCCAGTTCACTAGGATATAGTTGTGGTTTCTTAATAAGAGCTTAAGACCGCAGCTTGAATGTTTTGGGGACGTGACCTAAAGACAACGACGAATTAATAATATTGAGAAGCAGTTCTTCAGCTACAGGTAACAACTCTTTCAATAATTTAGTGGGTACAGGATCTAACAGGCATGTTGTTGGTTTAGATGCAGTGATAAGTTTATTTAGCTCTTCCTGTCCTATAGCTGTAAAGCACTGCAGTTTATCTGTTGGTGCGATGAATGAAGCTAAAGTAATATACGCTGTAGAATCTACATTTGTTAATGTATTTCTGATGTTATCTATTTTATAAGTGAAGAAATTCATAAAGTCATTAGTATTAAACTGTGAGGGAATATTTAGATCGGGTGGCGTCTGTTTATTTGTTAATCTAGCCACTGTGCTAAATAAAAACCTTGGATTGTTTTGGTTAGTTTCTATGAGTTTGTGGATATGCTCGGCCCTGGCAGCTTTTAGAGCCTGTCTATAGCTGGACATACTGTTTTTCCACGCAATTCTAAAAACTTCCAAATTAGTTTCTCCATTTGCGCTCAAGACTACGAGTTTTTTTCTTGAGTATTACTGTTGTACCATGCATGGCACAGTACGTTTTTCTCTAAACTTTTTCAATTTTATGGGGGCAACAGCTTCTAATGTATTAGAGAAGATCGTGCCCATGTTGCTAGTTATTTCGTCTAGTTCATGTGTACTTATGGTTACACAGAGCAGTTGAGATAAATCAGGCAGGTTTTGTGAATCTGTCTTTGGTGGCTGGAACAATAGTTCTGCACGGACGATAACGCGGAGCCATATAGTTAATATTAGGAATACGCAGCATGCACGATACAAGGAAAAAAGGTCAGTAACATCATCACTTTGAGGTACAATATCTATATCAGTAAGATCAATTCATGCGATATAATTAAATCTAGCGTATGATTAAAACGATGAGTGTAAGACTCAAAAGAGTTTATTGGTCCGTAAACGCAAGTCCTAATGCATCATTTGTATTATCAACTTGAATATTAAAATCTCCGACAATTAGTGCTTTATCAAAAGTAACAAATAGGTCTGAGAGGAAATCTAAAAATTATTTTAGGAAATCTGTATACGGCCCTGGTGGTCTATACACAGTCGCCAGAGCAAGAGATACGATAGATTTAATTTGCATATCTGACAGTGTAACATTAAACAAAAGTATTTCAAATGAGTTAAACCTGTAACCTGTCTTCTGAGTAACATTGAGAATAACACTATATATTGTTGCAACACCGCCACAACGACCAGTCTGACGGGGCTCATGCTTATCATAGTAGCTTGGTGGAGTAGACTCATATAGACCAATATAATCATTAGGTTTTAGCCCGGTTTCAGTCAAGCAGAGTACATCAAAAATATTATCTGTGATCATTTAATTTACAATAACTGCTTTGGGTGAGAGGGATCTAATGTTTAGGAGCCCAAACTTAAAAAAAAAAATTTGTTCATTTATTTTAAATTTTTCTAATTTATCAGATTTTTTCTAGATCCTGCATTAAACTTATATTTTGACCTCACTATTCGGGGAACAGAAACAGTCTTTATAGATTGGACAGCGCAAGTACTTCTATCATTTAAGCGGGTAGAACACAAGTCATCAGGGCAGTTATTTGAGATTTGACTTACTAGTCACATGGAGCGCAGCGTCCTGGAGATGTTGTCCGACATGAGCTCCGGCCCCACTCTGCTGGGATGCAGACCGTCAGCGCGAAACAGCCTAGGACGCTCCAAGAAAAGATTCCAGTTATTAACAAAGAGCAGTTTCTGTTCTTTACACCATGACAATAAACATTAATTTAAAGCAAAAAGCCTACTGAACCTTTCGTGTCCTCGTCGATACGTGGGAAGCGGTCCTGAAACGATGATATCGTCGCGGGGGGGGCGATGTGCGGCGCACAGTCTCGATCAGGCTCCTGAAGTCCCTCTTCAGTGTCTCCGTCTGCGGCAGCTTGGTGTCGTTAGCCCCCACGTGAAGCACGACCGCTCCGGGGCTCTCGTCACCCTTCAGGATCACGGGTATCTGCGCAGAAACAACGAGAACACGAGCACCAGGGAAACAGAGAGTGTGCACTTTACCTTTAACTAATGTAGCACGGATGTGCCGGACGATGGAGTCTCCGACGATCACAGCGTCGCGTTCCGTCTTGCGGAGGGGAGCGAAGCGGTTCAGGGTGGAGAACTCGAAGACCGGAGGGGGAGAGGTCGTCGCCAGGGACCTGGCTCACGTCTTACGCTGCAGCTGCACCCAGGGTCCGTGGTGTCCCAGAGCCGGAGTGAATGACATCTGGAAAGATCGCGTCCTGGGTGCACCGGGCCTGTGCAGAGAAAAACACACGGAGTAGAGGTGGTGGGAGAGATAGCAGCGCGCGGTATACTTACCTCGGACTTGTGAGCGCCAGCCTGGGATGTTTCCAGCGCGGCTCTCCGCGCTCTCAGCTGGGTCTGCTTTGCCACCAGGTCCCGGATCTGCTTCTCCACGGCCTCCAGCTCGACCTGCAACGAATGCATCGAACGTGTCCTCGCCTGCACTCAAAGGTAGACACACATCCGCCTTTAATGCAAGTAACAGTGAGTAAAACGATGGTAATGTGTGTGAATAGAGTGTTAGCAATGTAAGTGAGATTAGTGGCAACCACGCTGGCGATGCTAGCGGCTATATGCTAATAGCGGACTCGGAAAAATAGAACTAGTGCTAACAAAGCACTCTGATTGTTTTTGTTGTAGAATACAAAAGGGGATATATTCACATGTTATAGAAAAGAAAATGATGGTGTATAAAATTGATTAAGATAAAAAATGAGACGACAAAGAATTAACTTGACGGAGCTCAAACTCAAACCACACGGCAGCAAAAAAGGAAGTGAACCAGGAAAGTGAATAGGGTAAAAATATTAACTAATAGTTATCACCTTACTTACCCAGCTGATTGATTACATTGCTAATTGCAAACATTTTTGTATTAGAAGTTTTCTAAAATGTTAGTTTTAGATATGCAAATGACTCACTATTTAATGAAATATGCGCTAATTTGCATAAAAATCTGAACACTGGATGAAGTCAGTTTTCAATTATATATGAACAAATCCCTCTGTAAAAACCTTCAGAATATAGACAGGAATAAAAGTGTAAAGTTTGGTGTGTGTTAGTGCTACTGAAGTGGAGATTGTGAGAAAACAGCATTTACAAATATGTATTGTAATTTAAATCTACAGACGCAAATAGATAAAGTGTAATAAAATAAACACTTAAATGTGTGTTTTGGATGTTTTCTTTCCATTAGTCTGAAAAAACACTTTATGAAAAGCCAGAAAGCCCAAAATCTCAAAATTGACAGGTGCATGAAAAAGTAGTGTTTTTGCCTGCAGTGTCTCCTTAAGAAAATGTATAATATATATATATATATATATATATATATAATATTAGATATATATATATTATTATTCAATAATATATAATATTATATATGAAAAAATTCAGTAGTTGTCTATTCAAACAGGCAAGGAATAGTTCATCCAAAACAGAAAATCTGAAAAAGGTAGACCGTGGATCCTCTGCAGTAAATGTGTGCCATCAGAAGGCCAGCTGATAAAACATCACGATAATTTAGTAATCCACACAACTTCAGTCCATCAATTGATCAATCTGTGTGTTTGTAAGAAACAAATACATCATTAAAGCATTTTAACTTTAAACGGTGATTCTGACAAACTACGGAGTCCATAATTCATAATAACATTTCCTCCAGTGAAAAGTCCATCCCCTACTGTCCTCTCACATCAAAATCTAGCAGCATATATTTTAGAACATTTTTGGTCTGTTTTCACTTGTAAAGGGTGCTTGATGTGGTGCTTGATATTTCTCTCCTGATTCAGATATGTCTTTTTCACTGGATAATGCAATATTTTGGATAGAAGACTAATTTTTTAGCCAGGAACAATGGTTTGAAGTCTTAATGATGGAATTGATTCTTACGAACACACAGAGTTCATTTACAAGATGTTAATTGATGGACTGCAGTGGTGTGGAAAACTTGTGGATTATTGTGATGTTTTATCACCTGTTGGGACTCTCATTCTGACGGCACCCAGTCACTGCAGAGGATCATTGGTGAACAAGTAATGGGATGCTAAATTTCTCCAAATCTGTTCAAATAAAGAAACAAACTCATCTACATCTTGGATGGGCTGAGGGTGAATACATTTTCATTTTTGGGTGGGGGGGGGGGGGGGGAATATTTCTGTCTGATGGCTTAGAAAAGAAACTGCACTTCAACAAGTGGTGCACGGTTTAAGGCCAAAACATTCATGAGAGGAGCAAACAACATTGAAGTTTACTACCTAGGGTTGGTGATTTGTTCGGATCCCTAACCTCAAGTGTAAGCAGCAGTAATTGTGATATTTGTCTTTGCAGGGGCACTGTATATAAAAAATGTGTACGATGTGGCCTCTTTAAAGCAATGTGTTTGACAATGTTCTTTGTTTTATGTGTGCGGTGGATAAACATTGTGTCTGTGTGTGCACGGTGTGCTAATGGACTAATGGAGTCGCTCGTCTCTCTCTAATGCCATTGAGATTCATTTCTGCCTTATGAATTTAAACCCTCAAAAGGCCACTATTAATTTCAAAACCAAAGGCATCTAGAGTTCTTTCAATTAGTTTTTCCATCTCTTTTATTTCCGTCATCCTGAGGGATGTCTTAATTACATTATTCATTGTTTCATCTCATTTAAGTGGGAATGCATGTATTGTTGGAGGCCTGTTGAAAGCAGAAGAAGGGATAATTGAGAAAGGTCTCAAACAAATCCTCTGAGGCAAAACGATCACCATATCTGTCATTAAAACACTTCCGATTTTTAGGTTTTAATGATGAAATTCATCATTAATTTTTACAGTTTTACACAGTGAACTGAAAACTGCAAACTCAAATCCGATCGGCTGGCTTTTTTGTTTGAGGAAGTAAATGAGGCATCCTTCAGTGCAACTGTATATTGTTTTGTTTATGTTGTTGAAATTACCATTCAAAAGTTTTTTAAAACTTTTATTCACCAAGGACCAGGGTGTTATTGCTGTAATATTACGGTTTATATTACTAATAACAGTACACTCTAAAAAATGCTGGGTTAAATATAACCCAGCGCTGGGTCAAAACAACCCAATAGCTGGGTTTGTCTCTTTTTAACCCAGCGCTGGGTTATATTTAACCCAGCAGTTTTTAGAGTGTAATATTACTGTTTTGACTGTATTTGTAATGAAATCAGTACAGCCTTGGTGAACATAAACACTTACAAACCTCAAATCTTTTGAACTCTATTGTATTCTAAACGCATATTCCATTGATTTCTTCAGCGTTCCCTCTTGATTTCAAACTGACTGGGATCTTTCTACACCTTCAGCATGATTCTCATTGATATTCATAATCCACTTTTAAAAAATCAACTATATTTGCTTTATACCAATGGTCAAAAGTCTGGTTGTGCCAGACAGTTCAGATTATGTGATGTATGTAGCTTGACCGTGGTTCACCCTGTCTCATGTGTGTTTGTGTCAGTAATATACTGCAGTAGGGAGGCCAGACACGCTCTCATAAATTACTCAATTACAGCACTCACGCAGAGCGTAAAAAGAAAAGGACAGATGAAAAAGGAGTGTGGAAAAGAAAAGAGCAGATGGTGGCATCGTTCTGGTCCTCCTGCTAAAGCCACCAGCCACTCCTTCCTCCACAGACTCAATGAAAAAGGTGCTGAAGTTG
>JADLZN010010262.1:0-2500 GCA_018155175.1 Sinocyclocheilus anophthalmus | reverse complement strand
AATGTGGTGAAATCACTCGTCATGTACTTTCTTTGGGTAGTGTTAAACACGTAGTGCACTCCGTGCAGGTTGTTCCTTTGAAATGTACATATGGTTGGGACATATGATGGGACTTGCACACTGTTTGTAAATAGTTTTGAAGGAATGGATGAATACACCATATGGCTGTGATCATTTAAAAGCCTTTTAACCTAAATGGGTTAGAAACAACAAGACACATAAACTGTGGTATGTGTGTGTGTGTGTGTGTATGAGGACCCGTATTCCCTATAGATCCTACAAAACAGAATCAGTGATATTGATGAACAACCACTCATGCATCTCTAATAATTCAGTAGAGACCAGGGGTTAAAGGTCATCCAGCACAATGTAGTTGGTGTTTATGTGGGTCAGGTTTTCTCCCCACAAAGACAATAAAACCTGAAATCACCTACACTGTGGGATCCTGCCAATGTTCGCTCTCTGTGAAGAAAATGGCTTAGTAAACATACTAAATAATGTCTTAATGAGAAAGTAAAACAGCAGAAAGGTTTATATGAGGGCTAGATTTAGAGGTAGAGGAAAGAAAATATCATTATCTCAGTGTAAAAACAACAGAAGTCAGTGAAGAACAAACCAAACATGGCGGGTGTGTGTGTGTGTGTGTGTGTGTGTGAATCAAAGTGAAATAACGTGACCTTTTTAAGGGTTTTCCACACTTAATTACTCTTTCCAAAGCACAAAAACATTTAAACCCTTGTGAAATGTGTCCAAACAACTAGAGGCAAAGAACAAGCCAGCAACAACAACAACAGTATTTCTATCCTGCTCTCCTTATTACAGTGAAATTAATTAGTAGCAGAAACTGTAAGAAATATCATTAGCATTCACAATAAATATGTGGGTGTCCTCAGGCTTCTCAGCCCTCAGACACAGTGTACAGATCCATCTGCGGTTGGAGGACACATTCCTGTTTGTTTTTTTCAATGGTAATCTGTTTTCTAATTGTTTAAACTCTTTCCACAGCATTTGAAAAGCAATTTTCCTTGTCTGAAATGTGTGAACCTTTCTGAACTGTCTCTTTTCAACAGCATTTTATGCAGGAGTGTAGTGGGGGATGCAATATAAAACTTATCAGCTTTGCTCATGAATATTAATTATGTGACAGGACATTAGACCCGGAGACTGATTGTCAGGGCAGGTTGCAATAGTTTTTTAATAATATTTATATTTTATTTTTAATTCAGATTTATATTAATTAAAAGAATGTATTTACAAATGAACATGTTTTAATTGTACTTTTAGTTAACAATAACAATGCTGTGTGTGTGTGTTCATTCATTCATTCAAAAAGAAAAAGTGATATTTTTCATGGATACCCTGGCTAATCTTTTCAGTATAATTAAAGTAAATGATTTTAAGTTCTGGGGATTTTAAGTTCTAAAATGACAAAAAAGCACCATGAAAGTATATATCATATATCATATTAGTATGTAACATATGTAAGTGGTCTACGTGACATATTCATGTGAATGTGAGTAAATCATTTTTTTTTAATGAATCGTTTAAAGGTGACATATCATGAAAATCAAACTTTTCCAGGTTTTAAGTGCTATAAACAGGTCCCCAGTGCATCTGCCAACCAAGGAAACGTGAAAAATATTAACCCAATCACTTTGTTTTGGTAAGCATTTTTCTGCAAACATCTGAGAAAACGAGCGCGTCTGATTTAGCTCCCTTGGTGACGTGGCAAAGGGATATCATTATAATATTACCGCCCCTTAATCTTTACGTTTCCACCCACGGTGCCATCATTTTGATTTCGCAAGCAACAACAGTGTACCAGCTCTAATGCCATGATGAAAGTTTGAGCAAAACATGCTAACTGCTCTGTCTTTGGCTGCACAGACGAGCACAGAACAATGTTTAGAGTCCCAGCCTCAGAGAAGACAACAGAGCAGTGCATTTATTGATTTACTGTATATTGCTGCTGCCACACAGATCTAAAATAAACAAGCGATTTATTTCCCAGCTGTTTACCTTCACAGACATAACCGACTGTTTTTGTAACTCGTGTTTTTAATGTAAACTTGTGTGTGAATGAGAACTTAGTTTAGTACTCACATGCTGTGACAGCCGCTTTCTGTCCGTGTGCTTCAGATGTGTGCACTCAGAAAACCATATATCAGAAGTTCAAACTCATATGGTTTAAAACGCATGATCTCAGCGTGATAAACATGAGAATCAGAACCAAAACAGATGTTTTTAGCAGATACGAGATGTAATGGCGCAGTTCTATTCTGGAAAAGGGGTTGGGGAGCAGCAGCTCATTTGCATTTTAAGAGACAGGCACGAAAAACATGAAACGTGTTTCTGCTTCCACTCAAAAGAGGCATTTTCAAAATGATATTATAAATGATCTGTGGAGTATTATGAGCTGAAACTTAACAGACACATTCTGTGGACACCCAAGATCAATATTACATCTTGTAAAAATGGGCATAATAGGTCTCCTTGAATG
>JADLZN010010261.1:0-32688 GCA_018155175.1 Sinocyclocheilus anophthalmus | reverse complement strand
ATATATGTGCAAAATACTACAATGTAATTACATAGATGGAATGTAGTGTATATGATTACATTGAATAAACTAAATTGCATAAGAACCAGAATTTTTGGGCAGCAGCTTCTGAATCTGCCTGTTCTGCAGGGTTGCTTGAAGGATCCACCAAATACACACTGCTTTCTGCTGCATTGATGTACTGTAACCACAAGAAAAATTACATTCCACAAATATTCACCACAACACCAGAAACATGGGAAATGTACATCAATATACAAAGTGTTAAATAAAAACTAACCAGAAACTTCCAGTGTATATTTTCAATGTTAACAAAGGACACAATGACTTTGTAGTTGTCAAAGTTAACCTGTAACACATCAAAATTATTTTCATTATATGATATTAACACAGAAATGACTTCAGTTAATAAACATTTATCATTGACATTATTTTTGGTTTTGCTTCATCATGTACATACAGTCAAACTCGTTTACACATCAGCAAACGTCTAAACAATTATCAATCTCTGAACCCTTTGTACCTTCGCTAAACAAATTGAACTTTTTTTATCCCCAAAAAATTACCTTTGACCAACTCTGCCTCCTGACTGTTGTTCTGTCCCTAAAGAGGATCACAGTAGCTGTGTAGTGGTTCAAGACATAGATGGTTTTCTCCAAATGCAGTTTATTGACAGTGTGATGTAAGAAGCACTCAATGACCTAACATCAATCAGATAGATAGTACATCAGAAATAATGACATTACATTATTTTACTTTAAAACTTTTGAACAGGGAGCTGCAAGCTTTTGAGCTGCAAGGCCAAGTGCTCAAACCTATCCTTCAAGGGTGGCAAGACATTTTTTTTTTATTTAACAGTCTGTTTATCTTTCATGTTCAGGGTTAGGTGCACAGGCAAAGTAATGATATCTATTTGATAATAGCTTATTGTGTCTCAAGACAAATCATGATATTTTTTATATTTGCTTTAAAGTTAGATTTTTTTAAGATGCATTTAAAAACACATATTTACAAAGACCTAATTACTTACAAGATTGGCATATGAGCACAACACGGTGTTGCATTAATGTGTTTAGATGATAACAAGTCACTGCGACTGTTTAACACTACATTTGTGCATTTTTAAGTATATTTTCATGATTATGCTGCTGCACTGTTTGCCCTACATACCTCGCCTGTGAGCCAGTTATGAGGCCTAAGTGATCGGAGGTCACTGTGGCGGACGATTAAGTTCTTTCTAAATTGAGAAGAGACCACAGAAGCGACCACTTCTGTGTCATTTTCCCCCCACAATGCAGCTAGCTGAGGGTGAAGAAAATAATACATTACAATAGATATGAAACAATTACTGCTGTTAGTGCAATGACAATACTTCATTTTGATTAAAATCACCTGTGATGGAGCATCATTGGTTTGAGTGGTACTTCCCTTTGTGTCCTCCTGCTGATGTTCAGTGAAGTCAGATGTGGCCTTACAAAAAATGAATAAACTGAATGAATATAAATGTACATATTGAATGCAAACCATTTTAAAATACAGAATGAAATCATATTACATGAGAAAACTATATGCGTCTTCCTGTTTTTACATAAACTTTTTTATATACATATACCTGTGTTTGGATGATATTTTCTATATTTTCTTCATCAGCTATTTGTGGCTGCTGCTGTGAAAAGTTCTCTCTCCTTTTCTGTTTAAAATAAGTTACAGTTTCAATTTGTTACATTTGCTTTAGAATAAAAAATTCTAAGCACTACAATAGGGTGTAGGAATAGTCAAAATCACAAAACATGAGTGTACTTCAGTGTCACTTCAAACCTCTTCTAATAATTACTTTCAATGACAGGTCCAGCACTAAAGGTGACACGTACAGTCCTGTACGCTTCTGCTTTGTTCTCCATACTTCCTCTTTCACTCGAAAGGACTTGAAAACATATGCATAGTTAAATACTTTTACACACAATTGAAAAAAATCTGTACTCAGGCCTATTGTTTTTTAAATGTGATCAGGCAAAAGCAGCAATCTTATTTGTTACTTAGGTGCTGGCCACTGAAGTGATTTTATTAACAACAAGTATCCCATACTTTCTTCCTGCATCTTTCCATGTCTCCATATTCAAGGAGCAGTGCATCATGCATCTTTTGGTATACTCGAACAAAGTCATCCAGTCTTGTAAACTGCCTTCTTTTGAGCCGAATTTGCTTTAGGTCCCATTGACTCTTCTCCATGATGCCCTGTGTTCGGTTATCTTCAGTGAAGTTCTGAAAATGTAAGTACATCTGTTATCTGTTGACATTCTAAGGGACAACATAAAATATGATTTAAATAGAAAAAAAAATTAGATGGTTCTTGCAAAACTGTACCTGTTTCTTTGATTGTTTGACTTTGTTATAGAGCTTACTCAAATTCTGGTATGCTGAGCTTGTCCCATGACGTCCTAGATCCCCTAAAGACAATTAGAAGATTGTAAAAGTACTGGACACAAATACTGTATTGATGCATTGCTTAATAAATAGTTGTCTTAAATCAATTTAACTACCTAACATCATTCCAGACCACAGAATGGCATGCGGGAGGAAGTATTTGGCCAAACGGGAAATGAATGTTGGTGTGTAATAAATGTTGGAATCACCATCAAGGTCAAGTGGTGCACTGTTGATTGTTGTTCTGAAATGATCCATGATTGATGTGGTCCCGACATCATGCTGAAAAGCACATTTCATTATTTCAGACATATTTCAAATGTATATGCATAATGAATTATTAGTTTTTTTACATTCATTTTTGCACTAATAAAAGAACCTTCATGTCATTTTTCAAAACTCTAGACACAAAACTCAAAACAGTCATTATTTGTAACACAGGCTGTCCAGTGTTCAAAACTTTGCATATTGCGTTCATATCTTTAAAGAAGCCTTGAATTTGCAGAAGCATTGGTTCAAAAAACTAATTTATTATGAAATATCATAGGAGCATTAATTTAGGTCACTTACACACAAGACACCCATAGTTTCACTGTTTAGTTGTTAGTACAATCATTAAATATATTTGTTCAAAACACATGATGTAGCTTTCATTATGGTTCTACTCATTCATACATCATTGTGATAGACTAGAGAGAAAAGTACAGACACTGGAAACATTAAACAAAAATTTTAAATTATTGATGAAATAATCAACTCACAACAGGTTTTTCAAAAACTTCAGATAAGAAAAAATTAGATAAGAAAAAAAGACAAGAAAAATCTACAGTAGGCCTACAGTAAAATGTCACTCACTGCACTTCTATGTTTTTATCAACCCTGTCTTGTGAATTTGGCCACAGGTTTTTGGGCACATCATAATGGATGTTTTCATTAGATAAACATCTTGGAAAAAATCTTCTGGCATGGCAAATACAGGCCTGACATTGGTCTCCTCCTGTGATGTCACTGCACGCATCATCCATGGCCTGGAGAAGAGTGACTTGTTTGTGAGGGTGCCTATAATAGTGAACCTTCCACCTCCATGTGGAGAAAAATTCCTCAGTCGGGTTACAGTAAGGAAAGGGGAGTATGGGGGTAAATACAGTACAAGGTGATAAACTGTGGATGGGCATGAAACCATGATTGATCTCAGTGCTGTTGTTAGGAATTCTAGGCCCATTGCACTGATTTTGCTGTGGGGCCTCAAAATCATATTCAGTGGGGGGTGGTCAGGCCCCCTGGCGAACATCGTTCTGGGCCCCTCTCAACCACTGGACTCTCAGCCTCTCATCCATGTTATGGCCAGGTTAAAGCCTGCTTCATCCAAAAATATGAATGGCTTTCATCAGCTTCCAGCTCTATCACCCTCTAAAAAGGCATTTACAGTATTGTAGGAAAAACAAATACTGATAACAATGATATAGAATTTTTAGGGTTTGTTTTTTTCTCCCAACAACATGCATCTTGAAACTGATCATATCTGAACATACTCAGTTGCTTCACTTTCATAATCTAAACATTCAATATTGTTCATCATTTTCATAAAAGCTATGCTTCAAGAGTAATGCAACAGTTAAGCAGCATTTTGAGCAGTTATCCATTGATAGTTAGATCATTGTAATGAAATGAATAGACACTCAGTTCAGATGTAATGCGTGAGTTGCATTTTGAAATAGTAATGCTTTGATGTTAAGTTGTCATTTTGAACCAGTTATTTTAGTTCAATGAACAAAAGATCTTTCGTTCATGTGTATTGTATTCAAGCATTTGGAAAAAGTGTTAAGCCTTTTGAAAAATTTACGTTTTGATCATCGGTTGTGAATTATGTATCTAGAGTTTTGAAAAATGACATGAAGCTGAAAAAATGATTGTAAAAAACTGTAATCATTTATTCTGCTTAACAGCAATCTCAGCTATGACTGCTTGACCTTATTTGAGATGTAGGATACATCCTGGACAAGTGCTGATTGAATCAGGAAACAGAATAAACAGAATTTAAATTTTAACCCATAGATGTCTACTCTGCAGGGGGTTCAACAGTGGCAAGCAGGTCTGGTTGGTTTTTATTCTACACTATACTGTATTATTATCTGTGAGGCCATGTGCTGAACATTTTTTAAAATTGTAACATTATTTCATACCTTGTAGTCTTCAGCAATGATGTTTTTGTCATCTAGTTCAAAGGTACCCCTTTGCTGCATAAGCAATTGCAGGTTATTGTAGTGCTTTGCTACATTTGCTCCATTGCAAGGACTGCAAAACAGTACTGTTGAACTAGAAAGCACCTCATCCATCTCTTTCAGTGTTGAACAACATGCAAGGAGGCCAAAGATGTGCATTGCCAGTGTGTAGTGTTTGGGAATTCTACAAAAAAAAACAATTATTATTATTATTGTACATTTCATTTCAAACTGTGATCATACCCCATAAATACATACTGTTTTTTGCAAAGATCCTTGGCATTCCTCATGATGTGACTTAAACATCTATGAAGAATGGGGAGGTCAAATGTTTCTGTTGGATGCTGTCCAGTAATTAAAAGGAAGTACTTATGCAGCAGATCCTCCAGACCTGTTCTGCAGAATGTAGTAGAAATGGAGTGCATAAGCACAAGGGAGCCATCACATATTATCATGACTGGCCTTTTGATTGCCACATTTCCATACATCCTGATGACATCAGTCTGAAAAGCCTGCAAGAAGTATGTCACAGATGCTGTGGTGTGGTCGCATGTGACATAGGTTGCCACAGGTAAAGGTGATGCACCCTTGGATGGATTTCTAACAACCAGCTCATAAACAAAGTATGGTGGACTTTCTGAAATGTTTTTTTTAATTACACTCCCTGTCGCGTCCAAGTACACTATGTCGTTCTTACATCTTTTGTAGAAGACAGAAAGTGTCTTATTTGACCACAACATAACTCCTCTGGGGTGCATCATTACCTTCTGCAGGACATCATTGTCTGTGCCACGCTGTTGGTCAATCAGTTCTTTTAAACTTGGAAGCTCATCAGAATGAAGTCGGGTTTTTTTCCTTTCACTCCATGAAATGTTTTTTAGCACGTTTTTAGTTGGGGCATCATCCCTGCACCCTGAATCGATGACTATTGGTGTAATCTTTTGCATGGACTCCAAATACAAACTCCGCGGTAATTTTGTTTCCAGGAGTTCTGCAGTTGCCTGTCGTGCGGCTGCACGCACTGGCCTTCTTTGCAGTTCTTTGCTGTTATGGCATACATCACCTCCAGAGAAAACCACTGCTGCTTTTAGGGAGCTCTCATCAGCAACTTCAACATGTACTTCCACTGGGCAGTCTTCAAAACGACAGTACCCCTTACATGTAAAAATTGGACCCTGTGTCTGTGACCCCAGGGTTTTCACTCTATGTCGCTTAAAAGCAAAGCTGCAGTATAGATGAATGGATTTGATGCCCTTGGCAATTACATTTGTCCATTGGAGTCCTTGAAAAAGTCTGCCTTCCTGGTGTTGTCTTAGCTCTTGCCAGTCTTTGCGTTCAATGAAAAAGAAACATGGCTGACGTGGCAAAGAAAATGTGAAGAATTTAATTTCTTCCTCACTGCTTTGTGTAGAGATGCATGGTGATTTATTTTGCTCTATATCCTTGTCAGAAATCTGTAATACATAAATGTTTTTTACAAATTAGTAAATAAAGGCTACATGTTTGTAATATCTTAACCTTACATCTGTCATATAATTTCCTTTACTTTACTTTTTCCCTGTTTATTAGGTGAAATTCCGTAAATAAATATCAGAAATGTCTTGATACAGCCAAACTCCAAATTAAATTAATGTGAGTTGGAACATTAAAACCTTCGCAGACAGAGATAAATAACTGGCTATGTGTTAAAAAGTTAAATAAATTTTTCCAGTGAATGCTAACACAGATTACACTACAGTAATAACAACAAGAAATAAGAATTTTTCTACAGTAGCCTACTATTATGTTTCTAATGATTTTTAGTGTTTCTATATTTTTCTTTTACCCAATTTTCTTGCATGGTACAGAAAAATGAAAAATGTAAACATTATTCTAACAAATATTAGTCACATTACAATTAATATGCAATGAATAATTAACTTGCTTCAGACATGCTGAAGTATTTACTTAATTGCATTTGTTATTGTATTATGATTTTATTATTCGTTACTTTTAATAGAATAAGTATGGTAAACTGTTTCACTTACGGAAGCACAATTTGATTCCAAGTTATCTGTTACAGGACTAGAGACTATATCACTGTCAGCCTTTGTGTCCGGCACATCCTGGAAAGACAGAGAGGGTGGGGTCATTTCTCAAACAAAGTGTGTGTTAGACTCCAAATGGAAAGCAAATTAAAGATAAAAAGTCACCAGACTGAAAGATGGACATTCAGGCTCTTCTTTGTGGCATGGAGGCAATACGCCATCCTAAGTATTTGAATGTTATCCAAAAAAATTAATTAGGTATTAGATTTCCCCGAAAATGCAAAAAAATTGCACATGCAATAACATTTACATGTGGCATTAATGCTTAAACATAATGCTATGAAAAGCAATACCCCAGAAAGGATAAACAAAAATGATACACACATTGGAATACTACACAAAGACATTTTCAAGTCTATACAATTGATAAATTACCTTGAATTGAAGCAGGCATGACCGAATAATTTTCTGGCGATTTGTAAGTGTATTTGGCACTTGCAAATCTTTACAGACATTGCTCCAAAACCCAGCAGAATTGTGAACACTGTACTCCTTTATATTGGTTGCAGGTCCAGCAAATTTTGTAATTATTGGTATAATTTCTTGCAAAGTTTTAGAAGTTGTCCGTCCCTTTGAAAAGAAACAAAAAACTATTATTGGAGGACACTATGCTTTTAACCAATATATTATGCTCCATCACAAAAGGGTGTTTCATTAATATGTTAAGTACATGTGTAATACAATAATTTAATACAGGAAAATGCTAGGTTTGTAGAGTATTATGTGAGTTCACTGTAACACTTGCCTTTCCAAATGTTTTGAAAGTGCTGACTCTGAAATCAAAATACACGGCGAATGACATTACATCCACATGGCAATGCATCACAATGTCTGCAATAAACCTGCTCTGCATTTCTCCCCCCAATTGCCTGTCACCGGCTAAAGCTGTAAAAGTTTCTGCTAAGCTTTAAAATATGATGCCATAATAAGATATTATTGTATTGCAGTGTTATTTAAAGTGTCATTGTTCAACAATGGTAGCCATTGAGTATAAATTGTACAAGAACAATGATATAAATTTAGACAAAACTATCAGAAGTTATATGTCAAAACATTTATCTGTATATTCTAAGTAAATGTACTCATTCTGATATTTAAAATGTAGTGTTATATCTTATGAATAGCTAACAAAACAAAAGTTTTGTTTGTGCAAATGTGGCTTTGTATCAAATCAGTTTTAATGCACAAAGCACAGCAACCTATCATTGTCCTATTTGTAAACATCACCTGTGTATCAGGTCACAGCATTTTAGATTGTTTGATTGTTTGGATGCTGACCTGTTTATACTCAAAAAAAATTTCCCCCCTTTTGGGGGATTCAAATTAGGATGAAACCTGCACAAGCAATGAATACATTTAAAATAATAATAATAATTTAAACAAACAAGACAACATGAATCTACATATTCCGACATAAATAAACAAATAATTAATAAATGGTTTGGAAAGATGCAAAAGTAAAAATGTGGGTACCTTTGGGTCTCTGTCCTGGTTTACATAGGTAGCACGCTTCATTAGTTATTTCTTGTTTTTGTAGGCTCTGTATAGCAGATCAAATAGGACTCACCTGCTGTGTGCTGAAGCTTTCCTAAGTCTTGTCAGCTGTGGCTGGTCTACACATCACTTTAAGCTTTTGTAGAAGGTTTTGAGTAAAGGTGGCTATGTTGTCCCATCTCAAGAATGTAAGCAATACTGGGAGAATGTTTGAAAAAAATTCAGCAAAAACATCCAAGCAGAAGCCAAGCAGATAGCATCAGCTAATCTAAATCTTAATTTAACCCTTTAATTGTCACCCGTCCCCTCTCTGTGTGACGCCTAAATTTACTTCACTATATTACAATTAAATATTAATCTAATCATGACAAACTATATATATATCGTTGGAAAGGTCTAAGACACCTAAATAGATATTTTACCACTGTTTTTTGTTAAAAATTATGTAGGAAAAGATTAATTTATGACAAGAGTGCACCTCAATAATCATAACAGGAGTTCGGACCTTTGTCAAAAAAAGTCTTCTTCATTGCCTTTTTCTCAATCACATTTTAGAAATCATCAGAAATTAAATATCAATTGAAAACTTAAAATCTCAAAATCCTTTGAAAACCATTTTAAAATCAAACATTGCATTACCATCAAAATCATATTACAAAAAATATTTCATTCATGAATTATAAAAAATTTAAGTTTGGATAGTGCACTTTCACGTCTATTTTCAAAAATGTGAGTGACAGTTAAGGGTTTAAAAAAGTTACTTAAAAATATTTACATATTCCAGTTTAAGTTACTCTTTAACTTAAAATGGAATTTAAAACATTGGCTGATCTTGTAAAAGCTGTGCACTTGCACATAAATGTTAGTAGGCCTATAGATGGATGACGTTATAGAGTTAAACTTGCAAATATTCAAATATTCAATAGACTCCCCAGAGACGAACAAACACTGACAAAAACAGAAAAAGCCTAAATTATGTAATTTTATGTATGGACGATCAGTCATGATCATTCTGAGGAATAACTGATATGAAGTTTCATGTTAACTCTGAAGGAATTTGAATAATGCCTGTGTAAATGTCAAGAAATAGTCAGTGCTATAATGCATTGTGACAGACTTTGCCTTTCATTTTCTCCATAATTCCAGAGTAAAACCCAGTGAAAGTTGACACAGACAGAGTCTTGGGCATTCTGAAGAAGTATGAATAGAAATGTTCATGTTAACTCTGAAGGAATTTGAATAATGCCTGTATAAATGTCAAGGAATGGTCAGTGTTATAATGCATTGTGACAGACTTTGCCTTTAATTTTCTCCATAATTCCACAGTAAAATCACGTGAAAGTTGACACAGACAGAGTCTTGGGCATTCTGAAATATGAATAGAAATCTCCATGTTAACTCTGAACGAATTTGAATAATGCCTGTGTAAATGTCAATAAATAGTCAGTGCTATAATGCATTGTGACATACTTTGCCATTCATTTTCTCAAAAATTCTACAATAAAATCACGTGAAAGTTGACACAGACAGAGTCTTGGGCATTCTGAAGAAGTATGAATAGAAATGTTCATGTTAACTCTGAAGGGATTTGAATAATGCCTGTGTAAATGTCAAGAAATAGTCAGTGCTACAATGCATTGTGACAGACTTTGCCATTCATTTTCTCAAAAATTCTACAGTAAAATCACGTGAAAGTTGACACAGACAGAGTCTTCGGCATTCTGAAGAAGTATGAATAGAAATATTAATGTTAACTCTGAAGGAATTTGAATAATACCTGTGTAAATGTCAAGAAATAGTCAGTGCTAAAACGCATTGTGACAGACTTTGCCATTCATTTTCTCAAAAATTCTACAATAAAATCACGTGAAAGTTGACACAGACAGAGTCTTGGGCATTCTGAAGAAGTATGAATAGAAATATTAATGTTAACTCTGAAGGAATTTGAATAATGCCTGTATAAATGTCAAGGAATGGTCAGTGTTATAATGCATTGTGACAGACTTTGCCTTTAATTTTCTCCATAATTCCACAGTAAAACCACGTGAAAGTTGACACAGACAGAGTCTTGGGCATTCTGAAGAAGTATGAATCGAAATGTTTCATGTTAAACAAAAAAAATTTTTTAAAAAAAAAAAAAAAAACAGCTTGATAATTGCATAATGCCTGTGTAAGTATAGAATGTCCTTGGGTGTTATAAGCGGTGACAGACTTTGCCTTTAATTTTCTCCATAATTCCACAGTAAAACCCAGAGAAAGTTGACACAGAGACTTGGTCGTTCTGAAAAAGAATTTATTGAAATAAGAAATTTTCGTGTTAACTGAAGGAATTTGAATAATGCATGTATAAAAAAGTAGGAAATAATCAGTGTTATAATGTATTTTAACAGACTTTATTTTTGTGGAAAACTACACAGAATAATATTCGAACATAATATAACTTTATCTTTTATAATGTTCTATATTAATATGCTTGTTAATAGTCCCCCCCCCATGTTTTTGGCCACATTTAATTAATAACCGCTGAAATATAGGTCTTCCTCAGCTTTTTGGCCACTTCGTGTATCCGTACCGTAATACCACAAACAGACGTGCGGCTGAATCCAGGTGGCGGCTGGCTTGACAGGGTGTTCACAGATGGCGGCTCACTTGACGCGGGTAAAGGCAGAGCATTCACTTTTATTAAGGTAGGTCAAGTTTTTAGGATGCATGGCCAATTTCAGAGGCAGTTTATTATGATCTTAAAATGCTTGCTGTGAATGTAGGCTGTGCAAACAGTGAATGAGAGACTTGTGGAACAGAACAAGTCCGACTGTTTGCTTATTGAAGTGATCCTCATTTCAAAGGAGTGTTCAGAAGAAATCAAAACGAAGATAGTTGAGAGTGTAAAGTATTATGGTAAGTTCACTTTGGTAAGGCCATTTTAATACAGCACTTGTATAGATACAGAATAGGGACTAAAATGTTTTTTTTCTCTCCAAGTGGTCAAAGAAGGTGCTCCTGATTTTTCTTTTAAATATTTAGTATTTCGTTTTTTTTTATTAAATGTTATATGAAAAAACATAAGCTATAAAATATGAAAGGTTTTGACAGATTGGAATCACAATTTTATGGCAGTTGATACATTTAATGTGCTTAAAAATCATATTTTTATGTTACTTGTTGGACAATAATTTATCAAAAAATATTTAAGTCATCTCACAATAATAATAAACAAACATGAGATTTTTTTCATAAGTGCTTTTTTTGTATACGGTTTTTATGTAATTCTTATTAAGCATGATATGCTTGTTGTTATGTGCTTATTTTTACATCATGTGCTTATTTTGCATTGGTTTTTTCTATCATTAGGTCTAGAAATTGGCAAATTTTTCTTTTGCAAAAAGGAAGAACTCATAAATACTCTTCAGTCAAACAAAGTTAAGCTGTTCCTCTCTACTGAAAGGGATGATGTCTATGAAGCTCTGCATACAGGTAGATCACTTCATGAACATTTAACGAGTCGTTTTAAAATATTCATTTTAATGCATGATTAAAAATAATATATATATTTTATACGTATATATTTGCATTAATACACATTAGTTTATGTTTGCACATTTTGTTGAGTTTAGGAATTCCAGCTGCTTTGCTGTACGATGAAGCTGATGATCATGTCTTCAATCAGCTAAAGGTAATTTTCTCTGGTGACGTTATCGGTTTCTCTGAGGATTCACTTGATGGTCTTTCAGAGTTTGGATTCAGTGAAACCCAAATAGAGACCATCAAAACAGCAAAGGTAAATTATGAAATATTTGTATTTACGCAACAATCTTTTGTTTTGTTTGTTAGCTACTGTTTTTTTTTAAGCTATAGTCATATAACCTAGTCTTTGTTAACCAGATTGCATGAAGCGTTTGACGTTCTGACCTCGGTCAGATGAGAAGGAGGTTTGGGCAAGAGAACAGCCCTCTCTGTACCTGTGTCTTAACCTCGTGGGGCTCTAGAAATGTCTGTGCATCTGCCCTGAAAACTCTTCGGGAATGGGGTCTGGATGTGGATGAGGCATTTTGTCTGGCTGGAGCTCCTTGCAGCCCCATACTGGCTGTAGTTAAACCCCACATACTGTGGGACGGTGGCCTTATCAACATGAGTTAGTAGCACTAAGCTGGACACACATGTGTAGCTTACCTTTCTTTTAATCAGGTGCCAATTCTATTCTCTTGCTGTTACACTTGACTTTGCATATTTTATTCAAAAGGTTTATGTTGTAAAATAAGAAGCATCCATATGGGGTGATTAGGGTTTAATAGTAATTCACAGTACTATATATAGATTTTTTTTAGGGGTTTGTATGAAGCTTTTCTATGTTTACATTTGTTTCAAATTATAGTACATGCTTGACTGTAGGAACAAATTAAAAACAAGGTTAAATACCCCCAAAATCTACTGAAATTAAATGCAGCCATATTTAAAAGACACCATATGAGCAAAGTCCGAGCATAAAACGTCATATATTTTATATGATCGAATTCACAGAGTCAGCATGCTTGCACCATCGTTAAAGTTGATCCTAACATGGCTTGGGTTGAATTTCAGAAAGGCACTACTTTCAGCTAAACAGCTGTGATCTCAACAAATTACATATAACAAATATATAATATTAAAGATATAGTTCACCCAATATGAAAATTCCTTTAAAACATTTTTTTTTTTTAAATATCTCCCAAGTCATAATGTTTCGAATATGAGTGAACATTTTAATTTTGGGTGAGCTATTCCTTTAAGAGTAAAAGTACATTTTCAAGCAGTATCAGTTACATTTATGCATATTTCAACAATAATGACATTGGCAAAATTAAAGCGAGGAGTACAATATTTTGCAGTCATGCAGTAACATATTGCAACTAAAATAAGTGATTGTCTTTGGCTCAACAGTAAAACACTTATACAAACTGATAAATCAACCATAGTATGAAATGTAAAAAAAAAAAAAAACTATTACGGATCAGATTGATCTCCACTAAAAGTAAACAAATGTGAATGTTGCACATTCATACAAATGTGGCTAAGATAAGAATACAAAAATATATTTATGCTTCCAAAGTAATTCATCCTTCATCTACTATTTTTTTTTTTATGTGACAAGGTTACAGATATCACTTTCTAATATTAGACACTACAATGATACTATACATATGAAAATCAACATACGTATGGTTTGTATTTGAAATGGTATGCAGCTCTTTGTGATCAAGATCAAGTATTATGATAGGAAACTGAAAGTTCTCCTTCATGCTGAGCAAATCAGCTGTCGGTTTTGCTTGAAGTAGCATCAAATAAAATGTATTCAGTTTCAAAACATACTGTATATATTTCAAAAATACTTCTACCAAGTGGTCCTTAGACATAGATGCCCTCAGGATTTAAACCTGAGGAGATCGGACTATGGAGTCCATGGATGCTGCCAACCACTGGATGAGATGAACCCGGTCGTTTCAATGAGCCAGTTAATGCAGCAAAGTCTGGGAAATGAAAGAAAATTATTTAAAGAACTTTGTCTAATATCTCATTGTGCTTACAGGGATTGTAAAGCTCATTTTAACTATATATGCTAGGAAGAACTTAAGAATACAAACAAAATGAGTGTAGTCTTGACCAAATATTTCCATAAATCTTTGCTTAATTCCTATAACAGTTGCTTGTTTGGAATATCACACCACCATACAACTATTCCTGTGGTATATAGTATGGATACAATGCATGTAATGCCAATTTTTTTAATGCATACACTCAAAAAAATGCTGGGTTAAATACAACCCAGTGCTGGGTAAAATAGGTGCAAACCCAGCAATTGTGTTTGTTTTGACCCCGCGGTTTGGGATACTACCGCAGAAGGTTGGGTTTAAAACCTTTAACCCATCGCTGGGTCAAAACACCCAATTGCTGAGGGTTTTGCCCCTATTTTAACCCAGCAATGGTCATTTTTTTTAACCCAGCATTTTTTAGAGTGTGGAATATGCTAATACAACAGAGCACAATGCTGTATCCACAATGCAATGCAGTTTACTTATTTCTAGTGTGACGAATGAGCTGGAAATAATATAATCTGTGATTTTGACTCATTATTTTATCAGCTTCAGGCTGCATTCAGTATGCTGTATTCAAACTAAGCCTTTTTAATAGCCAAGAGCCAAGTCTTTGGATATTGTTAACTGTTTGGCCAATAACACGTACAATACCAACTCTAACCACAAGGTGGCACTTTGGATTAGTAATATAAACAATAACAGAAAAAGCACTTTGAAGTCAGTGACATCTACAAACAAGACTTGCAACGGCAATGTTATTTTTCATCCAGGCTTGACGTCAATAATGTCCGAAAGAAATAACAGATTTTTTGTACTCGACAGAGTAAATGACAGAGGCAAGACCGCTGAGTCAATCATTGCAACGATAATCTGTCACGGCACTGATGAAGCAGGAGCACGCAAAAGCTTTTAACTCTGTCCTACATGGGCCTGCAGGTTTTTGCTAGATGTGTAAGTGAAAAGTTACTTGGCACTGCACTAAATTAAAAACAGATGTGGTCTGGCGCTGGTCATTAATGACACTTGTAAAATGGACTTATTACTCATTATGGTTGAGGTCTTATTTTCATTCACGCTAACAGAGTCCTAACAGAATCCACACTGTGTGGAGCATATCCCTGGGGCTTTAGATATATTGTCAGTAAAAATAATACCTTTATAATCAGTTGTGTTGTTGGAGTCATCATCGCCAGGCTCCACGGGCAGAACAGTGACTTTGGTGCCTGTTTGCTGTATGAACTGCTGTAGGTTTACCTGCCTCAACTCTTTGGTAAGCTGCTCCAGTTCATACTGACTCTCCTGGTGGAAAGAGGGTGGAGAAGGTGCTAATGAAATGTTTGTGTAGTATTGCAACTGGCACTCAGCCTGCAGCAATGCAGTAACAACTGGCTATAAACAGTAACAATGTTCCAATGTACTCCCACAAAATCAGCTCACGATTCTAAACAGATGTGCCATTTTTGCATTTACACCAATCACAAGAAGTGAGAAATGTTTTAGACCGAACTCTTCTGAAAAGAGCAGCTAAGACCAGCATGAATTTCTTTGTTAGTGAGTGCTGGTTTGGAACTTTAGCTAAGTGTACTTCCAACCAGCTATGTTGTTCACCATTTGCCATTTGTTGAGGCTAGTCAACCTGCATCAACATTTTGCTGGTTTAACTACTTAAGAAGCCTTGTGGAGGAAACCACAGAGTCAAGTTTTGGCTGTTTAAACTGGTCGAGTTAGTCCCTGCTGGTAGATGCAGATATTTTTGGATGGCTCTTAAAAAGCGTGAAATGGAAATGCTCCCTGCTGCCTTTGAAATCACAGCTAAGGCTAGTCGCTAATGAAGGAGAAGGACTAATGTTTGCACATTGATTCTTGTGGTGCCATCAGCTAATCACCACTGTCAACATGTCATGACGTCAAACTTAAGAACGAAACACTTTTTAAAGGGGTCCTATTATGCTTTCACTTTTTTTTAACCTTAGTTTGTAATGTTGCTGTTTGAGCATAAAAGATCTGCAAAAGTTACAAAGCGCAAAAGCACTCAAAAGATATTTTATTTAACAAATCACTTTTCAAAAACTACAATGAATGACTCGTTTGGACTACAATGCATATTTTCCGGGATTTGTGATATCACAAATACAGACGAATGGGACGAGACCTGGTTGAGCTGCACTAGAGAAGGCAACGAGTGTTATCACTATGTCGGAGACACGCTAGCTTTCCCAAGGTAGACGAACTTAGAGTGGTTACAATCATCTGGGTTTAAATCGTGCTCAAATTGATTTGATTTTGACGCAATATTTACACTGAATCTCGCAGGTGGCTATGGTAATAAGGGGCATGACATTTCCGGACCAGCGGCCCTGAGTGCTGCCAATCACAGCACACACTGGTCCAGCTAACCAAGCACAGCACACACTGGCCCAGCTAACCAATCACAGCCAATTTTGTATTTCAGAAGGCGGGCCTTAATTTGACACAGGAACTACTCTCGCCAGACTGGGGAGAGAGGTGTTGTAAAAATGTAAAATATGTGAAAAATAATGTTTTTCGAACAACCTAGTATAGCCTGTTCCAGTACACCCCCAAAACAAAATCAAGAATTTGTAAAAGAGCATAATGGGACCCCTTTCAAATCAGAATAGATTTGAAACACTAGACATCATTCACTTGCCAACTCTGTAAATGATTACAGAAGAAAAAATGGACATCATACACTAAAAAAACTAAATAAAGATTGCACCGTACCAAATGATGACAAATGATAAGTATTTCAAAATCAGCTTTAAATATCAAAAGTGTTTGATATCCTTCAGCTTGATGGAATCATGGTCTGAAGCTATTGATCACTGCGAGAAATCAGTCAACTCCCAACTGGCCAAAATCTGAAGAATGGCTCGGTGACATTTGTCAACTTTCGGCAAATAGTGTCAACTCATCCAGACTGCAAATTAGAGCAAACTTTTTTGTAGTGTATGTTAGCCTTTACTTCTAGGTACTTCTGGGGGATCCTGCACCACTCAAACAACTGGTACTGAAATAAACAGAAACAGGCTGCGTTCCAATTAATTTTTTATGCCCTTCCCTCGCAAACTTCCCTCCGTCTCGTTTACTCACCCTCCGAATGTATGTCATTGATTTCCGTTGCATGTGTGCCCCACACAGGCGTAACCCTTACAATGGGCGGAACTGGAACTTTCCTAAGCCCTTATTGTTTACATTTTCCCCCTTACGAATTTGTTTTGTGCAGCATTCTATATGTATATAGGTTTGTTTGGGCTGTTATAAATGTAAAAAAAATAATTTATATATTTATAGAGTTGTTTGGGGTGGGGATAAGATCTGCAATGACGTCACAATCGCATTGCATTGTGGTCTATGGAGCGGCCTGAAGTGTGCATATGAAGCAGACTCGCTTCCTCTGTCAAAATCGAGGGGTCGAGGGTCTGTCCATATAAACTTCCCTCGTCCACTTCGTGAAGTGGAACGCACTTCAAAATGGCAGTGGGGATTCCCCCGAGGGGAATTGCTTAGGGAAGTTTGCCAGTGTGTGTCTAAAAGTGGAGTGAAACGCAGCTATAGTTAATAATTTTATCCAGGTATTGTAGACTTCTTTGCAGCCAACACAACATATACTGGTGAAAAGCAGTGCTTATCTTTTTAATAATAATCTCTGGCACAAGACCAGTGATTACAACTGCAGTCTTCAATTTCAAAATTTCATATGTATTACTCAAGTTTTTGTTTGTGAAACTTGACATACCTGCAGTCTTTTGCATGACTCAGTCAGTGAGCGCTCCACTGCTTTTGAGCGGTTTTCAAGCTGGGCCGTGTGTTGAGCTTGAGCCTTGAGTTCTGCTTTCACTCTCTGAAGTCTAGCCTTCACTTCCCCCTGACTGGCCTGCTGGCTCTCTCTGATCTCTTTATGTTGCTTTTGAGCCTCTATGCCTGCCTCTACACCCTGCAGAGACATCAGCCGCTGTTCCAGATCCGCCGCACAGCCGCGCAACCGACTGCTCAACTCCTGGAGGTGCTCCTGCAGCTGCCTCTCGCTCTCCCGCTCGATCTCGAGCTCGGTTGCCCAGAATTCCTCTTCCTCAATCTCCACCTTGCTCCTTCGCACCTGCTTTTCCAACCTTGAAACTTCCTCTGTCATCTTCACATACAGTTCGTCGTCCTCTAGTCCAACTCTTTTCTCAGTCAACATTCGAAGCTCTGCCTCGTACGCCTCTATCCTGCTGTCTAGAACCAAAAGAGTCTCCCTCTGCAGTCTCACCAGTTGGGTAATATCCTCCACGCGGTGGCCTGATAACCGAGGGGACATTGATGGTGAATTGTGAGCGCTTCTCACTAAAACCTCTCGTTGTTTGGCACTACCGTCACTGAGCCTGCCTCCACTAAGGATGTCCCTCAGACTGCGGGGCACACCGGTGAAGGTCAGAGATTTGCGCCGTGGCTCACGCCGACGGAGGGAACGGTCACCCGGAGCTCGGAGCTTGGCCATCAACGGAAGGCTCTGCCGATGCAAGCCACGCTCTGGGCCCCGAGGATTCAGACTTTCGGTTGAGGGGTACTCATTGAGAGATGGACCAGTACGGTGTAGGATAAACTGCACGTCACCGGCATACTGCCCCCAAGTGTTCAGAGAGGCCACCGGACTCTCATGAGGAACGAGATGTCGCTCGGTCTCCCTCCATTTTTCAATCAATGTATACCGTCCTGTGCGACCTATAAAAAAGAACAATGATTACAGTACTGAACAAGACTACCAACAAGCCATAGATATTAAAGGGCTAGTTCAAGAAATTTCACAAAGAAAACAAAAATAATAACTTTATTCAACAATTTCTTCTCTTCCATGTCAGTATTTCTGGCGTTCTGATGTAGAACCTGGATGCGCTGTGCCTTGTTTACAAGCAGAGGAAGATGCACACTGTACATAAAACATGTTTGAAGTAAACATGTTTTAAGATTTCGAGAGAATGACTTGCAATTTTTTGCCCAGCCTCATTTATTTGAACCAAATAATACCACCGATGAACGAAGAGAGATGGACGTTTCTACGTCGAACATCGGTCTTGCGCAGCAGCACCACAACTCATGCCGTCGTGATACTCTTGAACGCGACTTATGGAAGAGAAGAAATTGTTGAATAAAGTCGTTATTTTTATTTTCTTTGCGTAAAAAATGTATTCTTGTAGCTTCATAAAATAACAGTTGAACCACTGATGTCACATAGTCTATTTTAACGATGTTCTTACTACCATTCTGGCCTTGAACGTGGTAGTTTTTTCTGTCTATGCAGGGTCAGAAAGCTCTCGGATTTCATCAATAATATCTTCATTTGTGTTTCGAAGATGAACAAAGGTCTTACGGGTTTGGAACAACATGAGGATGCATAATTAATTACATAATTTTTAATTTTGGGGTGAATTAATTGTTAGGTGCTCTCAACAAATTTTTGTTGACTAATATGTTGCAAAATTGACCTTAGCATCATGCTAAAGCAACAATTTGTAAATGAAAACAGTATGATTTACAATCTCATGTTAGTGTACATCATTATAAACACTTTGCCAAAGTAGTATTACTTTATTTCTGTAAAACCTTTTTAATGGGGAAAAAACCCACAGTGTAATTCTTGTTTAAATCTGTTATGTTATGACTTATATCATTATGTGAATACACAAATATATTAGGGATGTTTTCCCAATCCCATTCCACCCTCTTCCGCCCATCATTTCCTGTTCTTCTCCACTACCATATAATTTGCTTAAGGGCAAAATGACAGAATAATTCTTCTTCATAAAATTAGTGCACTTCATCTAAAGATACACATTTGAAACAGTGAGCAATGTTTTTTTTTTTTTATAATTTCTTCCCTCAGTAAAAACATACAAATTACTTTCAAAACTGTCAAAGAGGATTGAGGTGTTCTTAAGAGTTTTTTCTTTCAGTAGAATGAGTCAGATTTTCCATGTCAGCGGGCACTTTGGTTGTACCAGTGCGTTTCTCACTAATACAAGAGGGGGCCCTTAGATTGTACCAGTCTGAGTGCAGCTGAAAATAGAATCAAACCATGATGTCAACCAGAGCATGTGAGCGGAGTGGTAATATTTCCTTAAGAGCGCAAGCGCCTCGTCTGAAGATTCCTGGGGCCTGCTCGCTCAACAACGCTCAGGGAGAGTTAGTAAAGATTCATATTGAAATCTGAAGCGGCACATTGCCAGAAAACACGAGGATGTGCTACGCAAACATGGTACCGCAAAAGGTGAGCTAGTTACATACCACAATAAATGAATAAACAGGTAGGCTAAAGTTATATTCGGTTGTACGGAGCCCCGATCATGACATGCAGACAATCACGGCCACGAATTTAGAATAGGCTAGATCTCTTTTATGCTAAGACTACATTATGGCCACGAATTAAGAATTAATTCTCTTGTTTAGGCTTAGCTTCCATAGAAAAAAAAAAAAGGCAAAACACAAATTCCTTCGTTCGTTCCCTAGTTTTAGTAGGCCTAAATTGTGGAACAAATTATTATATTTCGTAATTACGTATTAAAATCATTATTGCTTAAAATTAATAAATAATAATAAATTAATTTTAAAAATAATAAAACCTGCTGACGTTGTAGAAACTAATTGTTAATTCGAATTATATTCGGAGTTCCGTAGTTATTAAATAATCTCAGTTAAACTGTAGACCCAAGCTAACACACAGCTGTATATAGGCCTAAAAATACAGAACTACACAGTACAGAAGATATTAGCCTACACCACCACTTAGATTTTGGGAAAACCAGTGTGGATCCCATCCCGCAAAACCCCAGATCCCCATGGTTGCTTCCAGCCTGGAGCGAGTGTTTTTTCCGGCACAGCGAATGCCTGAACCTTACAACTTTGTCCAGCTAATGTTTCTTTAAAAAACAAGGTAAAAATTTTTTTCTCAAATCCAGTAAACATCAAGAGACGTGTTAATAGACCACAGTTCCCGCAGGTTATGCTGTTGATTTTAACTTGCACAGAAAGTGTGTGTTTTGTTCATTGACGGTCATTCATAAACCAATCGTCTTTAAGTGCATTTTATTTTTGCGTGTGCTTTTCCCACAGGCTTTATACATCCAGGTGTAGTTTGTAAATATCTACACACAGTTCATCTCGTGTGTGTGTGTGTGTGTGTGCATTTGTGAGCCTGTTTTGAATGTTCTATTGCATAACAACTGCAGCTATTTTCACGGAAATAGTTAACGAAAATCAAATACACTTTTTCAGTTTTTTGCATTTTAGGTAGGTTTGCTAAGGTTAGATTCATATATTTAATACATTTTAATTAATACATTACAATTAATAAAATTTAGAAGAATGTAAGAATTTCGCTCTGATACATGATAATTGCTATTTATCAGCATGTTTAATTTTAGACAATAATCCAAGAATTTCGTTGCAAGCAGTAAACAATTAGGCCTACTAGAGAGATTTTATGTCGGAGCGGGAATTGGTTCACGGTGTGCGTGAGCAGAATATTAACGGAGCGCTAGCTTGTGTGGTTAGAGCGACTGAGCGGAGCGCACGTCTATAGAGCGGAAAACGTAGCGGAGCGTCACACCGCTCCACTTCGCTCACATGCTCTGATGTCGACCAAGACAGGTTTGAATCAAAAACAAAGTGCTTTGGGTCCCAATGGTGATGTAATTAACTGAAATCAGCTTTGTAGACTATTTGCGCCCTCTCCTTTAAACTCCTTAAAATATGCCTGATGTCTTTAGACAAGTTGTTAAACTAGTCTCAAGCTGTTGGAAAGCCAAAACAAACTCTCGATACTTAATCTTCTTTTTCATTATGAAATGGATGATGATTACTCAATCAACCTCAATGCCAGATGGTTTCAGCATTACTCAAAATGTATGGCATCTGTGTTAGCAACTATGGCTTCCATGATTTATGTCTTCCATGCCACTGCTGGGGAGTAACCAACCAAAAATAGAAGCACAGCTTTTTGGTAGTAGAAGTTATTTTAAGAGCAATTTTTTAAAAGATAGCAGTAGCATGACAGAATTGTTTATCAGTGTTTTTTGTGTCATATTGTGTTACTACTCCTTGTGTTTTGGGATGTCTCAATCATTTTGAATGTAATCCTTGTTCAGACGATTCTCCATTTTCATTGAATTACATAACTCCCTTTGGTATACTCAATTTCCTTTGTTTTTTATTTGTACTGTTCTCTGATGTCCACTTATAATGTTACATCAAAGGTTTTTACAATCATAAAACATACTTCAGAAGTATGGCTATTTTTGTGTCTTCCTGTGTTTAACAACCCCGCTGCCTCAGAATGCTCCGTTTGAATAGGTGCGGTGGATTGTAGATTCGGAAGTAAATGCCCACTGATATGATTGTGTATGCAGCGATTTAGGTTAAAAATGCATAAATACTCCATACATATCAAACAATCTGTAATAACAGACAAAGCAATAGTAATCATGTAATGAAAACAGTTACTCACACTTGTCTCATTACTGTCGGATCCAATATAGTCGGCATAGCATTGTCTTTTATTTTCAATCTTTCTGAAAATCATGCATCAAATTGTGTCTTGTTTGTAAACGAATCCGTGGTAAAATGAAGTGAACACAGGACCAAGTCTACTGATGCGTTCTGGATCTTCATTAAAAATAAAGTTCATCCACTTTTTCCTAATGTTCAGATCAGAAGGAAGGTAATGCAAAGACTGTTTTTCCACAACTTTCCACTGCACAGAAACCAAACGATAAAGATCTTTATCGTTTGGTTTCTACGTAGATTTGCATTCGCCCCTATCTTTATTTACACTACATGCACGAATCCGTGAGCGGGGCTAAAGAGGCAGCGATGTACAGGCAGGCGTTGATCTTCTTCCACCTCAGTTTTATATCATAGAGTAGTACATTCCACAAGCTATTGTTTTTAGACTAACAAGAAAGCTTTCAGTTCTGAAACTTACAGGATGTTTTTAATAGTACAATTATTTTGTTTTTAATAGAACAGCACCTCTTATATGTCAAAAGATAAAGGGAATTTTGGTTTCTCAGTTTACAACCCCTAAAGGCCTTCTGAAGTGAATCGATGTGTTTGTGTAAGAAAAATATAATCTCTAGCGTCCGATAACTCGCATGCATGTTCACGAGAGAGTGGCGTTCGATTCACTATCAGAAGGCCTTATTAACCCCCGGGCCATGCTAAGTACTTTTTATGATGGATGGACGCAGTTTTTTTGATTTCAAAATCTTAAACCCCATTCACTGCCATTGTAAATCTGGGAAAAGCTCACGTGGATTCTTCTTAAAAACAAGCCTATACACTAGGATCCTTGAGGGAGTAATCCTAGGTCATTTAAATTTTTGGGTGAACTATTCCTTAAAGTCATACAAGTTTTGAACGACATGAGGGTGAGTGATTAATGAGTTTTCATTCTTAGTTTAACATTTTCCTTTGTGAATCTTTTGGTGAGCTTGCAAACTGCAGTTTCAAAGTAGCTCCGCCAACACTTTTTCCATACAAGCTTTTTTAATAAAGACTAATCCGTTAAAGTGCTGTATGTAGATTGACAACACCAACCACAAAAACAAAAGTGGTTGAACTAGGTTTTGCAGTCCAAATTCAAAATATTGGAGAGGTTTTTTTTTAAACCCGACCCCTCCTCTTCAGACTTGACGCAACAATGGAACGAGCCACTGACGATGCATGAAATGAAATACGCTGTGTTTTCCGCCAACTGGCAACCCGGGGTGACGAAATACACTTGGTAACTGGCAGTGGGCGGGTTTCACAAGACCAAACAGAGACCGACATTCCGGCCCAGAACGCAGATTTTCAAAGGAGAATAACTGACTGTTGCATTGTTTTTCAGATAAATAAGTGTGTTAATTTAGCATGTTTCTTAAATATCTGCAAACTTTTTATGGTATTTTTATGTTTAGTAGAGTCAAAAACTTACATACAGCACCTTTAAAAGAGCAACTTAAAATTGACACTACCTACCAATTGCTTGAGCCAGAGCGATGACCACTTCCTGGCAGGTGGTGGCCTCTGTGACCCCACAGACCACGCGCTGAACTCCATCGACCCACACCTTCAGCTCCATCCTGGGTCAATCTCTGGAGGATCTGGGGTTGCTGGTCTGTGACGTCATACTGTCCTGCTCCAGGGGTCCAGTGTTACAGCCGTCACCCCCCTCACAGCAACTCTGCAACAACCACAACACGGGTTAGGAAACACCTGGGAATGATATACACTTCTCTCTGCCTTCTGCCACACTAATAAGTGTGGGCAATGTGGGCGTCTGAAATGAATTCAATCTTGTGTTTTTGAATGTCTTTTGTTAAATTTGTATTTTTAAGTCAAAGACACCTTGCAGACTGGCGTTTCATTTAGCAAGTATGTTCTGATGCTATTTTGAGGCACCAGAAGACTTGAAATATAGCGCACATGTGGATCACTTATGGTGTTATTTTTTGTTTAACAGCAGAAGACCGCTAATTCGTTATGAAATGACAAGAGGGTAATAAGTAAATTATGACAAAATGGTATTTTTGGGTGAAGTATCTTTTTACCACTATTGTTTTGCTGCTTTATTTTCTTATGTAAATGCAAATGATTTATTCCCACACGATTTGTTCTGTCTCTTTGTTCTCAGCTGAATGTTTATTTTTAATGAGGTTACAAAGTGGCATTTGTGGTTAGAAAGCCATTAAAAGAACAAATTCTATATACAAATTTCTAACCTTTTTTAGCTTAAACAAATAACCATTAACTTTACAACAATCTGAAATGCATCCGTCTAGGAACAAAGACAAGTGTTATAATGAGAGTCTTTCCTAATCAGGAAAGCTTTGTAAAAGGAAATGACTGTGCTATTAGCAGGAGACCTCTGTGCTTCCAGATGGACACATTTCCTTCCTCAGATCTCTGACTAGTTGAACAATCAGCTCTTCTTCTGTATTTAACAAAGAAACAAGATACTAAAAAATTATTCAGTTTCTTTGAAACAACAGCTCACACATGGTCCCAAAATAGCATATTTTCGAAGACACGAATTGGCCATGAATCTGCTTTTTGTGGAGGTGTGCCGAGGGTGTGAAGAGGAGGAGGATGACATGAAAAAGAGTTGGCTGCAGTGTGGACGTCCTGCTGGATACAGTGAGACCAGCTGGACCTGACATTATGTTCCTCCCACTTCTGTGAATAGGTAAAATTTTAAGACTAAGGGCTGGCAACCACGCACGCCTGAGCAAATCTTCGGCTTTGCTGAGAAAATTCACAAGATCTCAGTTTATTCTCTCAGCAAAGAAAATATTCCTACAACCTGTGAACGAAAAGATCTAATTGTGTGTGCACACCAAAAGCGAATTTAAGTATTTGAATGAGTAGATTGCATTTCGATATTTGCGATATTCACCTCAATCGTGTCTTCTGTGCAAGTGGAAAAATTTCAACTGCTTGTGGAAAATATGCATGATGCGTTGTCATGAAAGCCAATTAGCAAAGAGCTTATGTGACGTGAAAAACAGCCGGCGAGTAATCTATAGCAGTAACGTGTTCCAAATATTTGCTTCGCTTTTGGTTGTGAACACACCATAAGACTTGTGTAAGATCCACTTGCAGAATTGCTGAAGAAAGTGCAATAATGAACCAAAGCAAACAGTGGGAGGGATATCCAAGTCATTCAACATAAATCAAGCTTCACCAATCAGAAAAACAGGAGGTAAACAGAGTTAACCAGAATATACAGAGCTCTCCACATCCATCCTAGCAGTTCATACGAGCCCATTTTTGCCTCTAAATGAATAGTGAACTGAGAATGAGATCCACAATAATAAAATCACAAAATATGTTTGAGTCCATTTACAAGGGCAGGAACTATTGAAAGCCTGTTTTTAAAATAAAAAAAAAAAGGTAATTGTGACTTTATTTCTCGTAATTCCTGGTTTTATTTTTAGCTTACAATTTGACTATTTATATAGTAGCGGCTTCATAAATCACATTTATCAATCTGACTTTATTTCTCATTATCAATAATATTGGCCTTATTTTAATCACTTTACAGAAACAGTAAATTATATATACACAGTGGGGCAAAAAAGTATTTAGTCAGCCACCAATTGTGCAATTTCTCCCACTTAAAAATATGAGAGAGGCATGTAATTTTCATCATAGGTATAACTCAACTATGAGAGACAAAAATAGAAAAAAAAATCCAGAAAATCACATTGCAGGATTTTTAAAGAATTAAATTGGTCAATTTCTCGGTAAAATAAGTATTTGGTCACCTACAAACAAGCAAGATTTCTGGCTCTCACAGACCTGTAACTTCTTCTTTAAGAGGCTCCTCTGTCCTCCACTGGTTACCTGTATTAATGTCATCTGTTTGAACTCGTTATCAGTATAAAGACACCTGTCCACAACCTCAAACAATCACACTCCAAACTCCACCATGGCCAAAGACCAAAGAGCTGTCAAAGGACACCAGAAACAAAATTGTAGACCTGCATCAGGCTGGGAAGACTGAATCTGCAATTGGTTAGCAGCTTGGTGTGAAGAAATCACCTGTGGGAGCAATTATTAGAAAATGGAAGACATACAAGCCCACTGATAATCTCCCTCGATCTGGGGCTCCACGCAAGATCTCACCCCGTGGTGTCAAAATGATCACAAGAACTGTGAGAAAAAATCCCAGAACCACACGGGGGGACCTAGTTAATGACCTGCAGAGAGCTGGGACCAAAGTCACAAAGGCTACCATCAGTAACACACTGCTCCGCCAGGGACTCAAATCCTGCAGTGCCAGTGTCCCCCTGCTTAAGCCAGTACATTTCCATGCCCGTCTGAAGTTTGCTAGAGAGCATTTGGATGATCCAGCAGAGGATTGGGAGAATGTCATATGGTAAGATGAAACCAAAATATAACTTTTTGGTAAAAACTCAACTTGTAGTGTTTGGAGGAGAAAGAATGCTGAGTTATGCTGGTCATCCAAAGAACACCATACCTACTGTTTAGCATGGGGGTGGAAACATCATGCTTGGGGCTGTTTTTCTGCAAAGGGACAGGACGACTGATCCGTGTAAACGAAAGAATGAATGGGGCCATGTATCGTGAGATTTTGTGTGAAAACCTCCTTCCATCAGCAAGGCATTGAAGATGAAACGTGGCTGGGTCCTTTCAGCATGACAATGATCCCAAACACACTGCCCGGGCAACGAAGGAGTGGCTTCGTGAGAAACATTTCAAGGTCCTGGAGTGGCCTAGCCAGTCTCCAGATCTCAACCCATAGAAAATCTTTGGAGGGAGTTGAAAATCCATGTTGCCCAGCGATAGCCCCAAAACATTACTGCTCTAGAGAGATCTGCATGGAGGAATGGCCAAAATACCAGCAACAGTGTGTGAAAACTTTGTGAAGACTTACAGAAAACGTTTGACCTCGTCATTGCCAACAAAGGGTATATAACAAAGTATTGATATTAAATTTTGTTATTGACCAAATACTTATTTTACCGAGGATTTTACCAATTAATTCTTTAAAAATCCTAAAATTTGATTTTCTGGATTTTTTTTTCTCATTTTTTTCTCTCATAGTTGAGGTATACTTATGATGAAAATTACAGGCCTCTCTCATGTTTTTAAGTGTGAGAACTTGCACAATGGGTGGCTGACTAAATACTTTTTTCCCCATTGTAGTAATATATATATTGTATTTATTTATTTATATTCATTCATACATACATACATACATACACACGCACACACACATACAACCAGACGTGTCACTAAGCTCTTCGCTGATTGGCTTGCATGACAATGCATCATGCATATTTTAAAAGAAAGAAAAATAAAAAAAAAACGCTATACAATACAAATTTCTTATTGTAAATGTTAAAAACTTAATTTTGATTAGTAATATGCATTGCTAACTTCATTTGGACAACTTTAAAGGTGATTTTCTCAATATTTTAATTTTTTTGCACCCTCAGATTCCATATATTCAAAGAGTTGTATTTTGGCCAAATAATGTCCTATCCTAATAAGCTATTAATTCTTCTTGTCAGATGATGTAGAAATCTCATTTCGAGAAATTGACCCATATTACTGTTTTGTGGTCCATTGTCACACATATACATGTATATGTGTATATATATATACATACATACACACGCACACACACATACAACCAGACGTGTCACTAAGCTCTTCGCTGATTGGCTTGCATGACAATGCATCATGCATATTTTCCGCTATACAATACAAATTTCTAAATAAAATTCATAGCCATGGTTCTGTTTGGGTGTCACTTGGCGCAGATATTACTTTTCTTTTTGCATCGATTTTCTTTTTGTTTGACTACACAGCTGCTGTCTTATGTTATTTAACCCACCTTATTAATATTTAAAAAAAAAAACAGCTGATACATTTTTATCCGCAACTGTTTTGTTAACGTTCTGTCAACATTTAAAATGACAAGATTATGCATGGTGTACTTTATTGTTTATTACATTCCAGACAATTTTATTTCGTCCTCTCTCTATATTTCTTTGAAGAAGTTCTAATATCAAAACAAATGTGTTCTTTTCATTTATTCATTATGTTTATAGAGCTTTGAGTTTGGCTCCAGCAGAGGGACAGGGACGATTTACTGACTGTTTGGGGCACTGTGCTGGAAAAGTAAAGCACTGCAGCAGCCAAAGACCACAGCATCAAGACAGAGCTCCTCTCTGAATGAAATACTACACCCGTCCTAGGCTAATAAAATCTGCAAGCACACAAAATTATGCATTACTCATAAAAAACGATGTGCAGTCCTCAAAGGACAACTCTTTTTGGGACTAAAAACCAGGTTGTTAAAACAAAGCTTACCAAGTTTTTTCAGCAGAAGTCTTTAGTTAAAGATCCTTCATAATTGAAAAATAAGAATTGATCATATAGTAAAACTTTTTTTTTTTCTTAAACAGGCAGTTCTGGATATCTTTCACAGTATAATTCATTCATAATTCAGCTTAACAATAGCTCGTTTTTGAGCTTCTAATTGAAACTGCATTGATCTAAAGCAGCAGTTTTTATCATTATACATTTTATCAGGACATGTTTCCTGGGAATCAATCCATGACCTTGGCTTTTCTATTGCCACATTCTACCATTTCTTCAACAGTAACCCAATTGTTTGCATACATGATATAATAATACTTTGCATTAAACAATCAAGCCATTATTTCCAAGAACTACCCAACAAAAAGGTGTCTTTTCAATTGCTTTTTTCAACCCTGTAAGAGGGAGTACACTGAATATCTCTGGTTTAGTGTGGAGACATATGGTGCGGTGGAACCCCTGTAAGAGCTCTTCTGTCTGAGCCAAAATGGAAAAAAGAGAGCTTATTACAAAAAAACTAATAGCTACTGCAGTCAATGTGGAGTTCTTCCATTTTTGATTTATTCATGGTTTGGAATCATTCAGAAACCAGGCTGCCAATGCAAGGATATTCGATTCAAATCATTTTAAATTGGCCCAAAAAATTTATACAAATAATTCCCACTTGGAATTGTCACGCAACATCCACTCTTTCTTCATCTCTATTTAGGTGTGCGATCCTCAGCAAATGTCAAAAATGTGAGGTTTGTTGCACCCTGCATATAATTTTTTCTCCCTTTTGCCCTTCTGTAAGCAGATAAGTGTTTTGTCCTTCATTTTTACTACCCTTTACATGACAACAGATGGAGTCCTGTAGCCAATAGTCAGATGCATAGTGGGGCCATTTTATGTGCCCTTTTCTGACTAACGCAAAAGTGGCCTGCAGCCGACTCTATTCTGACATTTTTCCAGGAGCGATCACTGAAGCAAGGAAGCCCAGTTAACGGATGACTTCACATCTGCTGCATATATGTTTGACTGAATTAACCAAAAACACAAGGGAACCAAGGTTGTCCGAACAGACATAGTACAAGATGTAATATCAAAACGTGTGTGATTTAAAGTTTGACCTAGGGCTGCACGATAAATCGAAATGGAAAATCGCGATTCGACAGAAGCTTCCTATTGTCATGCGAATCTTTCAGTGCTGCCGGGTTTCTTTGATCAGCGAGTAACTCCTCTCCAATCCAAAGGCCCAAGGGCGTCGGATCGCGTGAAACTCCAAATATGCCCCGCAGAAGAACTCCAGGAAATCCTTATAGTGGTTGCTGAATAAACATAAGATTTAACTGCTTTCATTGATTCAACTTGACTAATAAACACACGACTACGGCAATATACGGAGTTCTCATTATTATAATTTTCATTAAAATAAAGTATTTATAATGCAATGCCTTTATCACTGCTTAAATACTAAATATGAAATATGTTACGTGCCTTATTCAGTGTAAGAAGCCACATCATCTCACAGAAATATTTATTTCAAACAACTGACGACTGACGTTATGAAGTGAGTTTGGAATAAAAACATGTTATTAAATATGGTATTTTCACATGCTTTCAAATGGAGCAGCATTTACTACACAAGAGCCGTAGTTCACGGACAAGCTACGCAAACAGCTTTCATAATCGCAAACGATTTTCAGAATCGCGCAATAAAATCGTCTTTTTTGCGTAACTTGTCAGTGAACTACGTCTATGTGTAGTAAATTCTGCTCTATCTGAAAGCATGTGATGATGATTTCCTGCTTATTACAGAACCGGCTTTACTAACAAATGCGCATGACAATCGCATTCGATTAATCATGCAGCCCTACTTTTACCGTCTAAGAATCAGATCAACAAGTCCATAGTATTTGTTGTCTTTTTCACAATGCAAGAGCAGAATAAAAATAAAAAGCCGAGAACCTGAAACACAGTGCTTGGTAAGACTAAAAGAGCCACATAAGTTCAATGTCACTTTAAAATAGTGGAAGTGCAAACAAACGTCACGAGGCACTTCCAAGTCGTGTGGAAATTGAGAAGTACTGGAGCTACATTGGCCATTTGAACTGTTTTGTTCAGGCCACCAGACTTAATCAGGAAGAAACGGTGTTGAATTTGATTGCCGCCCCACCATGAGCACTCCATTCAATCATCTGCGCATCATGCTGAGCACAAGTGATCACTTAGTCTGAAACAAGCACTGCAGAAGTGACTCAAGCACCATTTGTGGAAGTCACAATGAAGCATTTGGGAACTGACTGTCCATTTGCTAGATCCATCTCTGACTTCATAATGACATCATTCCACATGAAAACTATGGGCCAGATTTACTAACAGTTTGCACCAGCCTTTTGGCATTAAAATAGTACTGTCAGGATTTACTAAAAATGCGCAGTGAAAGGCGTGGACAGAGTTATTTTTGCAGCTGATCTTATTACATATGCATTTGTAGGAGTTTCCATTTCAGTCACAAAATTTATGGGTAAATAAATCATGCAAAATGATTTACTAAAGTTTGTGGTAGTCGACTTACTGGTTATATATTTACGCCATTATTTAACGTCCCCAAAAAGCATGTCTTAATCCATTTTGTGCTTGTGTTGTTAGTAGATTGCACGCACCTGATTATTATCGGCTGTGTTTGTTTGCGACCCTACACTAATTTGCGCTGGTCTTGGTAGATTGCATTGTTCATTATGGAAACGCACTGGCTGTGTCCGAGTTCTTTCATAAACACAGCAAATGTCTCTTCTTAGGACGATGATGTCTATAAACCACTTATTTCTATATCTTTTATCTATACTCTACTAGCATTCAGACCATCAGTATGGCGTGAAGGAAACTCTTGCACTGTGAAATGTGACTTTAGCTGTTGTTTGCAGACAGAAAGCAGGAAGGAGATATCAATTCCACCAGCGTTGATTTTGTGAAGTCTGTCTTTATAAGGCTAACCATCCCAATGAACTAAACTGAGTAATATCCTCTTACCATTGCTCATACTTCTGATTCAGGCATCTGAATTTTCCCTCAGGAATCAATGAAGTAAGATATCCAACGCTTTCCCGCCAATTTCAACCTGCTCATTAAAATCATTTGACAAACATGTCTTCCTTATGCTTTGTCCGTGACCAAGAGAATAATTTGTGGTGATTGCTAAGACAAACAAAACGTATTATTGCTCAAACTTAATGTTTAGTTGTAAAAACAAACCGCTAACCTGAAGTTAAACTTTGTCTTTGGATGGCATTTCTAGATGAGGGTTTTGTACGGGCACTCACATGTTCTTCAGGAAAAACTCAAGATTTGGCTGGTTCAAAAATTGCATAAAAGCATATATAGAAAAATAATATCCTCCAAATGGGAAGTTAACAGCATATGTCTTACAAAACTTACATTTGGTTATTAAGAATCAAGTGAGCTTTTGGCAGAGGCTAAACCCTAAAGTCTGTAAGGAAAGGATCAAATTAAAAACAAATGATACAAGTTTCAAAGTCTATCCAAAACCAAAGAGAATGAGCTAATTTCTAGAGGAAAGATGGTGTGCCGTTACTATTGCTGAGCTATTTTGGGTTAACCTTTTATTCTGTTGTGCTTGCGCTAGCTGCCATGCTACATGTAATTACTAGCAATTTATGCACTCTCCCATAATTAGTTGCAGGCCTGGCTGAAACCGTTCCAAGAGTAAAAACACTCCAAGAAACACAGATAGATAGATAGATACTTTCGAGGTCCACAAAGGGTATAAAAGTAGTGTAAAATTAATCCAGACTTGACAGTGACGCAATTCTTTTTTGTGATGAACAGATTGAAATCTATTGACAAACCTCACGTCACGTGACCAAATGGGAGGCTGAGGTATGAGTTTGATCAATGTTTTGCTTCGAGAGTGAATAAAGACCTAAATTTTGATCTGTTCTTCACAGAATGAGACCGTGTTGCTTAAAAAACGTATAAAATAGTCATCTGGATTAGTTTCAT
>JADLZN010010260.1:0-53488 GCA_018155175.1 Sinocyclocheilus anophthalmus | reverse complement strand
GAATAAGACAAATAGGTTACCAATCATATGAAATGAGTATTAATAAATTAATTTGTACTACAAAGGTGGCACAGAAGAACACAAAAGTGGCTTGAAGGTACATTTTCAGACATTTAATGAGGCTCAGAGGTGGCATGAGTGCAATTAAATTCATACATTTATGTGGAGATTGTTTTAAATATAACATTTTAATTACAGAAATATTAAATGATTTAAATAAATGAAATTATATGCTAAAAATTCAACTAAATCCGCCAGCAGGTGGCGGCAAGTCAATGATTTATATCACGGAATCATTCATTCAATTGATTCGTTCAAATGGCTGAATCATTCAGGAATGAAGCAAGTGACTGTCTTTATGAATGGGTAATCATGAATCACTGACTCACTAGATTCGTTCAAAAACGCACTTTCATTGAATAAATGAAACTCAGCTGTGTTTGCTTTTAGACATGCGAAGTGGCTGAGCTGTTACTATATTTGGAATATTTGGATTTGGAACCCCGTGCCGAAATTCAAGTCCTGCTCTGCATTCTCTGCTAATAACCCGACTGTGAAAGATGCGAGCGGCGTCAGTTGTCACTGAGAAGCTGCAGCAGCGGGGATGATTTTTGTCTTGGTGATGACTTTTTTTTGGTTGTTTGGTGTGCAGGCAGAACAACAACAATGCGTTACATGTTTCTTTTCCCCTAATTTTTTTTCCAATTGACGGAAAACTTTAATCCCTGCATAACAAATTTATTTCGAATTTAATTCAAGCCCTTTCAAGGACCTATGTTTGTTTTCAAGTACTTTCCAGGCCTTGAATCCATATGTCTGAAATTCAAGTGCTTTCAAGTAGAGGTCTACAAGGGTCCAAAAATTTGTACCCGAACCCGAAGAGACCCGTAAATGTGCTACACTGAACCAACCCGGGCCCGTCTATTATTTTGAAAGTTGGACCCGGGCCCGTCCGGAAGTACAGGGCTCCACGACCAGCACCTATTCCACAGCAAATTGCGATTAACAAGTCGATAAACAAGTTGCGAAAATTTAACTTTTTGTCTTACCTAATGTAAGAAGCCTTCACCCTTGTACCTGACTGTGATGCACACAATCCTATTTGCCAAGAAAGTTCCATCCGTGTTACTCCTCTCTTGCCAATTGAAATGCGTAATCCACTCATTATTCCAGTTTCAAAAGTCCACTTGCTGTCACGGTGACGGATGACAAATGCGACTTTGCAGTTTTGCATTTTTGTATCTCGAGTCAACTTGCATAATAATTTAGACTGTTTGCCCATTTGGATTATAATAACGATTGCTCGTCCAGTGCCATGGCAGCTGACGTTAGCTTTACTTATTTGCTATAATCTCTGTGCTCTCTGAGCCGAGTCTAAGCAAAAATTTTTGATATAACAACAAGACGGTTCATTCATAATACTATTAAAAAAATAATCAATAATAACTCACATCAATCCTGAAGGTATCCATTATCACCGTGCATGTGCATTAACTCCACCCACCCTGCTTCTGATGACGTCACTCTGGGTTTGTTCCCACCTTATTTCAAATTACCGACTCACACTTTTCTCATCCTAATTTAAAATTGAAAGTCCAAAAAAAAACACACGCACAGCGCTGACTGAATTGAGAACGGCCGGGTGTTTCTCGAGTCGATAGACTAAGGGATAAACACAAGGTTAACACAGAACCCGGACCCGAAGTAATAGATTTGGGACCAAAACAAGCCCCGGCTGACCATTAAAATATAGCCACGAAATCGTACGGATCCCTGGTCCTGCGTGTATACCTCTACTGGCATGTACTTTCAAGAAGCGTGGGAACCCTGATCCATGATGCCACACTGTTGCTTACTGGTCTTTAAGTATGGATTTTTTCTACCATTTTATCATTCGCCAGGGGGAAATCAGAAGTCTGAGAACAAAATCCAAAACTATGTTATTGACCAGACATGTAATCACATTGTAAATAAAAACATGATCAGCATTTTTGATAGTCCTAAAAGTAAAGTAAATTCCATAACACAGCATATTGTGTCTAACTCCCAACAATCAGGCTTCTTTAAAACAAGAAAGATATTAAGCAGGGCTCCAGACAGTGACCATTTTTTCTGCCGGTGCGACAAATTTTTGTGAGCGGTCGCACTGGCACGACCACCACGTTGTCCAACTCATAAGCGCTGCCATTTCTTTTGCAGAATTTAAAAACTAGTGTAAGAACGAAACGAAAGCTAAACTAAACCGCGCTACGTTTCAGCTGAGCAGCTCGGACCGCAACGCAAACAAACTTGTCCGAGCTCAGAACAGCTTTACTCGGGATCCAAAGTTAATTTCGCGACACTGTTAGTGCACAGATGCAACAATGCTGCGAGTTCCAGAGAGAAGCATTTGAATTCGCTGCACAATGATAAGGTTACTGCGAGATCAAGTGAGAATCATTCAAATACTGCACAGAATTCTCTTTTATAAACAGTGCTGACATACGTCAGGAAAACAGAAACGGTAACGCTAACCGTAACCATGGTGTTGTGGCAGAAATAGTAGAATGTTATAACGTTATTCATTTCAGGGTTTGTATAACCTTTTGAGAAAGAAATTCAAGCAATTTTCAATGACTACAACTGTTTCCAGCACTTTAAATCTCCTAAATGATCCAATTTGAATGTTATTTTTAATAGGATGACCAAAATATACTTTGTGGTAAACAAACACTTATTTAAAATGTAAAAAAAAATACATCAAATCACAATTATAACCAGTAGACAGCAGCAGAGGAGCACTTATTGGCTTATTAGTAATTAATTTATACTTTTTCTCTATATTTTGAAATTACAAAATCACTATTATAAAATATCAAATAATCAAGAAATCAGATTTTGTCATAATTTTACACTTTTTAAGAAAAGTCACAAAGTAACTTGAAAAACAAACTTTTCTTCAATTTGCAACTAAATCACACAATCACTTGTTGGTCAGTTTCATATAAGACTATAGAAGAATAATGGTACATTTAATAAGAGTGGAATATATAATTTTTCTACATAAATTAGATTTTGCACCTGCTACTGTGTTGTTAATAAAAGTAAATTTTGTATGCATCTTAACTCAAGCTTAGTGCTTTACTGTCAAATCTGTATAAATAAACAAAAGAAAAATAAACAAGAAATAAACATGCAATATTATTAGTAACTGCACTTATTAAATGCAAAACAATAGTAATTTTATGATTAAATTATCTATATTTTAATACTCCCGCACACCACCCCCAGCGCTATCAATCTACCTGGGCTCCACCATCTGTAAACTAATGGCGCTTTTCCAATGCATGGTACGGCACGGTACGGTTCCCTTTTGGGGGGTTTTCCACGGGGTACAGTACCTGGTACTTTTTTTAATACCACCTCGGTTGGGGCTCCAAGTGAACCTTACCGTTACCAAAACATGACGTGTAAACACTGCTGATCACTGATTGGCCGGAGAGAATCGTCACTGAACTTGCGACACAAACACAAAAGAACCGCTTGATTTAAATCAGCACAGCAAGCGAAGGATCGAATGCAATTGTTTTGAATGAGCGCACCTTTTTTAACAACCAAAAAAATGACTGTTTCATTGTCTGTTGAGGAAGTACAGACGTTCCTCTCGTTGATACCAGCGAGAGCTTGATGGGGCGACGCGGAATGAAACATTTTTCAGGAGTCGCGGCAATAGAGGAGGAGCAACTATAACGACATGTGAATAATCACACCCACTCTAAAGCGATACTAAACTGCAGTGGAAACGCAAACCGAGCATGTCGGTAACACGCCAGTGGAAAAGCGCCATTAGTGGAGCTGGTGCCACTGCTTTTAAATGTTAGTCTGGAGCCCTGTTAAGCTTCGTTTGCAGGTCTTTTTGATGCCTTTATATATTTTATCTGTATTCCATTGACTATGGAACTCATTATAATCAGTGACGCTGTCCACACTATAGCTTATATATACATATCTATGGTCTCTGGACTACACAGGATGCGGCGCGGCGCGACACGACAAATCCCAGACAGTTAACTGATGCCTTGTTTATGATGTACTGACACAAATTTCAAATAATTTTCAACGGTCGCTTTGTCGTGTCCAGTGTACTAGACAGACAGCTGTTGTGGCGCAGACACGGTGTTACTCACCTATCGAGAAGAAACTAAGCAACCTCGGCGTCCGATCGCAGGCCTTCCGCTCCTTGAGTTCTCTCCAGCGCTGGAAGGCTGATCCGATATTTACACGGGTCCTACTTCTTGCCTTAAGCATTTGTTTGTTCCACAGACGTTTTCCTCTTTTGTTTTTTATCTGCCATCTCTATTTGTCTGTCGCTCGGCTCAGACTGAACGCTCTCTCCTTCACATCATGAGTAGACACGCCCCTTACTGCTGATTGGCTACAAGTTTGTTTTGCTATTCGGCATGAATCAGTTTTCTAAAGCGTTTTTGAAAAATCGCTTACCCCTCCTTTAAAGTGTTCTGACAAAATTAATGGTCTAGATATAGTCATTATATTTTTTTTAATTTATTACCCTGACCTGAAATCTCATCTCAAGCACTAGTTGACATATGCCAAGAATTTAAGGAATAGCAAATTATCAAAAAAAATCTGAGACTTTGTACTAAAACTACATCTACGAGAACAGAACAGCCAAAATGACTCACATCAGCATGAATGCTTAAAAAAGTTCGCTAGGAAAACTGAGAACGCATACACACTGTCAAACTCCAAAAAGGATAAAAAAAGGTTTCAATATGTACAATATAAATTGAATTCTATGCAATTTAATTTTTGTCTAATGAAACAACCAATAATTATTCATAATAAACAAACAACTGATATATTGGCTAAATGCCATGGAAAATCTCTGGAGAAAATTGGAGGACTATTACTAATTTTATTTGTGTTTAAATAACATTTCTAGTTGGTAGGTCAACTAGAAAAATGTTGGGTCCCATAAACATTTGGCTATTATTTAATCAGATTAAATATACAGTGGGTACGGAAAGTATTCAGCCCCCCTTAAAATTTTCACTCTTAACAAAATTGCAGCCATTTGCTAAAATCATAAGTAATTTTTTTTCCTCATTAATGTACACACAGCACCCCATATTGACAGGAAAAACACAGAATTGGTGACATTTTTGCAGATTTATTAAAAAAAAAAAAAATCACATGTCCTAAGTATTCAGACCTCTTGCTGTGGCACTCATATATTAACTCAGGTGCTGTCCATTTTTCTGATCATCCTTGAGATGGTTCTATCCTTCATTTGAGTCCAGCTGTGTTTGTTATACTGATTGGACTTGATTAGGAAAGTCACACACATGTCTATATAAGACCTTACAGTTCACATTGCATGTCAGAGCAAATGAGAAACATTAGTTCAAAGGAACTGCCTGAAGAGCTCAGACACAGAATTGTGGCAAGGCACAGATCTGGCCAAGGTTACAAAAAAAATTCTGCTGCACTTAAGGTTCCTAAGCGCACAGTGGCCTCCATAATCCTTAAATAGAAGACGTTTGGGACGACCAGAACCCATCCTAGAGCTGGCCGTCCGGCCAAACGAAGCTATCGGGGGAGAAGAGCCTTGGTGAGAGAGGTAAAGAAGAACCCAAAGATCACTGTGGCTGGCTCCAGAGATGCTGTCGGGAGATGGGAGAAAGTTGTAGAAAATCAACAATCACTGCAGCCCTCCACCAGTCGGGACTTTATAGCAGAGTGGCCCGACGGAAGCCTCTCCTCAGTGCAAGACACAGTGGAAAGCCACGCATGGAGCTTTGCTAAAATAACCTGAAAAGGACTCCAAGAGTGGAGAAATGAAGGTTTCTCTGGTCTGATGAGACCAAGATAGTACTTTTTGGCCTTAATTCTAAGCGGTGTGTGGAGAAAACCAGGCACTGCTCAACACCTGTCCAATACAGTCCCAACAGTAAAACATGGTGGTGGCAGCATCATGCTGTGGGGGTGTTTCAGCTGCAGGGACAGGACGACCGGTTGCAATCAAGGGAAAGATGAATGCGGCCAATACAGGGATATCCTGGACGAAAACCTACTCCAGAGTGCTCAGGACCTCAGACTGGCGAAGGTTTACCTTCCAACAAGACAATGACCTTAAGCAGACAGCTAAAATAACGAAGGAGTGTTTTCACAACAACTCTGTGACTGTTCTTTGTTCTTGAATGGCCCAGCCAGAGCCTTGACTTAAATCCAATTGAGCATCTCTGGAGAGACCTCAAAATGGCTGTCCACCAACGTTTACCATCCAACCTGACAGAACTGGAAAGGATCTACAAGGAGGAATGGCAGAGGATCCCCAAAAAAAATCCAGGTGTGAAAAACTTGTTGAATCTTTCCCAAAAAGACTCATGGCTGTATTAGATCAAAGGGTGCTTCTACTAAATACTGAGCAAAGGGTCTGAATACGTAGGACCATGTGATATTTCAGTTTTTCTTTTTAATAAATCTGCACAAAATGTCAACAATTCTGTGTTTTTATGTCAATAAGGGGTGCTGTGTGTACATTAATGAGGGAAAAAAAATTTACTTAAATGATTTAGCAAATGGCTGCAATATAACAAGAGTGAAAAATTTAAGGGGGTCTGAATACTTTCCGTACCCACTGTATATACCAGCCAATTTTACTTCCCAAAGTGACACTGACAACAAAAAATGTGCATATATTAAACGATAGCGATATATATGTGATATATATTGTGCATCCCTAATCATGATACTTCAGAAGGCATATGGACAACTTAATGGTCTTTTTTTCTTAAACCTTGAAATCTTAATCTTAAAGATTGAAACCACTGCTTCCATAGAATGGAAAAGCTAGGAAACAGCTGGGAAATTGGAAAGTCATAAAGGTTAGGAACAACATATGGGGAAATAGACCAAATTAACTTTTGGGTCAAACTATGATTTAAAAATCATACCTTTTGAAATCCAGTGATCACAGGGATATTTTGATCAAATCAAATTCTCCCATGCAATTTGGGAATTACTATAATTCATAATTCTTTCAAAACCAAACACGTGATAGCATTACGCAAAAAGCCCAATCACTAGTAATTTGAAAGCTTTGTCAGTAAACAGCAACTATAGGGATTCAAAACAATTTCCATCATCAGTTACGTAAATCCACTTGTCCTAATGTTTCATGTATCAAAAACACTGCTTTTCAGAGAAAGAGAGAAGAAAGCTAAGCTATTGATGTGCTGCAGGGGTAAAATTGAGCTCCAAGCGCACTCCGCTTCGCACTGCCCTGCTTAATTTGCATGATTGCTCGTGGCAGACCACCCCCCTGGCTCTATCCAGTCATGAGAGGTGAACCCATGGCACTGCACAACGAGAGCTCAAGAGCATTAGATGCGCTACAGACTGCAGTATCACCCGGGTCCAATCCGCTAGTAAAGGGGGTTTTAACCTGAGGGGAAAGGGTCAGAATATCAGCACTTGGAATGCTGCAGGCGTTATTGTTGTTTGCACAAACATACAACCTCATAAGAAAATCATCTGCTGCTATTCTGCATAAACATTTAGCCCTGGGTTACAAAATAATCACTATTTTAAGGAAAAACACAGGTTCAAGTTGACCACAAAAAAATTATTATAAAAATGGTTTAAACTTGTCTGTCCTTTTCTTTAAATGAAAAAAAAAGCAAAAATCAGAATTAGAGTGAGGCACTTACAATTAGGGATGGGTCACGATTTTCAAATATTCGATTAGTTGATTTAATTATAGAATATCAAATAGGTTAGGGCTGACAGGACTCCACGCTTACTTCTCTTTTTAGGAGCGCTGTGCTCCTAATTTAAAACTTTAGGAGCACTGTCAAAACATTTAGGACACCTTCTATCAATAATCAAAAAGTAGCCTTCCCATTACTAGGTGATATTTGATTCCTTAAAGTGATTTACAGTGGAATTTAGTTTTTACCTTTGAAATGGCATTTTTCTACCTTTTATTAAAAGTGTCATCTTTTGTCAAATTAAAAATATATGTATTTATAAGCTTTTTTAACATTTCTAATTAAAACAACAGCATAAAAACAAGTAGAATAAGAATAAGTAACCAATCAAATGAAATCAGTATTTAAGAAATAAATTTGTACTAGAGAGATGGCACAGAAGACGACACAAGTGACTTGTATGCGTATTTCGTATTATGTCGCATGAGTGCAATTAAATTCATAAATTCATGTTGAGGTTAATGTTTTAAATATAAAATTTTGAATATCAAAATATAAAATTTAAATAACAGAAAAGATACTTTAAAAATGAAACTAAAATGCCAGCAGGTGGCGGTAAGTCACTGATTCTTATCACTGAATCATTCATTCAATTGATTCATTCGAACGGCTGATTCATTCAGGAACGAAGTATGTGACTGTCTTTATGAATAGGTAATTAAATCATTGACATTTGAGGCTTATTACTATAGAAAAGCACTAAAGGTTTTTCAGTTGTTTTCAGCTTGTTTATTTTCATATAAAATACGGCATCAAACAATGGTATAAACATCATTCAATGTCAATTGTGATAATCGTAATTAATAATCGCAATTACGATTTCAAGGGAATAATCGACAATTATGATTTTTGTCATAATTGTGCAGCCCTAGAATAGGTTGTGCGATTATTGTCTTAAAGAATTTCTCCATTTTGTTCGGTGCTGATGCGTTCATGTAAGCAGAGGGTAGCGCTGCCAATAACACACCTAAAAGATGTCAAAGACAACAGAAGAACACATTGTCTCACGTGCACACTGTAGACTTGCGTGGCATAAAAAACAACTTGCGTAGCATATAACGGTTACAGTAACTTGGGACGATGTCAAATATGAGTTCTGTGCGGAACCACAAACACCCCCGACTGGGTTAGAGATGTGGCTAAATCCATATTCAGAAAGCCACGGAAAACAAATTACGCGTTCTACGGAGCCACTAAAGGGACATGGTTAGCCGCCTGTTACATTACAGTACATAACATTTCACTTACCACATAAACAGAGTAAGGAGAGATGACTGATAGGATGATGCAACCCTCTATGGACACCTTGGCAATTGAATCGCCATTGGCTAATACATTTTTTAGTTTACTTGCCAGACTGATATATAGGTATAGATCTACAGTATATATATATATCAATATTTATTATATAAATAATAAATGTTTGTAAAATGGCAGTTTTTTTAAATATCTGAAAGTACACTCTTGACATCATTATACTATGAAAATCAAGTAGTATTTAATGATAGAACTTTAGTAATTAGAATTAAAACTTGATAACATGTATGAATGCATATTAGTCATTTTAACTGAACTTCGGACTGGTGCTGGTGCTTTTTTGTCATTCAGTGTTTCTGTAAAAAAAAAAAAAAATGGGGAAAAAAAAAAAAAGATGACAAAAAGATAATAATGATACGAATTCATAAAAACAATATAAAACGCACTAAGGATTAATTCATGAATATTAACAGTTGTGTGCGTTCGCTCGAACTGATTAGCTGAAATCAAAACATGGACGGTAATAGATGAGCGCCAACCAACAAGAGCTGTTCGCGCATTAGCTCCGCCCACCGAAAACCCGGGCAGTTTAAAAAGGGAAGAATAGCAAAGGAAGTGTTATTTTGACAGGATATACAACAAGTACCGTTACATGAGGCGTCAATTACTCTCTCTCCGTGTGTGTGAGGACAAAGAGACAGACGAGTCGGCTGCATCACACTAGTTCGTAAATCAAATACAGGTGCGTTGTAGGGCGTGTGCGATTAACCTCGTAATCGCGATTTGAGACGTTGCGATTTCTTAATCGCAAAGCCTGCGATATGGACGAGATGTTACTCTGTTCCAGAGCATATGCATGAATGCCAGCCTTGAGTGGCAGTCTTACTAACCAATAGAATGAGCGCACCTCCGTTCTCCCCAATCAGCAGTGCTCTAGCCAACACCACCATTTAATAAATAAAAAAAATAAATAAATAATAAAATAAATAAATAAAGCGGGAGAGAGACAGAGTGGGATTATGGCATCTACTAGGTCAGATCGATAGTTAGGCAAATTAAAAATAAAGAAAAACGTACTGCAACTTCAAGCTTCGAAATGACAGCACCTGAAAAAAAAAAAAAAAAAAAAGGTCAGTTCCAACGAGCTGACGGCACAGCGCATATCTAAAGTCCGTTATCGGTTCTGTTTCCAGTACTGGCGAATAAAAGATACATTCTTAGATGTTTTTGTACGTGAACGTTATCTTACACATTTTATCTCCCAAACAGATTAATTTGAATAAGTTTATGATGCATGTTAGCTATTCCCAATTCAGAAGAGCGCACACACAGCCTGTGTCCGTGAATGCTTCTCATACTCGCTCCTCTCTGCCCCACGCGATGCGAATCCCGCGTTCACGCTTGCCGCACTCACGCAGTCTGTCTCGTAATGCTTGTTTATACTCGCACCCGGCTCCGCACCGCAAGTCTTCACGAGCGCATCTGGCAGTATGGATGAGGCTTGACGCACGCGCGCAACCTGTGTCGACTCGCGCCTGGCTCCGCGTTTAAAACGAATGTAAATCCAGTCTAACTGCTTGCTAATTTCACTTGGATGAAATGAAACATTCAGCACATTTTCCACTTGTTCTTAAAATCCCAAATACTTAAAAGGAATAAATCAGCCTATGTAACAAAAGTAATACTTTAATAACTGACTTAAGAAATACAGTTCTTTATTTATAAAAAATAAACAAATATTTTCTGTGAAATTCAGTAATTAAGTTAATTCTGTAAAAGTAGTTATACCATTATAATCTTGCCTGCTGAAAAAAAAAAAACAATAGAACCCCTCCCAAAACACAATAAAAAATTTAATGGATTTCAGGGTTATAATGGGAATTGTATTGTTTTAATGTAAACTATAATGGTGTCTATTTGATGGATTCTATTGGTGGGATGTAATCTGGCAGATGGCAACCAATAGAACAACAGTAATTCCTATTGGAATAATGCCCAAAACAAAAAGAAATTTTGTAATGGTTTAATGGAAACTAAGAATTTCTGTGATAGTTTCTATTGTGTTTTTCAGCAGGGTAATGATACCCATACTGTGCAGCACAATATTGGCAATATTGAGCTGAAGCTTGACTTTGCAAATTTAAAACGCAAATAAAATCGCAATATCTGTCAAAAAAAAAACAAATTGATATTTTCCCCCAAATCGCACAGCCCTAGTGCGTTGCACATCCATTCAGATGAACGGAAAGATAGCACAGATCGCTTGATGGAGAGAGAAACTCTGAATCGCTCAGTCAGAGAGTGTTCGGCGAGTGAAAATATATCTGTGCTAAACTTATACTTAGCCTCCAACTCACACAATGGCGAGTAAAATCTAAGAATTTATTAGCCAATGGCTAATGATAGGCATCATTTAGTCACCCAGAGTGAAAATTTAGTTGCATATGCGAGTGATTTACTCGCATCGTAGAGGGCTGTGATGGCAATTTGCAGATCCTGAGCACCGCTGACAAACATCTAATCTTGTAAAATGTGTGGTAAGTACTCCCAACCGAGTGCTGCTCCGTACGTGTGATCGCGAATCTCGAAAGTGAAAGTAAAAAACAAGCGCGCGTTCATAAGCGATTTCAATGCCCCGCATATTAATAACGGCTCCCTGATGCCCGCAATTAATGTACAGTGTAATTACCCAATGATATAATTGTGACAGAAGATATTGAAGTATATTTTTCCCTTTAGGGGTTCAATATTTTTTTAATTGAAATGTCTTAGCCTTATGAGCAGTTGATTTATGCTAATCGACGGACTCTTATGTTAATAAGTGCCGTCATTTGGTTATGTTTATTATATTAATATCCAGCACATTACAATCATTATATGGCTTGAGTTAAGGTAGCCTATCTTCTGAATTAAACAGTTTATCATACAGATTGAAAGCTTGAATCCCGTCTCTCTCCCTCTCTCTGTTTATGGGTGTTTGTGTGTGCATGCGGGGGAGGGGTGTGATTTTCAAATAATAATCGAATAATACCCAGCAATTTTCTAATATTATTTTTGCTTTGAATGCCCATCCCTAATATACATAAAAAGTGAACAGTCAAAAATGCATGTTTAAACCAGAATTCGTGTTTTACAAATTATATGCTTTTACAAAAACGTTTCTCAAAGGAAAGTGTAAGGATGAGTGAAAATTATTTTTGTAGTAAGCAACATTATGGCACAGATGTAATAAAATCTATAATAATCGATAATGAAAATTACCAAATTGATCATTGATAACTGTGCCTGCATGCTGTGCACAGAAAACATTCACCAGTCATGCCATTTTATAGTAGAGAATAATGTATTCCTATGGTCAAAATGTATCCGAAATATGGCAGAGAACACGGAGTGAGCTGCTGCAGGAAAAGCTGTATATGCCAACATCATTTAAAGAGCAGGTCATATGGGTTTTTGAAAAATATATATTTTGCAGTTTATAATGTAGCTATCCTATAACAAAAAAAGTTGTTATAAAAAAGGCTATAAATAAAGCTATTGTCTCTCAAAAGCGGAGTCGATTATGAATCGCCATGAACGAGTAGTTTCATATTTCGAAATTTTGCCTGGTACCAGTAACGCAATGGGGTTAAACACATTTGAATAATCCAAGCCTATGCCCGCGAAATACGAACAGACGGTCTGACTGCCCCAAACAATTCCACTAGTTAGTGTGTTTAAATTCAGGTCGGAGAAGACGCTGTGTTGAAGGATACACAGAAGAAATCAATTTGAACCTTTTTTGTGGCAGGTCATTTACACGGACTGCTTCTCTAATCTTGGCTTTGATCTTTGTTGGTTCTTCTATCTTCTTTCATTTGGACTAAAGCTCTCCAACCAAAACCTGTAAGTACTATTGATACGAGAAAGTTAGTAGGCTGCTGCGCTGTGAACAGTGTATGCGTTCTGATTAAAAGTTAAGACAGCATCTTTTGTCTGTCGGTCTTCAAACATTACAGTAGACATATTATGGTTTACAAACTGTATTGTTTCATCAATTAGTCACATTAGCACTTGGCTAACGTATCCACCATTATTGTTTCAAGTGTTAAAAGTTTAGCAGCTAAACTTTAGCTGTGAGCACGATTCGCTTGCATAAGTGTTTTGTATTTTGTCATTATTATAAGAACGGATTGGAGAACTATATTATTGTTTTATGTAAAGGTGTATGTTGGTGTCGTTCTTGAACGATTCGTTTCATTTTGAACAAACTTTAATGTACAGTCGGACGATCGAGTCATCTCGGGGGAGTGATTCGTTCAGTCGCGCATGCGCAATATTCTATAGGTTCTGTACTGGAATTAGTCCAGTAGTTCTCCTGGTTCGAGTCTTCGGGTTTGAGTCGTTTCGTTCATCACGTGACAGCCCCATAAGTTTTAACCAATGCAGTCTGAGCCGGAAAAAGAAATGATTAGTTCATCCATCGAGTCTTCGGTTTTTCGAGTCGATCGTTCATCACGTGACAGACCCATAAGATTAACCTATGCAGTCTGAGCCGGAAAGAGACTAATAATAATAATAACCAACTCTTTATTACCTTTGTTACAACATTCAGTATTATGGAAAAGAACCATAATGACAGAAAATTCACACATTTATAAACTGTAAGAAGTAAAAACTACAATTTGAGACCAGAAACGCATCACGTAACTAAGAGTAAATAATAATGATAATAATAATAATATGCACCTGTTTAAGGAAGCTTGTAAATTAACTAATTTCTTTATCCAATGCTGTCACGTCACGTGACAAAAAAAACGAATGATTCGAAAGACTCGAGAGATGAACTAATCAATTCTCTTTCCGGCTCAGACTGCATTGGTTAAAGCTTATGGGGCTGTCACATGATGAACGAACGACTCAAACCCGAAGACTTGTCAGATAAGAGGTGGTGAGCTAATCATAGACTGAAGACTCAGGTAAACAATGAATTAATATTTTCTGTTTCTTATAGCAGTTTTGTACTGTTTGTAGTGTGATCAACGTTTGAGTAAGTAGTAGACATATTAGGAAAGTAACACGTAACATTTTAATTGTATTTTGCTAAAATAAACGAAATGACTCGAAAAAAGATTCGTTCATTTTGCTGAACGAGACTTAAAGGGTCGAGCGGGGTTAAATGATCCGAACTTCCCATCACTAATGCAAAGGTGCTTTGTCAATGGTAGCACTCGCTAACTTGCTCAAGGACTCCTCTCTGTGCCAATCACAGCAGGCTTGGCCAGCTGACCAATCAGAGCAGAGTAGGCTTATGGAAGGGAGGGGTTTGCTCCGAACTTGCTTGGAACGAATCATTTCGAAATCATTGGCAAATTACTCTAAAATTAAATGTATATTCTGAAAAAATTACAATGTTTTCTGACATTAGATGCATTTAAACCTGTTGTAGGGGACTCCAACACAATATTAGGACACTTTTAAAATACCATATGACCTGCTCTTTAAGCACATGTTTCTCTCAGTGCATAACTCCATGAAATGCTTATATCTAGGGTTGGGTATTGTTTGGGTTTTTACGATACCGTTGCCAAATCGATACTTTTAAAACGGTACCAGTGCCTAAACGGTGCCTGAACCGATACTTAAAAATAAATAAATAAAAAAATAGCCAAAATAGGATGGATTGGCCATTATAGCGCTATAAACACATGTAATGTCTGTTTCATTTACACCGGACGCCGGAGGGCGCCCTCGCACAGAAACTCCACATATGCATCACAGAAGTAGCAGAATAAGATATAAACGTTTTGAATGATGAATCGGAGACAATAAACAGTCGACTGCGAAAATATATGGTTTATCTGTGTTCTTCAAGCCATCTTTAGTATTTTCATAATAATTAAGTATATTTATAATCCATTGCTAATAGATAGGGCTGGGTTTTGACACAAATTTCATGATTCGATTCGATTCTTATTCACAAGCTTATGATTCGAATATTAATATTAGCAAAATGCCCCCTCTACAGTTTATTTTTCTATCTGACTAATGAGTTTATGGTCACCAAATATGTTTTTCTGAGGTAAATGTGACATTACGTGACATTGTTTATAAGACGTTATATTGACGTCTTTGCACGGAGGAAACACTAATTGAGCGATTACATGAGACAGGATAAGGACTGTAAAGTTATACTCTTTCTTTTAACATACCATTGGATGTTTAGTCATGTTTATTGTGTGCTGAAACTGGTATTAAAGTGGAGGAGATGAATCAGTTCACGTCTGTTGATCGAGGCGCTACAGCGATCTGTCACTCAAGATTAAACAGCGCCAAAACGGCATTTATTGTTTGAATACTTCAATACATCCATATCCATATTCAAAACGTAATAATCACTTTAATGTAGCTTGCGCCAACAGTGCCGAGTTCACACTGCACGATATTAGCACGGTTTTTCCCTCGCCGACAGGTTTTGTGAAATCGCCGACAAATGCCCGACATCGGAGCAATCGGTGCTGGTTCAGCGAGGAGAAAATCACGCAGAGTGAATTATTCAAAGACGCGTCTGAGGGAATCCCGACACGTCGCCCGCAAAATATTTTGGCCTGCTAAACTCTCTGGAGCTGTCGCGCGATTCACCAATCACGCATTGTGAAATGAGTTGACTGAAAACAACACCTCGCGGATGCCCCTACAAGCCATCAGAGACCAGATACAGGGCGAGGAAAGTTCCGGGGAGGAGTTATAGGCCCAGCAATATCAGTATTTAATCGTATATGAAAAATTAGTCATACAGAAACAAAGCACAACCATTGTGCTTGACCAGCCACAACATCAGCATAAAATTATTTACCTCCAACTCTTTGCAAAACACCCAATCCCTGTTCCCTGCATCTCCCTCCTGCATAATCTGTTTTCCTTTTTCTCCTTGTAGCTGGAAATCAGCTCACAGCCAAATTGCGGGCTATATATATATATTTTTTAAATAATTCACTCTTGCTCGAGAACTCCGGTCTGACGCACGCGGTTTCTCGCGTTATTTCCTTATCACTTCTCGCATGTGTTTTGTTGTGAAATGTAGTTTGCAGACCAGACAGAGCTGTCGGCGATTCTCCCTATTGTAAAGTCATGCAGCGTGTAACCTCCTGTCGCCGAACCACCGTGCAATGTGAACACAGCAGCAACTAAACGCTACCCCAGATAGTCACGCAGTGTGAAAACAAATGTGATCCGACGAGTTTGAAAATCGTGCAGTGTGAACTCGGCATAAGGGTGCTTTCACACTTGGTTCGATTGCTCCCCCCTCCCCCTTATATTATTTGGGTCCGAACCGCGGTTCGTTTGAGTCATCAAGTCAGCAGCTGTTTACCCCGTTGACGATGGCGCAGGAGAAGACGGCAAAATGCATAGCAAGGCTCTCTTCAATTTTATATTCATGTTTTTGAACCGTTGGTCTTGTTTCCAAAGCTTCAGTACATAACGGCACTTACGTCTGCCTTATGCAAATGTGTCAGTCACACTTATCAGGAAAGTGAGTGAAACACACAAACACACATTTTTATCAAATAATGTCATTAATAGCGGTTCACTTCAGCAGTGAACCGTACCGGAGTTCACTTGAACCGTACCCCAGACCACCCTTTTTAAGCGGACTCGGGTATGGTTCGTGGGTACACACCCGAGTTCGTAAGACAGCGTTCACATCATTCAAACGTACCGAACTCTGACGTCAATCAATACCGGGTGCGCACCAAAAGTGCTAGTGCGAAAGCACTCTAATGTTCACCATTCCCGCTATTCGCTGTTAAGCCAGAGGCGGTCTGAAATCTTCCTTTGTTAACTCGAGGTCATACTCGGGTTCTCTCGGCATTACCAGCAAGGTCTTTTTCCTTTCTTTAATGAAAGACTCAATTTGATATTTATCTTGCTTCACACAGAGCCACACAAATTGTGAGCTACCTATTTCCATGCCCCCGGTTTCAATCTGACTCCGTCATTCACATTCAAACCAGACCTAAATACCTGCATGAGCACAGACATTCAACGTCTCTGGCTATTCAGCAAGGAGGTTCAGAATGCCTGTCATTTCTCATTATTAAATCTTCTAACCTTTCCATTCAGATGCAGCTTTTCAACCAGCAAAACAAGAGCCTCTCGCCCTAATCCCAAAGACAAACCACTCTGCTGCCCTAACATGTTTTGCTGTGCACTAACAGATATTCCAGCCACAACCACTGCACAGATTTCCCACAAAGCTGTTTTTCAGCACCTACAGCCAATATTACCCAAAGACCCTGCTCAGACAGAAAGTCAGTGTACCCCAGCTAAATCAGCATGTGTAAAAATATTTGACCAATGTTGTTTATCTGGTGGGCTTGCAACTCGCTTTGACCAGAGCGGCTAAATTTCTGGACACATGAAGGTTAATCTAAATCTAAATGAGAGACCTTAAGACTCCAATTACTTCATCAGCACTATAACGTATTTATGAGCTCCCTAATACATAAAAGGCTTAAATAAAGCCACAAATCTAATTATAAACTAACAAGCACATTCTTTTTTACAACCAAACACTGATTTGTTTGTGGAGGTCACACCACAGTATCTACTGATCAGGAGATTTGACAATATTTAGTAAATTCTGTCATAGTGTTGTTTATTCTGCTTAAGCACTGATTTGGGTTGCACATACAGTGAATAATGACATTTTAGTTTTACTAATCTGCTTTACAAAAACATAACCTTTAGATTTGAGTCAATACCAGGCTGCTTTCCTTTACAGTTGCAAACTGTGCATTTAAAAGATCCGACCAAAGAAAAACAGTCAAATTCACAACGTGTACCCACACAACTATTTCGAGTAACAAATGTATTTGGAAATACATTCGTAATATTAACTCAATATTAACCATAAATCTAGAAAGAAACAGATACTGACCTGTAATCGTTCAAACAACCGCACAACTTCCCAAATAATCCAATTCAAACGCACAAGAAAATTGACTTAATACAGTTCAAACTTAGTGCTCTTCTCTGGCTTGTTAGCTTGCTAACAGCTAGTCGACCAGTTTAGATTCAGTTCGGCGGCTAATGTCGAGTTGTGTTGAGGTGGACGGATAAAACTATCACATAAACCCCAATTTCCAGCGCTGTTTTATGTTTACAAACGCTTTTAGAAAATATTGGGGCAATGTAGATGTTTATACAACACAGAACAGGTCCAGAGCAGTAGCAGACTGGCTAAGCTATGCTAAACAGTGGAGAAGGTAAATGAGGTTCACGATCCAGAGATACTTTGAGCTGTGTTTCTAAACCTAGTGAGCTCCCTACCTAGACAGCTTTTTGGGAATCGTTCGAACACGCCCAAAAATGCTGTCTGCATAGACAGCTCGCTGTTTTGAAACAGCCTTTGGGGCTGCTATTATGCTAAGGACGGACACACAGAACCTAGCCTGCTTCCCATTCCAACTAAACACTATAGCCATTATCTCTGCGCGGTTATAATAACTCGGCTACCTCCAGGGCGTGTGCCAACCTAGACAAAACCTAGACCTACTGACGGTTTTTTTTCTTCATAAAATCCGTTTAGTTTACATATTAGCAAGTTAGCTGATCCAGAATTCAAAGATCCACTCACCAAGTTAATATCAAGCCAGCTGCAGTGAGGCACTCTTCAATCCTGAAATATGAATGTACGTTAGCATGGGAGGTATTCAGCCTGATAATGCAAGCCTTCTGCTTTAGCGAGAATCGAGAGTCCCGGTCCGAGTACAGAGTAAGCGGTGCGTCTCTGCTGGGCTGAACCCAACAGAACTCGAGCCTGACTGTCCCTCTCGCACACACTGGACTCCGTCTTCTCCACAGGCTAGTGCTCGCTCACAGGCTGCAGCGCACGCCTTCGCCGCTAGTGGACAGCAACGTAGCGGGATATAATCAGACATAAACTCTTTGATGGATATTAGCAGTGATCAGCGTCCTCCGCATTGATGGATAATTAATGTACATAGTTGAGCTTGTGCGTATTTTATGTAATACGTATTTTGTGCAAACCATATCAAAACCGTACAAAAATGCAGTATAGATAGATAGATAGATAGAGGGAGGCAGGAGGAGGGAGGGACAGACAGATAACAGACAGACAGACAGCAGACAGACAGACAGATAGCTAATCGAAATAGATAGATATATAGATAGATATATATATATCAGAGAAACAGCCAGAAGGAGGGAGGGACGGCGACGGATACATAGTATATATAGTATATATATAATGATAGATAGATAGATAGATAGATAGACAGAGTTAGTTAGTTAGATAGATAGATAGATAGATATATAATAGATAGACAGACAGATTAGATAGAGAGACAGATAGATTAGATAGAGAGTTGAGCTTGTGCGTATTTTATGTAATACGTATTTTGTGCAAACCATATCAAAACCGTACACAAATGCAGTATAGATAGATAGATTAGAGGGAGGGAAGGGAGGAGAGACGGACAGACAGACAGACGACAGACAGACGACAGACAGACAGATGATAGATAGATATATAGTAGATAGATAGATAGATAGACCAGACATATTAGAGATAGAGAGACAGACAGAAGGAGGGGGGACGGACGGACGGATAATAGATAGATAGATAGACAGACAGATTAGATAGTGAGCTTGTGCGTATTTTATGTAATACGTATTTTGTGCAAACCATATCAAAACCGTACAAAAATGCAGTAGATAGATAGATAGATAGAGGGACGGATGGACAGACAGACAGACATACAGACAGATAGATAGATAGACAGATAGATATATAGATAGATAGATAGATAGATACATCTTGTAGATAGATAGATAGACAGACAGATTAGATAGAGAGACAGACAGAAGGAGGGAGGGACGGACGGACGGACGGAGTGAGGGAGAGGGAGGGAGGGACGAGGATAGCAAGATAGTAATAGATAGATAATAGATAGATAGAGAGATGTAATGATAGAGGGACGGACGGACTAACGGATATATAGATAGAGAATAGATAATAGATAGATAGATAATAAATAGATATATGATAAGTATATAGATAGATAGATAGATAGATATAGATAGATAGATGATAGATAGATAGAGAGACAGACAGACATACAGACAGATAGTTAGATAGATAGATAGACAAACAGATAGATAGAGGACGACGGACAGACAGACAGACAGACTAAACAGACAGACAGACAGAATAGATAGATAGATATATAGATAGACGATAGATAGATAGATAGACAGACAGACGGACGGACGGACGGACGGACGGATAGATAGATCGATGGATGGATATATAATAGATAGATTAGATAGCTATATAGATGGATTGAAGAGATAGACACGGACTGATAGACGGACGAGGGAGGGAGGGATTGACTGACGGACGGAGGGCGGGAGTGAGGGATGGAGGGAGGGACGGACGGAACGGACTGACGGACGGACCGACGGACGGTACGACGACGGACTGACGGACAACAGACAGACAACAGACAGACAGACAGACAGAAAGAAAGACAGACAGATAGATATATAAGAGACATAGATATATAGATATATAGATAGATAGATAGATAGATAGATAGACTTATAGATAGATAGATATATAGATAGATCGATAGATAGATATAGACGGAAGATAGATAGATAGATAGATAGACAGACAGAGTCAGATGACAGACAGACAGACAGACGCAGACAGATGATTGATAGATGATAGATGATAGATAGATAGATCGATAGATAGATAGATAGATAGATAGACACAGACAGACAGACAGACAGACAGACAGACAGACAGATAGATAGATAGATAGATAGATAGATAGATAGATAGATAGATAGATAGATGGATGGATGATGGATGATGGATGAATGGATGGATGGATTGGATGGGATGGATGGATGTAGGTGGATGGGAGGAAGGCGACGTCCATACAGACAGCAGCCGACGACAGACCTATAGATAGATAGATAGATTATTAATATGCATAAAAGATCCCTCAAATTCTGGATGCATCTTAAATCAAGTCCCACAGAATCGCTACATTTTAAAGCAATACAAACCCAAGAGTCCACTGAGTCAGCTAGTTAATAACCTAATATAACTTAATAACCTGACTAACTCTATTAACACTATCCAATCTCAAACCAGCACTGCTTTTCATCCAAACATCAAAATAAATCAAATTATCAAACGATCTAAAAATACATATCTGGAAAATTGGGACCAGGAAACTAAAACACAAAGTAAAATACAATTCGATCGAACTCTAAAATCAAATTATGAATTGGAAGCTTATCTCCAGAGTGTCAGAGACACAAAGCAGAGACGGATCCTGACCAAGTACAGGCTCAGCGAGCACAGTCTAGCCATCGAGACCGGCAGACACAGAAAGAACTGGTTACCCAGAGAGCAAAGGGTGTGTGCTCACTGTCAGACAGGAGAGATTGAGACAGAGATGCACTTCCTCCTTCACTGTCATAAATACATATCCATAAGAAACCTCTACTTCAACAAATTCACCAACTTAATAAAGAACTTTACAGTCATTAGTGAAACAGAACAAATAAAGATAGTATTTGGAGAGGGACAGACAGCAGCACTGGCTGTGAGATATGTGTGGATGTGCCACAGCCTGAGAGACAGCAGGTGAATGTGTGTTGTGTCTGACTCAGTGTATTACCCTACATGTCCACCACAGTGTCTTAGTAGCATGTGTGTTCTACTGTAAGTTAAGACTGTGGTATCAATGTTCACACATTATAATTTGTTACAGTTTAATACTTTCGAAGATGTGATGTTCATTTAATTATTATTATTGCTATTCTATTATTTTTTAAAATCTTTTGTATCATGTATACTAATGCTTTTTCAATATTTGTCATTACAGTCCTTCCAATAAGCAATTTTGAATGATAGATATACAGACCGAACATAACAGACAGACAATAGACAATAGATAATAGATAGACAGACAGACCTACAGCAGACAACAGACCGACAGACAGACAGATAAATAGATAGAAAGATAGATAGATGATAATAACACAGACAGACACAGATAAATAGATATACCCCAGACAGACGACAGCAATGATAGACAGATATATAGATAGATAGACAGACAGACAGACAGAGAGATGAATGGACAAACAGACAGATAGATAGATAGATGATAGATGATAAATGGATGGATAGATAGATAGATAGATAAAACAAATGACTGAATGATAGATAGATAGATAGATAGACACAGACAGACCGACAGACAGACAGAAGATAGAGAGATCTAGATAGATAGATAATAGACACAGACGGACAGACAGCTAGATAATAGATAGTAGATAGATATACAGACAGACAGACAGACAGACAGACGACCCAGACAGATAGATAGATAGATAGATATATATATAACCCAGACAGACAGACAGACAGACTGATTATAGATAGATAGACACAGACAGACGACAGACTGATAGATCGATAGATGAACACAGACAGACAGACCAGATAGATGATAGATATATTAGATAGATCGAATAGACACACAGACAACAGACAGACAGACAGACGATAGATCGATAGATAGATAGATAGATGATAGATATATAGATAAACACAGAACAGATAGATAGACGTATATAGATAGAAGATAAATGATAGATATATAGATAGACACATACAGACAACATATAGATAGACAGATAGATAGATAGACCCAGACAGACAGACAGACCAGACAGATAATAACAGACGACAGACAGACAGACGACAGACAGACAGATAGATAGATAGATAAGTAGATAGATAGATGATAGACACAGACAGACAGACAGATAGATAGATAGATGATAGATATATAGATAGATAGATAATAGATAGATAGATAGACAGACTCCCGACAGACAGACAGACGACAGATAGATTTAGATAGACACAGACAGACAGACCACGGAAAGATAGATAGATATACACAGACAGACAATAGAATAATAGATAGATAGATAGTATAGATACTAGATAGATAAATTAATAGATAGATAAGACACGACCGATAGATAGACAGATAAGATGATAATAGATAATAGATAGATAAATAGACACAGACAACAGACCGATAGATAGATAGTACGATTAGATAGATAGAAAGAACAGACAGACAGATAGATAGATAGAATAGATAGATAGATGATGATGATACACACAGACAGACAGACAGACAGACTGATAGATGATAGATAGACCCAGACAGACAGACAGACTGATTAGATAGATATAGACAACGACAGACAGACAGATAATAGAGAGATAGATGATAGATAGTAGATAGAATAGATATACACAGACCGACAGAATACCGACAGACAGACACAGATAGATAGATGATAGATATAAGATAGATAGATAGATAGAATAGACCAGACAGATAGAATATACAGATAGATAGATAGATATATAGATAGATAGATAGATAGATGATAGACAGATAGATGATAGATAGACAGAGAGATAGACAGATAGAGAGATAGACAGACGACAGACACAGACAGCTAGATAGACAGACAGACAGACAGACATGCAGACAGACAGACAGACAGACAGAATAGATAGATAGATAGATAGATAGATGGATAGATAGACAGACAGACAGAAATACAGACAGACAGATATATATATAGATGATAGACAGATAGATAGACAGACAGAACAGACAGACAGCCGACAGACAGACAGACAGACAGATAGATCGATTAGACACAGATATAGACAGACTGATAGATAGATAGATATACAGACAAACCCCCAGAAAAACCCCCCCCCCAAAAGAAACAGATAGATATATAGATAATAGTAGATAGAGAGATAGAGAGAGAGATAGAGATAGAGAGATATAGACATAGAGAGACAGATAGATAGATATAGAGATAGATAGCTAGATAGATCTATAGATAGACAGACAGACACACAGACAGACAGATGATAGATAGATAGATAGATAGATAGACACAAACATATATTAGATAAGATAGATAGGATAGATAGATAATAGATAGATCGATAGATCGATAGACCACAGACAGACAGACAGATAGTATATAGACATACAGAACAGCAGACGACGACGACAGATAGATATATAGGACAACAGACGACAGAATACAGACAGACAGTAGATAATAGACCACAGACAGACAGACAGACAGACGAAGATAGATAGATAGACACAGACAGACCGACAGACAGACAGATAGATTATATAGACCCAGACAGATAGATCTACAGATGATGATGATATATAAATAGATATACACAGACCGACCGACAGCAGACAGACAACAAAGATATACAGACAGATAGTAGATAGATAGATAATAGAAGATGATAGACACAGCAGACAGACATACAGACAGACCTACAGTAGATAGATAGACAGACAACAGACAACAGACAGACAGACAACCATAGATATATAGATAATAGAAGATAGATAGATAACAGACAGACAAGAAGATAGCTATATAGATAAGACCCAGACAGACAGACAGACAGATAATAGACCCAGACAGACGACAGACAGACAGACAGACAGATAGATAGACAGATAGATAGATAGATAGGCATACAGACAGACAGACAGACAGACAAACAAAAAGACAGACAGACAGACAGACAAAAAGATAGACAGACAGACAGACAGACAGATAGATAGATAGATCGATAGAGATAGATAGATAGACACACAGACCGACAGACAGACAGACAGACAAAACGACCGACAGACAGACAGACAGACAGACAGATAGATATATAGATAGATAGATAGACACAGACTACAGACAGATAGATAGATAGATATATAATAGATAACACAGACAGACAGATAGATAGATAGATAGACAGACAGACAGAGCAATAGATAGACACAGACAAAGACATACTAGACAGAGTAGATATATAGAATAGACACGACAGACAGACTGATAGAATAGATAATAGATGATATATGATAGATATATAGTTAACTATTGAGTTTTTAATTCAATCAACCAATTTACAAATAAATTAAACTGATAAACTACTACTAATATACAGTATGCTTATGTTAGTGTATGATTTCTTTTGCTTGGATAAAGCTCTGCACCTGTTTGGTGACAGTTCACAACAACTGCCCTCCAAACTTAGATTACTCGAAATATTAATGCCTTTTAACAGCAAAAGTAGAGCTCTCGTTCCCTAACTCACCTTCTACTCCAATATACAAAGTACTATGTTGCTGTTGATCGTATGGGCAGTCTTGTGTGTGCATATGGGGCTTTAAGGAGGGCGAGTCCTCTGCTGTGGCCTGTCTTATGGTCTGATCCCCAAGAGGGGGAAGACTGGGTGCGTGTGTGTGTATGGTAAGTGGTCGTGGTGCAGTGTGCCGGGAAATCACATGGCCTTCAGTGCTTTGACACTAATGGGCTAGGGGACTGTAATGACATTTGAGTGGTTATTATGCTATTGCTCATCCTACATTCCTTTGTACATCCTAGGACATGTGACATATGTTGACTCCCTCCACATTGAAGTCAAAGCACATTTAATGAGTTATACAAAATACTGAAAGTGGATCTCTGAATTGCAATAACATTACCACAGTCCATTTCAGATACAAAGATGAAGGAAACTGCCACAATATAACTTTCAATTAGATTTGTTACTAAATGTAAAAAAATTGTGATACAATAGGGTACAATAATAATTCCGAAACACGGCATTGTGCATTCAAACTTTCCTAAACTATAACACTGAAAGAAAGAAAACATTTGCAAATCAAAGGATATTAAAACAAATGCACCATAGCAATCAGTTTAAATCGTGACAATGTTGAAGGCAGAACACAATTCAAATGTTTACATTTTTGTTGGCAGATTTTGATATTGTTGATATAGGCATTTCTTTCAATAAAAAACGTGAAGAAGAGCCTACAATATACAGTAATATTACAGATGACATTTTCTTATATTAGCATCTGTGGATGTTAGATTTAAAGGGATTATATTCATTATAAAACATTCATATTTATATGTCTTTGCGTATAGGCAAAGAGTGGTTTCGTACCTGATAAACAGTGAAGACGTTGATGTTTTTCTCCAGACTTTGGGGGAACTGGCCAAACCAAGTAAGGGAGGGGTTGTTTCAGAATATTGCATTAAATAAATTGAATTATATTAAATTCTTAAATCATTAGTACCGACTTTTTCTCTCCCGCTTGAGGCGAAATGTGTACATACCTCCATAACAGTAGGTGGCGCTGTGATTCTTTCTCAGGTCTATAGACGCAAAGCATTGTAGGTACGGGTTCTGTTCGCGGCTAGCCTGTAGCAATGGCGACGTCTTTAGGATCTAACACTTACAACAGACAAAACTGGGAAGATTCGGTGAGTAAAAAAATATTTTTGTTTAAGAATATACAAGGGGTATTACTAAGCGCGACTGGCGCTTTTTTGTTCTTTGTTTGAGCTCGCCAAATCAACGCCTTTCCTAACTGGAACATTCTGTTGTGGCTTAGCTCATGGCTAATGAAAACCTTTTCAATGCGTCTCATCAATAATTAAAAATATTGTTATATAAATTGTTATATAAATATACTGTATAAACCGGCGCCGACATGTGCAGACAGAGTAGATCCTCTGTCCAGTCTCTGTGTTGTAATTGATCTTTACTGTACAGGCAAATAAACATCCAAATGAAATGAATTATATAATTAATTAGTATACAAATATTCATGTACATTAAAATGTGAACGAGTGTCCTGTTAACAAAACAGTATTCATAACATGAATAACCTTTGATATGAGTAATATACAGTATGTATATTAATATATTTATCATATTAAATTACTGTTACATATGTATAGAATACATTTATTTATTTTTTATGAATAAATGCATGCTCAGCACTGACCTTTTCTTATTTGAACAGGATTTTCCCATACTCTGCCAAACATGTTTGGGAGAAAACCCTTACATCCGGGACGAGGAGAAAACGGATGCCGTAAGCTGAGATTCGCCCCCCAAAGGACGCCACTCTGAGGGATTGTTTGTTATACGTGAATATTATTAGTTTCATTATTAATCTTGCATGTGTCATTTTGATTTATTTACACAAACACATTTTCACTCTGTACCTGCGTTTGTGTTAACAGACCAAAGAGAAATTTGGCAAGGAGTGCAAGGTACTGCTGCGTTCATCCTCTCGAAAAAAGCTAAATGTTGTCTTGATAGGGTTCCACAGGCATTTCCAATTGTTTTATGCCATAATTTTATATTAATTCCAAAGGTTAGTAGCTGTTATACAAATAAATTATCAAAATTTTTATCTTGGAAATAATATGAAGTCTTGGGATCGGAATACCTATAGAGTCAAAAGGTGTACCCCCCCCCCCTGTGGGGAAGCCTGTCTTGAAAAATGACACCACATATTTTTTGCCCCATGTTTTGGTACTGCAGCATTTTAATCTCTATACTTCCTATCCTCTAGATCTGTGCACGTCCCTTCACGGTGTTCCGCTGGTGTCCGGGGGTCAGGATGCGCTTTAAGAAGACAGAAGTGTGTCAGACCTGCAGTAAAATGAAAAATGTCTGTCAAACCTGCCTTTTGGATCTGGAATACGGTAATGCTATAATTTGTGGCCGTAGTCTAAGTATCTGTTAGTAAAATTATGTTGACATTAGTTTGTCAGGATTCTTTGATACAATACCTTGAAAAATACAGATTTTCTGTACCACTTGAAGAACTCATATCACAACATTAAAGGCCCGTTCAAGCATCACTGACACGTTGCGTTTCCAAAAGCATGTTAAAGTCACTGCATATGCAGAGATCGAGTTTGCTGCATTTAATGTTAACCAAGCTTCTCTGAGATGCTGAAAACAACAGATGTCACGCTGCTTGCGTGTAAGAACACAGTGATGTGTTTCATTTGGATGCAGTGGAACAGACTATCTGCTTGCTTAATTCAAATGCAAGGTGCAGTGTTTTTCTGTCAACTTGTTGACAGAGCATTGAAACGTTGAATTGATATGCATCAAAAAATAAATATTTTTGACAACATTAGCTGTATCGGTAGTTTGGACATATTTTTGGTATTTACTTCACATGGTTGCACAAGGTGAACTTTTATCCAGAAAGCAGAATATAAATCTTTAGAAACTCGCACAATCCTAATTCTAACATTCTTTCAGGATAATTCAGATAATTGTGTGTGTGTGTTTTTTATAGGTTCATTCAGTAAGAATTTTGCAGTGTTGTTGTAAAGATTACTAAATCATTTTTTGGTTTTTGCACAGGTCTGCCCATTCAGGTTCGTGACACTGGGCTGTCCGTTAAAGATGAAGTACCGAGATCAGACGTAAATAAGGAGTATTACACTCAGAATATGGAGAGAGAGGTAATGCAAATACTAAACGGCTTTAAGTAATATGTAAACGTATCTGTGGGTCAAATAATGATGTTTGCCCTGTAGATTGCTAACTCTGATGGCACAAGACCCGTGGGGCTGCTTGGGAAGGCACCGAGCAGCAGTGAAATGCTGCTGAAACTGGCTCGTACCACACCGTATTACAAGAGGAACAGACCACACATCTGTTCCTTCTGGGTGAAGGGGGAGTGCAAGAGAGGGGAAGAGTGTCCATACAGGTGAGCAACACCTCAAGAATCTCTTATGGGTGTAAAATTATGACCCATGATTCTCAATTTCACACTGTGTTGCGTCAGAAAGCACCCAGTGTTGGTTGTTACAATTTTCATTTTGGTGTTTGTGTCTTGCATCAAGTTGCTTGCTTAATAAACCTCATGTTCATTTTATGAAGTGACGACTTTTAATGAAATATGCTTAAGGTGTGAATTATGTATGAGCGATGATGACATTTTTGACATGAAATACATTGCTCTAATATCACAGGCATGAGAAGCCCACCGATCCAGATGACCCATTGGCTGATCAGAACATTAAGGACCGTTTCTATGGCATTAATGATCCTGTGGCTAACAAACTCCTGATGCGGGCCACCACCATGCCCAGACTTGACATACCGGAGGACAAGTCTATCACCACTCTCTATATCGGAGGGCTGGGAGAAGACGTTACAGACTCTGAGCTCAGGTAAATGCTCTTCAGAGTTCATAAAGCTAAAACTATTAAAATATGTGTTGAAAATGTTTATTGAAGTATAGGAATATTGTCTTGGCAACCAACTGCAATAAGTATAATTACTAACTGGGAATAAATAATGACTAAAACTGAAATAAAAATAAATGAAACCAAGATGATGATTTTGAAAAAGCAAGACAAACGCTTTGAGGTCATTTTTGATTTTAAGAATCATTGAATCCTGGTTATCTTTTTCCCAAAGCGACCCACTTCTATCAGTTTGGGAGGGAGATTAGAATCATCACCATCGTTCAAAGAAGCATGTGCTTTCATCCAGCGTTTTGCTACACGCGCAGGCCTGCCAGAGACGCCGGCCAGCATGAAAGAGAGTCTTTAATAACTCATAATTAATGGACGTACGATGTCTTCAATGTTAAATCGCTGCGGGCAGCGTTGGATGTTTAATCGATTGCAGAATAAAAAAATCTGAAATGCAAACAGCCTAACCGTTTGCTGTGGATGCGCAAGTTCTGAATGTTGTTGTGTGCCGCTTCAGGTCACAGCGCGGCCTCGAGACAAGAGAAGCTGCACTGAGGCATGACGCCGAGAGCTTGGAATCAGACGCTAGGAGCCACGTCGCCCGCGGACATCCATGGTGGTAGTGACGAAGCTTCCTATCGCATGCAGCGCCTGTTTTATTATAGTAGTAATATAGAAGGTGAATTGTATACTGGATGCTTTTATACTTAAATATTTCTTTAATTGTAAAGTTTTTGTTATTTTATTATTAATTAATTAAAGCGAAGTCATTTAATTTATTTATTTTAATAATGCACTATTAATACAAATTAATAATTTTAATTTATTACTATTAGTTTATTTATTTATTTTTGGTTCTGGATCTTTCACACTAGTAAATTCAATTAATTTACAATGATAATTATTTAAGATAAAAATAAAAATTAAAAGTATATGTACTGCTATAATATAAAATAATAATAGTAATTGCTACTACTAATAATAGAAACACTTATTTTTCTGTATACTGCTTTATCAACCGGAATACAGTTTTTTTTTTTTTTTTTTTTTCCAAAATAAATTGAATAGGGAGGGCCGCCACTAAAATATTGTATAAGGTAGAGCAGTATGTGAATTTTCCCTTTCTCATACTTTTTCAACAGCTCTGCCCCCACCCCCTATGTCTGATGAAGATGCCTCCACCAACTACTTCAACCTGGCTCCCACCAGCTCCTCTGCTGTCATGAACCTGGGACTTCCTCCTCCACCTGGGGTTGCCATGCCCCCACCGCCTGGTAAGTTTCACCCCACTCACTTCCTCAATCCTCTTTTTTGGCTAACTATGATAATGTGCTTTCACTATACCGTTAATCTTATCTTGTCTCTCTCCGGTTTTGGTCTCATATAGTTCCACACATAAACGGATCCCATGGCCCCACCAATGCCCACCCAAATGGTCATGCGACCGCCCCTTATCCGACGACAGCATGTCCCACTACCCATCCCCAGGATCCTCAGGCGGCATTCGATGGGGCTGAACCCATGCAAGTCGCATGGATGGCCCTTAGAATAGTTATTACAGACTACCCACTTTCAGCAATGACTGCTGAACAACTGAACCCAGAGTGATGTCACCTCTGCCCACATTAAGTGTTTATATCTGTCACTCATTTTCACAGCAAGTGGAAGAAGGAATGCATAATGAACAAGGAAATATTGGAAAAATATCAGCATCTCAGAATTTAAACCACGCCAAAAACTTTTCGTTTTAAGCTTTTGATTTAAATAACCCTTGATAGGTTTCTGTTATCTTTTTGTCAGTTTTGTATGTAATGATATGAAACAGATATCATGCCTTACTTTTTAGGGCCCCCCCGCCCGAATGATCTAAAGAAAGAATTGCTTGACCAGGGACACCAACAATTACCAAGTGGGGGCACTATTGACGATTTCATGCACCTGGAGTCTTTATTTGTTTGACACTTAATTGTCCTGCACCTCTAGAATAATTCCAGGATTCTTATAACAGTTTGTGCTAGTGTCCATCTCTCCCCCTTTTTCTGTAAAGTATGACGTATGCTGTCCTGAATTGTTAAGACTTTTTTTTTTTTTTTTATGTACAGCTGTCTAGTTTGTGGTTACATTAAAGGATCTTCACATTTTGAAATATTGTGTGAACGATTGTGTAAACATGTTAATAGACAATGTACAGTATGTAAACTTTAAGTTGGTATTTGATGGCTCAGCTCACAATTCACAGTAGCAATGTAGGCATCCCTCGGAAATCCAGTCCTCAGTTGTAGTTTGGCAAAATAGTTGCGTATGCCAGCTTCACAGATCGGGAGACTCTGCAGCGTACTGGATGCTCCAGCCCCGTGGAGTACGATTGAAATTGGGCCGATGGCACATCCTGTCCCAGGTCAGGTGTGGCTCTGTGTGAGCCTGCAGCATCTCAAAGCCAGGCAGCGGCAGAGCCCTGCCAGTGCCTGCTGTGCCACCAAACGGCGCAGGAGCTCTGTGAAAAATGACAATGATTGTTGTTCATGTCGCTTTTTTATTGCTAAAAATATCCCGCCTTTCCCTAACAGCTGAGTGAAACAAGTCTTGTCTTTTTTACTTGACATACTGATATATGAGCCTGGACCAGCGTAAGGTTTCAAGACACAAATTCTGTTTTAAGGCCTGACCTTAAAACCAGCCATTTTTGGCAGGCAGCCTTACCACGCCAGACATAAGAAGTCTTTTATGTGTAATGTCACTAGTAGTGGCTGATGTCCTTCTTTAATTCAGTCACTATTTTGAGGGACCTTTGCTACTTTATCTACTTGTATATATATATATACACAGGTGCATCTCAATAAATTAGAATGTCATGGAAAAGTTCATTTATTTCAGTAATTCAACTCCAATTTGTGAAATTCGTGTATTAAATAAATTCAATGCATACAGACTGAAGTAGTTTAAGTCTTTTTGGTTCTTTTAATTGTGATGATTTTGGCTCACATTTAACAAAAACCCACCAATTCACTATCTCAACAAATTAGAATACTTCATAAGACCAATAAAAAAAAAAAAAAATTTTTAGTGAATTGTTGACCTTCTGGAAAGTATGTTCATTTACTGTACATGTGTACTCAATACTTGGTAGGGGCTCTTTTTACTTTAATTACTGCCTCAATTCGGCGTGACATGAAGGTGATCAGTTTGGAATGGCATTGCTGATGCGTGGTATGGAAGCCCAGGTTCTTTGACAGTGGTCCTTCAGCTCATATGCACCATTTTTTCGTCTCTTGTTTCTCATTTTCCTCTTGACTACCCCATAGATTCTCTATGGGGTTCAAGTCAGACGAGTTTGCAGGCCAATCAAGCACAGAAACACCATGGTCATTGAACCAACTTTTGGTGCTTTTGGCAGTGTGGGCAGTGCCAAATCCTGCTGGAAAATGAAATCAGCATCTTCATAAAGCTTGTCAGCAGAAGGAAGTATGAAGTGCTCCAAAATTTCTTGGTAGACGGGTGCGGTGACGTTGGTTTTCAAAAAACAAAATTGACCAACACCAGCAGATGACATTGCACCCAAAATCATCACAGACTGTGAAACTTAACACTGGACTTCAAGCAAAATGGGCTATGAGCTTCTCCACTCTTCCTCCAGACTCCAGGACCTTGATTTCCAAATGAAATGCAACATTTGCTTCTCATCTGAAAAGAGAAATTTGGACCACTGGGCAACAGTCCAGTTCTTCTCCTTATCCCAGGTAAGACGCCTCTGATGTTGTTCAGGAGTGGCTTAACAAGAGGAAGACGACAACTGTAGCCAAATTCCTTGACACGTCTGTGTGTGGTGGCTCTTGATGCCTTGACCCCAGCCTCAGTCCATTCCTTGTGAAGTTCACTCAAATTCTTGAATCGATTTTGCTTGACAATCCTCATAAGGCTGCGTGCGGTTCTCTCGGTTGGTTGTGCATCTTTTTCTTCCACACTTTTTCCTTCCACTCAACTTTCTGTTAACATGCTTGGATACAGCACTCTTGTGAACAGCCAGCTTCTTTGGCAATGAATGTTTGTGGCTTACCCTCCTTGTGAAAGGGTGTCAATGATTGTCTTCTGGAAAACTGTCAGATCAACAGTCTTCCCCATGATTGTGAAGACTAGTGAACCAAACTGAGAGACCATTTTGAAGGCTCAGGAAACCTTTGCAGGTGTTTTGAGTTGATTAGCTGATTGGCATGTCACCATATTCTAATTTGTTGAGATTTGTGAATTGGTGGGTTTTTGTTAAATGAGAGCCAAAATCATCACAACTAAAAGAACCAAAAACTTAAACTACTATTCAGTCTGATTGCATTACTTTATTAATACGACTGGAGTTTCACAATTTGGTTGAATTACTACATAAATGACTTTTCCATGACATTCTTAATTATTGAGATGCCAACATGTATTATATATATATAGAGAATGAGAGAGATCTTATTATAGAATAAGCATTGTTTAACAGCCATGATACCTGCGGGGAAAAAACTACTTTACCCTTGTTTCCATAAAATCAGGGACCAGTCAGTGAATCTTGACAAGCAAATTGCACCAAAAGAACACATTAGTGTCCCGTTCACTTCCATGAAGCACTGCACGTGATGCAATCAAGCCTCCCTATGCTCTCAAACTTAAATACACTAGTCAACGTTTGAAGTGGATCAAAACCTATCATCAAAGTTAACCTAAACCCAAAATGTGTTCTTGTCTTAGGACAACATTGATGAACTTTTTTGATCCACTTCAAATGTTGACTACTATATTTTTGTGTGTGTATATCTAAGCCAAAAGCTTCTGGTTCTTTCCCAAGCCCTTCTCTGTCTGAGTAAAGGCAAAATAATAGCAAAAATAAATCTTAAAAAATAATAAAATTATATTCTCCCTAATAATTCACATTCAATAAATTCATAATGAACATCTTTAAAAATATCTTTCTCATTTTATTAAATTTGTTTTTAATTTGTAGTGCTTGATGGGATTGTAGTTCTTTCCCTCAAAGCAAAAGGTTACAATTTACTTGTAACTTTTTGTATTTTTGTCCAATTTTCAAATACTTTTTTGCTTCAAATCAAAGTTTATTGTGATTCACCTCAGTGCTGGTTTGTTTGATTAATGGCTTATAACTTGTAAAAAAAAATAAAAAATTGAAATAACTTGTTTATAAAAATGTGAAAAATACATATGAATACAAGGCATCTGAAAAAGTTGGTCAGGCACTTTTGTACTGGACTGCCATTTGCAACCCAATTTACTTCTGAATTATGTCTGAGGATTTTCAGCAAGATTTTCAATAGGAAACTAATTTGTCATCGTTATTTAATAGCTTGTGTGGCCAGAACATCAGTAGAAGAAGTACATTTGGTGCATACATTGATGAATAATACACATTGGTTGTAATAATTCAATCTTGGTTTCAGGTTTTAATTGAACATTTATTTCATGCTGAGTTTAGTATTGAGGGTGGAAGTATCATTATGTTGTGATTAATTTGTACCTGTTGAAGCATTTGTAGTTGGCTGGGGTGAGTTTGTAAGGTGGCTCAGGCAGCTGGGTACTGATGTTAGCCAACAGCATCTCATTGTCAATGGGTTTTTCCTCCCAGGGTGACTGATAAGACTTGGGGATCACAGTGACATTGAACTTTTCTGGAGGAACCTCTTTCAGAGGTCCCCCATAACCTGTGTAAGAGAATTGAGTGACCTTCAGAATTGTCCTTTGACTTTGAGAACAACAGAATCATTAGTGTACTCAGAAGTGTGCTGTATTACCAGGTGCAAGCACACTTGGGTTTCCTTTCTTAGAAACCGTGTGCTTTAGTGTGGTGACTAGGCTGTTCTTTCCAGGCTGGTTGATGTAGATTTCAGAGGTGAAGCAATCACTTCCTTTCTCTCCTTGCATGGCATTCTGGCCTTGAAGTGTTTCATCTAAGTGCTAGACAGTGTTAAAAGATAATCCATTATTACTGAACCTACAAGCTTAAAAATGAAAGGTTCCCCAAAGAACCTTTCAGTGAACAGTTCCTAAATTAACTTTTTTTTTTTAAAAACAGTGTGAAGAACATTTGATAATCTGAATGAACCTTTTTTGCAATGGGACAGATGACTATGCCGTTAAAGGTTCTTCATGGAACAGAAAACCAGAGGGGAGGGGTAAATAGTTACTCAGGGTTGTCCAAATCCTGCTCCTTGGATGGCCTTTAGGGCTTAGCTCAACAGCTTCATTGGGATCTTAAAGGCCTTGATTAGCTGGTTCAGGTGTGTTTAATTAGGTCAAGAAACTGCAGGAAGGTGGTCCTCCAGGTGTACGATTGGACACCCCTGAGTTACTAGTAGATTTGCTCACTAAACTTCTTTAGTTTTGCTCAGGGGTGTCCAGTCCTGCTTCTGAAGGGCCTCAAAATACAGAGTTCTGGCATGAAACTCAAGATGGCACAGTCCGATAGGTCTAGCTCAATCTGAACTATGACATCATTATCACATGGCACAGGTGATTGGTTCTCTCCTGTATCAGTAGACAATGAGCTCGCTGCTCAACACTCAAAATATATGACTAGTGCTTGCCGTAGCAGTTGCAGCTTGCTTCAGAACCTCCACTGTCCCCAGCTCCACCTGTATAGATCTGCTACAGGGTGATTTCACGTATGCTATATATGGGGGTTATTTCATGTATGTTATATTTGCAGCAGCAGTATTTCTTACATGCTCACAGCAGTATGTTATGGATGTATTGACAGTAGCAAGTCTCAAGACCAAATACATTAACATTGACATATCCATTACCATGCTAAAATCTTCAGAGAGTTGTCATGACAGAACTGTAATTAAACACACCTAACTAACTAATCAAACTCTTCAGGGTGACTAGAAATTTCAAGGCTGCTGGTTGGATCTAAACTCGCCAAGAGGAGGATTGGACACTTCTGATTTTACATTCAAACAGCTTTTAACCCATTTCTATATAGTAAAGATCTTGCAACTCTGAGTGAAACAGGAGATTAATTGAAAAGTAAATAGGGTGGGACTTGATCTTGACTCACAAATGTGAGTTTGCGGTCGATTGTGAACCTTTTGAGGAAGGTTTTTAACATGGAGGCAGAAGGGCAAATTTAACCTCAAGACAATTTCAGCAAATCTAAAAGGTAAAACTTTTTATTCAAACATATAATTTGTTATTATTGCCACAATATTAAAGTTAACCCACATAGGAATGGCCTTGCCTATTGACATTAGCCTAAAACAATAAAATAGCTATTTGGCTACTAACATTGGGACCAAATTCATAAATTCATAATTATATGGGTCAATAAATTGGGTCAATTCTGATTTTTATGTTGACTTTAACCCAGTTTAAGATGTCTTACATTCAGGTGTCTCTGTGCTATATTCTCCAAGGTGAACCTCTCCACTCTTTTGAGTCTCTCGTGGAACATTATAGATCCTCTGTTGGACAGCAGATTGAGCTCCTCCATCATCAGATCCCGAGGAACACTGATCTTCTTCCCCAGGTTCAAACATACTGAAGTACATGTACAGATATGTTGAAATGCATTGATATCAATCACAGAACAACTATCCCTTATGAATTACATTGCAATGTTATAAATTAGTAATTGCAGCACTATAAACTAGTAATTACATGCCATTCTTCTGAAAGTTGATAAAAAAACTATCAGGTTTTCATTAATACGGTATGATCATTCATAATTAATGTCATCTAAAGCATGTCTAACATTCTCTGTCATCATCTTTGCCTCTAAAATCGTGAGCACAATATGTGCGACTGTGATTAAATCATTAAATTTGACACAGGCATCTGGGTGTAACCTCAGCCTGCTGTTCGTTCAGTAATGTTTAAGAGGGTTCAGATCTTTCCCAATCAGGCGTGGATGAGTCATGATCTCCTGGAGTAAAGCATTTAGTCTCCTGCTGTCATATTACATTACAAATACCCTTACTGTTTTGGAAACCGAGTCAAAGCAGTTGAGACATGCCAGAGCAGAAAGTGAAAATTTGGCTCTCTGTTTTTTTCAGACTGTTTCACTTTTCAGACTGTTTTGCTTTTTTCCCCACACGTCACAGTGCTGTTGCTTTCAAGCTGATTTCATTGAGTTAGTCTTATCCATTGAGATGGTGTGCTGTTGGAAGAAACTGAGCTTTTTTTCTGCTTCTGATGTGTCTTACCTCCATCTGTGTCCAAACACAGCTCCTGTTGCTCTTTCTTGGGTACGACAGTGTATGGCACAGGCATGGTGATATTAATAGTATCCAGCCTTCAATAAAACCAGTCCAGTAAGATTAATAACTTATTTTTTCCCAAGTAAATTAATCTGATTGGTCCCTTTCTTTGTGGTAGATATATATGTACTCCTTTGATCTCAAATCAGGCCTGAAAACACTTGTTTAAACTGAGTTGCAAAGGTCACAAAACAAACAAATCCTTTGATTACAGCAAAACTTACCAATTTAAAATCCTGTGCTCGCCTTTATGCCAGTCTTGATGATGTATCCCGTCCAGAGGTAGAAATGCTTATGTGAGCCCACATCAGACACACTGTGGACCCTCTTTTTGCCCTGGTTAGATCACTGTCTTATTATAGCAAGTGCGGTGTGTATCTAATGGGCTTGGATTAGCACAGTGGAGCTTCAGCATCCGCACTAATGAAAATTTGATCCACTGGCTGTAATACTAAGTGTGCAGACTGGTGACCGGGGAGGAAGGCAAGACTCGTTTCCAAGTATGTCTGCCTCTGAGGTTCAGTACCTTTTGCTGCAGACATGCCAGGGATCTGAGAAGGGGCTACATTTTTTTTCAGTGTTTGGCTAAATAGAGTGCTGCAGGGATAACCTATTTTTGTAGGCCAAACCTGAAAATAAGCATTTAATCACTTCCGGTTTAATTTTCCCAAAGGTTTTTTGAATGGGTTTTTGGTTAAATGCCTGAAATAAAGTCTGTGGATGAGATATTTTCACCTTTTACTTTTACATTAAAAAAATACATCAGTAATACACCCCTTGTGATTGTTTTAAAGCTTTTATTGCCTTGAAAAAGCGTTTGCTAACAAGTGGCTAAGTGGGACTACAGAGGTTGTTGAGGACATTAAACGTTATAATGTCGAACAGGTAAACTCATCTACTCACTAGTTCAGCCTCTTTGTGTTTATAATCATGGTCTTGTTAAATTTTCTAACTCAAATTTTTATGTTTTTTAAATGAAGACTTTGAAAGAGTTGTCAGTAGCTTAATGGTGGTGACGTTATAGTCGTGTGAACTTGGTTTAGTTAGTTTATGTAGCTTAAGTTTACCTTTTTACTTTGTGCGATTGTATTTAGGCTTCAAAATTAATAAAAGTTGTGTTAATCTGTGAAGATAGTTATGATGATAATCAAACCTTTGTTGGTCATAGAGCTTATTTAATGCAATAATCCAAATGCCAAGGGAAAAATCCTTTCTGGTTTTTGTGAAGGGAACCAGGGTGATGCTAGCTGACAGGTTGGCCTACAAAAATAACATATATGTGAATTATTTAGAACACCAGCATTCGAGCTTATGATAAATGGTTTTAGATCTTTCAAAAAAGTTGAGAAAACTTGGAAAAAAAAAAAATAGGATGACTAGGCTAGGGTCTTGTTGAATTGAATAAAGACAACTCTGAAACAACTAGAAGAAAATTTACTGTTACAATTCATTTCACTAATCATAAACATGTTGTACACACAGGATACTCATAGAAACATATCAACTTCAGTCATCCGGAGACAAAAAAACAACAACAAAAAAAAAACCCGTAGCTTTGACATATCATCTTACACAAAATACAAGAGTTAGAGATAATTCTCCAGTGTGACAACTATCGAAACAGCCGAAGAAGACTATATATATTTGTGAAAGTGACGTGACCCATAGACCCATACTCGAATTAGTGCTCTGCATTTAACCCATAAGTGCACACACACACCGTGAACACACAAGCGGAGCAGTGGGCAGCCATTTATGCTACGGCGCCCGGGGAGCAGTTGGGGGTTCAGTGCATTGCTCAAGGGCACCTCAGTATTGAAGATGGAAGAGAGCACTGCACATTCACCCCCCTACAATCCCTGCTGAGACTAGAACCCTCAACCTTTGGGTACGGTCTGGACTCTCAAACCATTAGGCCACGACTCCCCATTGTACATTGTATTTGTGATAGATACACTGATACCTCATCTTATTTTAGGCTGTAAATTATTGCTTGTGTGCATTATGTATGCCCTGATATGGCAATTCTAAAAACATGACAGCAAAAGCATGATTTACAGATTTGAAAGAAAGAAAGCTTGTCTAGTCAGAGGGCAACAAATCTCTCTGTAAGAACATAAAGCCCTGTTCACACCAAGAGCTATAACTATAAAGATAACAATAAAGATAACGATATAAGCGTCCACACCAGCGAACGATATCGTCTGTTTATTCCAAGCGCACGCTCGTCGGTGCCGCTTTAAATTCTTGAGCTCGTTACAGCAGGTTGGATTCTGATTTGCTGTCAGTGTTTTATTATTCATCAGTGGAAAAAAAATCGTTTTGAAAGTGATTCCAACGATATCGTTCCTCTGTACGTTATCGTTATAGCTGTGTTGTGGACTATGCTATTCTTTAATACTGAGAACGATTTTTAGAACTATATCTTTATCGTTATATTTATAGGTATCATGCTTGGTGTGAACGGGCCTTAAGAGATAAGAGGGAAAAATGATTTGTTTTGTTTGATTTCCTGCCAGTCTCTGTTGGCAGCCAATTTACAAACAGGAAGATAGATCATTAATATATTTACCAAAAAAAAAAAACATGGTTTACATTAACAGAAGAATCAGAGCAATTGTACAAAATAACACTTGGAAGTGAGCAGATTCATTTCTTCTTATTTACAATATTGTTGCTGATCCAGTTCATGCCATCCTGAAAGAAAAAGAAATGTCTTAATCTATTCCTATAAGGGTAAAATTAAAATAAATTCACTATGTATTTACAAACCTGTACACCCTCCCCAGATACGGCAGAACAGGCCTGGATCTGCCACTCTCTGTCCCGGTACGTGTGCAGGTTGAGGCCCTCTGCGATCTCACTGGCCGGAGAGGCTGTGGCTAGATCCTGTTTATTGGCAAAGATGAGCAATGGCACACCCTTCAGGTTCTCCTCATCGATGAGCTCCGAGAGCTCCTGTGGAAGAAGGTCAACACAGAGGAGTCAGAAAGACTGTAATCAGCACCACATAGAGGTGCCGATATTTGGCCGATATGATTGTATAGTGTGTATACCAAGGATTGAACCCAAAACTATGCCCTTAAAAAAGTCAATTGGTACCAGCAACTGTTTAATTTCCCACACTCTTAAAAATATCTTCTTTTGTGTTCAGCAGAAGAAAGAAATTTATAAAGGTTTGGAACAACTTGAGAGTGAGTAAATGAGTCAAATTTGGATGCATCCTTTAAATTAGGAATTCGCCCAACTGAATTTAATATGCATTAATACATTTAGCTTAATATTAATACATTTTATCTTCAAAATCAGAAATGTGTTTCCCTGTCACTTCTCATTCCCACCTTTTTGAAGTTTTTAAACTCTGTTTTTCTCTGAAAAGCTTGCCGTTTGTACATAGGAATGCCAAGTTAATTGTTAAAAATGTCTTTTGATTTTCTCAGAAACAAGAGCAAAGTAAAATTCCCGATTGTGACACTTATTGTAAACTATATATATACTGTATATAGTTTTACTTTTTACTTCGTGTGATTGTATTTAGGCTTCAAAATTCATGAAAGTTGTGTTCATTTATGAAGATTGGCATGATGATAATCAAACCTTTGTTGGTCATAGATCTTATTTTATGCAATAATCCAAAAGCCAATGGAAAAATCCTGTCTGGTTTTTGTGAAGGGAACCAGGGTGATGCTAGCTGACAGGTTGGCCTACAAAAACACATAATATGTGACTTATTTAGAACAACAGAATTCGCTCTTATGTTATATTCCTTAAAAATGTATATATACTTTTATAGACGGGAAGTTAAACATTTTGTTAGGGAACAATCCAAAATAATGTAACTCAGGCAAATAACTGGCATTTCAACACTCTTCAATTAAGGAGCTAATTAATGATATGCAAGAAAAAGTTTAAAGCTATTACAATATATCCTTTAAAACCAGAAATACTGTTTTGAAAACATCTTCCTTTAAAATCATCTAATTTAGAAATTAGATACATAGAATGAGATCTCTTTTGTTCTGTGCTGACAGCTGTTTCAATTGAGTCTGGAGACTAAAGACATCCAGCCTGTGCACATTACAAGTAAAGGAAATTAGGGGTGAATTGCTTGACGTATAAATATATCAGATAAATTGCTTTTCAAAAAAAAAGGGAAAAAAAGAAGCTTACCAATCCTGTTTCCTCAAATCTCTTTTTGTCTGCACTGTCAATCACATAAATCTAAAAAAAGGGAGAGATAAAAGGCACTATTAAAGAGAAAAAAACTTTTAGACTGATACACAAAACAGAAATGTAATTACATATGTGATGGAAATACTCTCACAACATGTTCAATGTCACTGAGAAAGTTAACTTCAGAATTTTCTGCCTGAACACTGCTGTCATACCAATAAATCTGTGTTCTCCAGGTACTTCTTCCAGAATGGTCGAATCTTCCTCTGTCCTCCAATGTCCCACACATTCAGCTTCATGCCATCACAGGCCACACTTTTAATGTTGAAACCCTGACAGAACAAAATGAGCACATGATACAGCTGTGTCGACACTCTCAAAAATTGTAGGTTTACGCAATTTAATTAATAGTAAAATTCCATCAAATTGACTTGAATAATAACCCTTACGTATTTTAATTGAATAACTGAACAATCAGTTATTCAATTAAAATACATAAGGATTATTTAATGAATTTTGATGGAATTTTACTGTTAATTAAATTGTGTAAATCTTAAAAAAGCTTTAAATTTTTTTGAGAGTATGTGACTTAAATATTGTAATTGCAACTTTATATCGCTTTAAAATTTTATTTTGAGAAATAAATCTCACAATTGTGAATTTATCTCACATCGTATCTTAACTTTCCCAAAGTGACTTTAAATCTCACAATTTTGACTTTATATATCCTGCTTGTGACTTTAAATCTTGCAGTTGTCTAGAATTGTAACTTCTCACATCTCACAATGTGTATTCAAATCTCATGATTGTGCCTATACATCAAAGTTGTGAATTTAAATCTCACAATTAGGACTTTATTTCTCACAATGTGACTTAAATCTGTTAATTGTGAATGAATATCTCACACCTGTAACTTTAAATCTCACAATATATATCACAATTGTAAATGTAGAAACTCACAACTGTGATGACATCTTGACTTCATATCTCACAATTTCAACTTCTCACAATTGTGACTTGCTATCTCACACCTGTGACTTCGAATCTCACAATTGTGACTATATATCACATTTGTGAATATACATTTCACAATTGTGATTTGATATCTCACACTTGTGACTTTAAATCTCACAGTTGTGATATACTGTCACAATTGTGAGATTTAACTTGATTGTGACTTGATGTCTCATAAAAGTGACTTTACCCTTTAAAGTCACTTTTATGAGATATCAAGGCACAATCAAGTTAAATAGTTCACCCAAAAATGAAAATTCTGTTATTAATTACTCACCCTCGTATCCTTCCAAACCCGTAAGACCTTCTTTGGAACACAAATTAAGATATTGTTTGATATTGTTGATTGTTTGTATATTCGGGACAGAAATCCCTCAGATTTCATCAAAAATATCTTAATTTGTGTTCCGAAGATGAATGGGTCTTATGGGTTTGGAACGACATGAGGGTGAGTATTTAATGGTATAATTTACATTTTTGGGTGAACTATCCCTTTAAATCTCACAGTTTCGATTTTATATTTTGACTTTCTGTCTCACATTGTGATTTGAATCTCACAATTGTGACAATATATCACAACTGCAATTCATCTCACATTTGTGACTTGATATCTCACAATGTGACACAATTCCCAAAATTGTGACTATACATCAACATGTAATTTTAATTCTCACAACTCTGACTTTATGTCTCACAGTTATGACTTGATATATCATAACAGTACTTTAAACCTCACAGTGTGACTTTAAATCTCACAATTGTGACTTTATATATTTCACATTGACTTAAACCTCCCATGCAGTATGTGAGGTTATATCTCACAACCCTGACTATATCTCGTAGCTGTGACTTTATATTTCCCAACTGTGACTTAAATCACATAATGCGTGTTTATCTCATAGTTGAAACTATGCATATCTCATAGTATGACTTCTTATATTAAGCTTATTTGAAACTTTATTTCACAGTTACCTTCTTAGTTTTTTACTATGAAGCAGAAACAGGCTTCCATAATGAAGGCTTGATTAGGTCACAATGCTAATCACACAATGTATTTAAACTCTCCTAGTCTAAATTTATCCTGGCCCTGAGCAGCCTCCAACTACTGAGACTTTATGGTTAAGTAATCTTTAACGGTGGGATTAAAGACACTGTAGTGGTGCTATTCTTAGAGAGGATCTTCTCTCCCCACAGGCCTCAGCTCTTTACAGCTTTAACTGGCTGCAGCATATAATGTCTGTTAACAAAACACATGCTAAATAGCAAATAGTCTCACATAACATCTAGGTCCCAGGATATTTTAAGTAATCAAGTAATGGTTAAACAACATCTTAACTAGTAGCAAGCTGTGCGCAGCAGAGTCCAAAGGAATCCATGCTAAATGTTGTGCTAACAGCCATCAGTTGCAGCAGTTCTATAAATGGATGATACTGTCAATCAATGACGCATGAATTCAGACTTTTATAAATTGATATTAGAGACTTTTGTCATATGTGTTATCTCCAGTTAGCTGACTTTATGCTAATAACTAGCACTAATATGCACAGTGATGGTGTATTAGTGCTCTATCCCTGACCCCTCAACAGTAAACAAAGTGGTAAACCAGACTGACCACATTTGATCCTATTAACTTTCTTGGAAGATTGAGATCATGTCTATTTATACAATTTACTTGGATAGTAGTTTTTTCTAGGACAGTTTCCACCTTTAAGTGGTTACCTAGCAGTGATTGTAGTCAATGCTTTTTTTTGTCTCATGGGTTGTAGGTGAAACAACATTAAAGGGATACTCCACCCCAAAATGAAAATGTTGTCATTAATCACTTACCCCCATGTCGTTCCAAACCCCTAAAAGCTTCGTTCATCTACGGAACACAATTTAAGATATTTTGGATGTAAACCGGGAGGCTTGTGACTGTCCGATTAACTGCCAAGTAAATTACACTGTCAAGGTCCAGAAAAGTATGAAAGACATCGTCAGAATAGTCCATCTGCCATCAGTGGTTCAACCGTAACGTTATGTAGTGACGAGAAGAAAACAAAAATAACGACTTTATTCAACAATTTGTCTCCTCTGTGTCTCTCCGCATCACTGTAGCGCCATTTTGGAGAATATCCGCTGAACGCAAGCAGCGTACCCTATTCTGTGTCAGCCGCGTCATGTCGATAGGTTTTCTATGTTTATTTACGCTTTGATTTGAACGAAAAGAGCGCATCAGTGCAGCCACGGCTGACACAGAATAGCGTACGCTGCTTGCGTTCAGTGGATACTCTCCAAAATGGCGCTATAGGGTGACGCAGAAAGATGAATTGTTGAATAAAGTCGTTATTTTTGTTTTTTTGCGTACAAAAAGTATTCTCGTCGCTTCATAAAGTTATGGTTGAAGCACTGATGGCAGATGGACTATTCTGACGATGTCTTTCTTACTTTTCTGGACCTTGACAGTGTAATTTACTTGGCAGTCAATCGGACAGTCACAAGCCTCCAGGTTTTCATCCAAAATATCTTAAATTGTGTTCCGAAGATGAACAAAGCTTTTAGGGGTTTGGAACGACATGAGGGTAAGTGATTTGACAAAATGTTCATTTTGGGGTGGAGTATCCTTTAAAGTGGATCACTTTCGTCATGCTACGATGACACATACGATTAAATAAATCACTTTTTTTTAGGGGGTCAAAGGGCAAGACAAAATTATTTTTTTGATGGCAATTAAAACAGCTGACATTTAACCATCAGCCTTATAAAGGTTAAAACTCAACATCATTTCTAAATGGAAGTGGTGTTCACCTCAGACTAAAAGGTTACTGTCTAAGAAGCTGTGTATTCTGACTAAATACATTTTCTGCAAATTGCATATAAAGTGAAAAAATGTTTTATAATATTATTGATGGGTATGAGGATCGATCGATTGATTTGTTTCTTTGTTTTAATATTTTAATAGTATTTTAATAGTATTTTCATAACAGAAATAACAATTGGGTATAATTTAAGAATGGAAGTCCATGTTCACCCCAAACTGAAACAAAGATAATTAAGACTTTATTTCTCATAATTGTGACATATTCACTATTTCACTATGTATGTCATAATGTATTTGATATTTTGCACCTGCAAATTTATTTCTCATAGTTGTCAGTTTATTTCTCATATTTCTCATATTCTTCACTTTTTGAAAAATATATTATATTATATACTTCACCTCTAGTATACTCAAATTAGTTTTCTCTCTCTCTTAGGCAGACCCCCAAAAAGTTACCCCAAAGTCAAAGACATGATCATGTCATACATTTTAAGGGGTTTTTCACTGTATTATTCATCCACAGTCTGTCCTCTTTGTCACTGATTAACCTGATTCATCCATTTTGGTTGTACAGTCAAGTGTTATCCAAGATGCAGCTAAAGATACACATTGGTTTCATGCCAAAGAATGACTTTACCACTATCATTTACAATTCTGTATGGTAACAAAACTGAAGTGTAACTGTCAAATGCTTTGAGAATATTTCTACTGAATTTGTTAAACAGTAAAAAAGCGCAAGCAATGTGTTAACATTCCACACCAGCTAATAACTACACACCTTTCAACAGCCTCAGCAAATTAGGCTGAATTACTCATGAGACATGTTTTTGCCATTCATAACACATCATTAAAAAGAAAATGTACATTCTGGAATGGCAGAGGACTGTGCTGCTTTTTTAACCACATGTGTCCTGGTTGTCAAAGTAACACTTTTTTTTGAACAAGCATATTAAGAAAGTGCAAGAGCAAACTGTAAAAAATCTAGTGCTTTGAAAGTCCCCGTGGCTGCTCTTCTCACCTGAGTTGGAGTGATGGTGTTCACATCTTCTGAGGCGAGTTGTTTTAACAAAGTGGTTTTTCCGGCGTTATCGAGACCGAGAAGAACTATCCGCAGCTCTTGCTCAGTAGTGCCTTTTAGCTTCTCAATGACTGAAAACAAACCCTTGAAAACAAACATTTGTGCCTAAAAGATCTAATTAAAGTTTCATTTGAAGTTTTAGGTACATCCATGAAATCTCATATTCATCACAATGATGTGTATAACATTAATAAAAAAGCATTCTTTTATTCAAATAGGCCCTTCAAGCAGATCAAAACACGTACCTTTTGGACTTCTCCCATAGTGACGTGAATTTTGTGGTAGGAAGAGGATGTGGAGAGAGATGGAAAGGCGCAGCTACATTCTATGCAGGATATATCCAGGTAAGTGTTTGGTTTTCTTATCTGTCCACTGTTTCCTGGATCCTCTTCCCCCAAAAGACTTGCTCTTCACGTAACAGGGTGCAGTACCTTTCCTTCTCTATGCGCCTGGCCTTTCTCATATGTGGAATAGGGGAGGATGTGGAGGTGGGTGAAAGTGGGGGAGGGGTTGGATTAGTAGGCCACAATTAGCAATCTCTCCGCCCGCCTCCCCGCCACTCGTCTCCTCCAGCATTAAAGACTTACCTGGAATATCCTTAACAACCACCTGCTTCGGGACAGGCCACTGAGACTCTCTGTGCTCTCTTCTAGTCTTCACTATGTTGTCTTTTTGACCCTTTCTTTTAACATTTCCAAGCTTGGATGGCCCTCACATCTCATTTGCTGTTTTCTGGACCAACAAGTTACAGGGACAAACAAACTAAGCAAATAATATGAGATAAGATCTCATGTCATTTTCAATACTTCTTGTTGTTTAAGAGATAATGAATGCAGCTTCACAATACCTCTCCCAAGCAGCAGAGGGCAGTAGTGTTTATATTTGAAATTAGGGTTCTTCAGGGTTTAATGTTAGGTAAGGGAGCAGTGTAGGGTGGGGATCAAGAGATTAGGGTTGTCTGCAGGGATGACATACAGTACTTTCGTAGGCTAAAACCCGGAAACAAGCACTTCCGGTTCTATAGTACTGAAATCAATGGAATTTTTGAATGGGTCTTTGGTTAAATTCCTGAAATAAGGTCTGTGGTTTACACAAGCTCAAAATTCTGTTAATATTATTATATATATATATATATACGATAATTCTACTATTTGTTAAAATATATTCTTTTAAAGGTGTTATATTTTAATCTATGATTTACCCTCGATTTAGAAATCACAAAATGGGTGCTACATCATAAATGATATTAATACTAAAAATATACATCTAAAATAAAAAAAGGAACCTGGATAGTTGCTATAGCAAAAAAAAAATCATTGCATTTTCATGTGACTGCAGAATAATGTCACATTACATTTATAGCTCAGGTGATTGGCTTGCCATTCTTACCAAAACACTAGCGTAAAAGTTATTTTGTATCATTTCTGAGCCTGAAGTTTCTGGTTAGCTGTCAAATAATGATTCTCAATTGAAGTAAACCAATAAACCACTCTAGTTATTCCACTATAGTCCCAGTGTCAAGACCACTTATCATCCCTATACTGTATATTTAGTTCTCGTACAGGGCTTGAAATAGAGTCTTTATTCCAAGATTCCAGATCATACTGAATCTTTAAAGCTACTTTCTCTTCCTACATAAGACCTTAGTAGATACAGGCAGGCCGATAAGGCTTCAGATCTGTTTCAGTAGCAGTATAATAGAGGCCATCATCAAGACTTTGCAGGAACACTTCCCTGGGGATTAGAAACGATCCTTCCCTCCCTTTGTATTACTCCAAAGAGTCACAATATTCCTTTCTCCCTGATAATGAAAGCAATGGGGAGCATCCACAGAGCAGTCAGAATCCAGACTCACAATGCAGAAGTTCCCTGGTGCATCCCAAGGGTCCTTATCACTGCTCTGCAGACGTACTGCACTCTATTGTTGGCTGTTTGCTCTTGTAGGGATTCTATAATATTTTGAGGGATTAGGAACCAATTACTGAATGACCAACTAACTCCTCCAAAGATGTTAACCTAGCATGGATCAGCTTCTCTTGTTGCTGCCTTTACTGCCCATCATCTTTTGCATGAGCGAAACGTTGAAAGTTATTACTCATTCTGTGATGATAGGTAGCGTCTCTGACATTTCCAACAGTCTAGCATGTTAATTATGGCAACATCATTAGCAAAAAGTACATTCATTTCAGTCTCCATGATTACATTAACCTACAAGTCACATATATGTGTCGACTTGATTGAAATTAATTGATCCCTTAGGAAAATATAAAATCACAACTGAGATCTCATTAATATAATTTCTCTCCAACAGCATAGAGATTAGAGTAAGGCAAATATAGATGTTTGCTCTCCCGCTTCTTACATTTTTTTTCCTGATCAAAAGGTGTTTCAAAAGCAATCTTGACATTGTCACACACTGTACTTTTTTAAGCTCTTAAATTCTGAGGCTGGAACGAGGTGCTATGAAGCATGAGCAAAAGTTAAAGCAAAAAAGATTTTTTTTTAAAGAAATGCATTTATCAAAGTGACATTTGGACGTATAAAATATTTCTATTTCAAATAAGTTATTTTGAACTTTCTATTTATTCAAAGAAAGTGTCCCGGTTTTTCTATGAAAATAATTAAGTGGCACAAAGTTTTTAAACTTTAATAATATAAAATGGTGTCTTGAGCACCAATTCAGATAATTAGAATGATTTCTGAAGGATCATGTGATCCTGAAGACTGGCGGATGATGCTAAAAATTAAATAAATGATATTTTAAAATTACAAATTACATTTTTAAATATATTACAATTGAAAACAGTAGAAAAAAATAAGAAAACATTTAAAAATGCATACCGACCCCCCACACATTTGAAAGGTAGTTTATAATTATTTAAAATATATACAGTACATATGCATTTTTAAATGCATATTTTAAAAATGTACAGAATTTTAAAAAATGATTACCATTTTATTCTGCTTTCTACAGATTGAAGTGATGAAATCAGTTATTTCATTCAAATGGGATTCATAGTTTTATGTTCAGTAATCGAATGGTAATAATTAATTGTAATCTACTTAACAGTACTTAGGATTTAAAAATTAAAAACTATATTATTTTACACATCATTTGTTTAGTTTTTTTTTTCGGGTATTTCTAATTGAAAACATATAGCAAGCTTCATATTTTATATCACACAAGGGGATCATAATATTTGGGAATATGTGGCCTCAGAAAGTTTGCAAACACTTGTAACAATATAACAAACAACATTTCTCACCAAATTAACTAGATTACATTGTGCACATTTTTATAGCTTTACACTCAGACTGTATGTCAACAGTTTTCTTCATTTGTGCCTTTATTTTGTTGTTTCTCTTTGGTTATTTTTCATATGAACAGAACTGCTATTTCCACTAAGTTGTCCCAAGCTCATAATGTGACTGAATCTAATTTAAGCACGCTTCTATTCCATGACACATCACTATCATTCTAAAAACAATACACATATAACAATACTCATTATTCAGTATTTCTTCTGAGTTGTGGCAACCAAGTCTGTTAGTCTAAGTATCTGCATATGAAATTCATAACAAACTCTTTCTTTCGTTTTTGCTAAGGGTCCTTAATTACCACATTTGCTTTCTCCTCAAACACACAGGAACACAAATGCCTTTGTTGCTGGCTGAGCTCATCTCTCCAGCTGTGAGAGCGATGGAGAGTGGGATGGTGAACGGACTGCTGCACTGATGAATTGAGAGGAACAGGTGTCAGCCATAGCAAAACAGAAGGAGCTTTGGTGACGCAAAACAGAACTGGTTCTGGATGGTTTTCTGGTCTGGACCTGCTTTGGGCAGTTTGGACGATTGGCTGGACACGATGGGGAAAAAAACACTGTCTCCATTTGACAATAAACCTTTGAACGTCTATAAGACTGATCATGATCTAATTACTGTTAGTATCGTTATACAAGAAGAAGGTTTCTATTTAGGAGCTACTGTACAGAAAAAGGCCCATCAGGGACCATAAAACATCACAATAATCCACAAGTTGATCCACAAGATTTCAGCTGATAAGTTAAAGTCTTGTGAAGCAAAAAGCTGAGTTTGTAAGACACAAATCCATCATTAAGATGTTTTAAACTTCAAACCATTGCTTCTGGCCAAAATAATCCATAATAATGCTTCCTCCAGTGAAAAGTCCATCCCCTGTTGTCCTCTCCCATCATTTGTTTAGAACTGTAACGAATCAGCTCATGGGAAACATGAATAATTAACCATAACTAGTTATAAATAATTATGAATATTTTAGATCCGCTGTAGATATTTAGCTGACCTCTCAGGGTCAACTGTCTTGTCAATTCTAAGAACGTTAATTTCCTGGTTAAGGGAAATAACTTCCTTACTGTACATTTCTACAAAAGCTTGTAGCATAAACAGTGACTCAGTTATGAGCAAACAATGAACCACGTCAATTGTGATACAAGTAAGGTTTTATTAACAACATAAAAACTTAAACTAGTCTAACATACTACATAAACACGATAAACTGTCTAACCTCCTACATAAACCATAAACTGGTCGTAATACATAGGGTACACATACACACACACAGGCACACACACACACCACACACACACACAAACACACACCCCTACAGTTGGTATAGGAAAGGGTTCAAGCTTAACTCAGTACAGAGAATAGAAATAAGGAATTAAATTATGGAATCATTTGCATATTCAGCAGATCTACACTGAGGGAAACGTCAGATTCTTAGTTCAAACACACCTTTGTAAAAAGGTGCAAATGATAACTAATGTATCAATTAATAAGGCTAAGTTTGATACTTGCATGTCTCGTCTGTCTGATAATAGATTCCTGATGCAATCTTAAGGTTTTCAGTCTATCTTTTGCTGAAGTTAGTTGATGAGAAAGAACCAGTTTGAGTCAGAGGATCTTGGTGAAATTGAAAGGACAAGGCCGAGGCCTTGCACGAGCTTAGGGTTTCCGGGAGCGATTTTCTCACCACCTCTCAGAATTCCAAACAAACCACCGACTGGGCGGGTCACATGAAGTGCGGCCTTTAAAGCCTGCAAAGATTCACGCCTCTCAAGATGGGCTTGTCCAATGAGGAAGTCTGGAATCTCAAGTGGTAGTTCTGAGATACTGGGGCATTTTTATGGCCCTTTGTTTGAAAGAATGGTAATTTGCATATGAAACTCGGATAAAAATGATTAAAGACTCTTAGAAAACTAATATGTTGCGTAGGTGTAAACAAACAATATACACTCTCAATTAGATCATACAAATACTAATTCATAGATACTAAACATAGTAGGATTATTATATGACGCTGACAGATGTGTTTTCGATTATACCCGGCATAACAGTATAACAATTCAAGACAAAATACACGATGAAATAATATACCCATGACCTGAAGATCATGTTGTGTTTCATATCTAAAAGAAAGGTTTCCTATTATTAATTAGCAAGAAAAAGTCTTCCCTTATACTTACATTTTTCGCACAAATTAAAAACTAACATACACTGAGATTTTCGATATAGTATTATCACTTCATGGGAATGTACTGGATGTACAGATAACTTGAAATATATATCCAACTTTATATACAGAGTTACGTAAAGGGGATTTGGAAATGCAGTTTTTTGGAAAACACACAAAAGTGTGAAACCGGCTACTCCAACGAAGCAGTGCACCTTGCTCACATTGCTTTGTTTGTGTCCTCCATTCTTGCTTTCCTCGTTTCTAAAGCATGAATCTTACTCCATGTCTCCAGACATCTGTAAGAGATTGTCTGCGTGCTGCTGCAGCACCGTCAGCCAGCTGGAGCCAGGCCAAGTAAACGCTGCCAGAAAAGTCAGCAGGCCACGCGTGTGAACAAACAGTATGGGAAGAGGTCACAGAAAGTGTTGTGTGACGCAGACCTTGGAAAAAGAAGGAGATTGAAGGGTGGGAGGGGGGATGACAGAGACTCTCGGCACATGAGCCTGCTTTATTTCCCCCATTATGACGGATGGCTTCTTCATATGGCAGCAGCTGCAGCTGCTTTTGGAGAAGCTGAGCAAACATGACACTATTGAAGAGGACTGACTGAGATAACAGCCTGAAAAAACAAGGAGCACGGAATTACGGTTATCTCACCACTCTGTTGGACACTACTTAAAGCCAGATCGATATGAAGGTGTACGACAAGAGCACATATGTAAATGCTCACTAGACTACATTATTACTGCTGAACCCGAACAAAATATGTTTATTGTAAGGGCTGTTAATCAAAAACTGAAATAAAATAAAATAATAAATCACAAACAAACATTTGCTAAGAAAACCCCCATAAAAATTATACTTTTATTATATACTAAATTATACTATTTGACTGCAGAAAAAAAAATTACAGTCTGATCCTTCAAAGTCCTCAAACTTTCTGTTTGTTCCAGGTTTAATTAGATTAAAGTATTTAATCCAAGATTTTAATGTATTCTCTATTCTCTCCACTATATAGAAATGTCTAGTGATCATCAAGCATGTTGGCAGATCATGAAGATCTCTAGCAGCATCTGTTATTCAGAAGGTGTTGAGGTCAAAGTGTCTTGCTTTGGGATGCAATGCAATGAGATGGGTTGAGAGCTTCTCAAATCTGTAAAAACCCCATTTGATCTAATGCTACCGAATACTTCATATTTTATCGCTGTGAATATAATTCTTGACAAGAAATTGTGGTCTTTAAAATCCATTATTGAAACAATATCTCTCTGAGATCTGTAGGTTATTAGCAGGAACTGATTTCTCAATTCAGCACTCAAGAGTGGATTAGTCATTAGATTTTCTCTTCCTGAGCGGCATATGGCTCTAATACTCCTGGGTCCATGAACAGTTAATCAAAATGGTAGTATAACTCAGACCCCGTGGATGGAAATGCACATATCCGCCTCTAAA
>JADLZN010010259.1:30000-135782 GCA_018155175.1 Sinocyclocheilus anophthalmus | reverse complement strand
GTATCAACATACAATATACACTCTCATTTAGATCATCAGAAGGCAAATTCATAGAGACCAAACATGGTATAGGTAAGATTACATGAACGAGTGGTTCTATCATAAGCATGCATAAAACAGTATACAATGCAACAGACAATATACAAGACAGCAATAATATACACAATGAACTGGGGATATGCATGATAGGAAGGTCATAGAAAATTTTGTCTATGAATTAATGAAAGAAGTCGTTTCCTATAGCAGTATGTGTCTGTTTAAGAGAGAATTGAGTAGAGGGGAAGATTCTCTCTATACTTGCAGGTTGTAAAGTTGATCTGATCTGGCTGAGGTGTCCTGGTTGCCTTGGTAACCAGGGGCCTGGGGTCCTTCACTGACATCCTGGCACTCAGTACGTTTATTGGGTGAGGGGCTTGTGATTATTTGTTAATCTAATGAATAATTGATTTGTTAAATTTAATGAACAATTGTGTGTTGGATTGGTCCAACTGCTACAGTACAGATTGTGTCAAAGAAACTTTACAGGGATTAATGGGTGTTAAAATAGGTGGTAGCCCAATGCAAAAATGGCAATAGTAAACACTCATTTTTCAGTTAAAGGCAGTTCATCATTGAATTCAGTGATGTCTTCATCCAGCTCAGTTCAGTTTAAACAGTATCTGTGCAACCAAGTCATCGATATCGCTGGAAATTAAGTGTCCCCAACTAAGCAAGCCAGAGGAACCAAAACTCCATCGGTGACAGAATGGAGAAAAAAACTTGGGAGAAACCAGGCTCAGTCGGGGGCCAGTTCTCTGGACAGGGACGAACCACGCAGGTGATCCATGCCGCAGCAAAGTCAGATTGTGCAAAGGACCTCAAAATGAACTTGGTATACAGTTTTCTCTATTGGTTGCCGTCCCCTGGTCTAAATTAAAGGGTGTCTGCTTAATATTTGAAACTATAGCAAAGAAGATGGTCAGGTGAAGAAATAAAGAGGAAAAGGACCATAAAAAAAAAAGAAAAAAAACAAAAAAGGTAGTCCAAGTTAAATCAGATGAAGCTCACTTTCAGCTGTGGTGTGTGAAAGTAACATTGTTTTCTAAAAGATAAACATTTTCTATTGCCCCCTTTTTCTAAACCTCTCGTTACACTGTGGAAATCAGAATTATCTTTACAGAGTGAGTTTGCAAATGCCGTTTCAGGTCTGTGTGATACGTGAAACTCTTTTCACACTGGGGACACTTGTAAGGCTTCTCTCCAGTGTGAACTCTAATGTGAATCCTAAGGTTTCCTTTAATTGTGAAGCTCTTTCCACACTGAGGGCAGGTGAAAGGTTTCTCTCCAGTATGAATTCTTATGTGCTCCTCCATCTTTACTCTTTGTGTGAAACTCTTTTCACAGTGAGGGCATGTGTGACGTTGTAGAGGATTCTGAAGGTGATTTCCGTCAGTGAAACTTTTCTCTCCAGAGTGAATCCTCATGTGATGCTTAAGGTTTCTTTTATATCTGAAACTCTTTCCACACTGATCACAATCAAAAGGATTCTCTCCCTTGTGAATTGCCATGTGACCCTTAAAAGTTTCTTTTCGTGTGAAGCTCTTCTCACACAGTTTGCAGGCGAAACGCTTCTCTCCAGTGTGAGTTTTCATGTGGACATTAAGGTTTTTTTTCTGTTCAAAACTCTTTCCACACTGAGGGCAATTGAATGGTTTCTCTCCAGCGTGGATTTTTAAGTGGATTTCAAGGCTCTGTTCTTCACCGAAACCTTTTCCACACTGTTGGCAGGTGAAACTCTCTCTTGTGTGAACTCTCAAGTGGCTATTCAGATTTCCTTTTAGTGCAAAGCTCCTCCCACACTGTTGACAGGAGTAAGGCCTCTCTCCCGTGTGAACTCTCAAGTGACTTTTAAGATCTCCTTTTAGTGCAAAACGTTTCCCACACTGAGGGCAGGTGAAAGGTCTCTCTCCAGTGTGAACTCTCATGTGGAATTTAAGATTTTCTTTGAGTGCAAAAAACTCTTCTCACAGTGGAGGCATGAGGGATTTTTTCCCGTGTGAACTTTCATCTGGACTTTAAGGCTCCTAGTTTCTGTTTCATGAGTCTGCGAGTCACTCAAAGATTTTTCCCCAGTCATGAAATCATGGCATTTCTCATTCTGATCTTTCTCTTCCATTTCATTCAGTTCTTGACTCTCTTCTTTCAGCGCCATCAGGTCTAAAGTGTAAAGAAACAAAAACAAGTTAAGACCAGTTTATTGGCACAAAGCAAGCTAAACATAAAATCCAACAACATGTATGCTAGATCCTATATAGATCTAAAGACCTCTCTGTCAAGCTCCTGAAGTATGCAGAAGACACTACAGTCATCGGTCTCATCAAGAACGGAGACGAGTCTGCTTACAGACAGCAGGTCGAGCAGCTGGCTGTCTGGTGCAATCTTAACAACCTGGAGCTGAACACACTCAAAACTGTGGAGATGATCGTGGACTTCAGGAGGAACCCCCCTGCACTCCCCCCACTCACCATCATGGACAGCACTGTGACTGCAGTGGAGTCATTCAGGTTCCTGGGCACCACCATCTCTCAGGACCTGAAGTGGGACACTCACATTGACTCCACTGTTAAAAAGGCCCAGCAAAGGTTATACTTCCTTCACCAGCTGAGGAAATTCAAAATGCCACAGGAGCTGCTGAAACAGTTCTACTCAGCCGTCATAGAGTCCGTTCTGTGCACTTCAATAACTGTCTGGTTTGGTTCAGCTACAAAATTAGACATCAGAAAACTACAGAGAACGGTTCGGACTGCTGAAAGGATTATTGGTGCCCCCCTGCCTACCCTCCAAAAACTGTATACATCCAGAGTGAGGAAAAGGGCTCAGAAAATCACTCTGGATCCATCACATCCAAGCCATCTCCTTTTTTAACTTTTGCCATCTGCGTTACAGAGTACCGAATACCAGGACAGCCAGGCACAAGAACAGTTTCTTTCCCCAGGCAATCTACCTCATTAACAGTTAATGTTCTCCCATTGTGCAATTAAAGTACAGTATGTGCAATAACCTTATAATTATTTATCACCATAAACCCTAGTACATCCCTACAACTTATTTTATTCTATTCCTATTCCATCTATACCACACCTGTACATCCAATTTATTCTTTTTTTGTGGTTTATATTTATGCATGTGTATTTTATTCACATCTTATTTTTATTATCTGTGTGTTGTTGTTGTCTCCGTGTACTGGAAGCTTGTGACACTATAACACATTCCTTGTATGTGCAAACATACTTGGCAATACAGCTCTTTCTTCTATATCCTCTAACCAACTACAAAAGGTTTAACCTGTATTCTTAAAACCAAAACACAAGATTGTGAAACAGCATGCTAGATATAAACATTTTCAAGGCATTTTCAATTTTTATTGAGAGTTTAAAAAGGAAAGGAAGAGACGTGGGACAGAAAGAAGGGTACAGGATTGGGAAAGATCCACGAGGCAAGATTCGAACTTAGGATGCCTAAAGCGCAACAGCACTAGGGTTGTGCCGATATTATCATGTATCGACGATAGTAAGAGATATCACCTGTTGCTGATGCCTATGACGATAGCAAGATGATTATTATCATAATCCGTCAAAAATAGACTAGGGCTAGGCGCTAATCTTTAGCAGTGTAGTGTTGTGCAGTGTAAAAAGGGGTAAGAGATTTATTCATCATACAGTGTCGATAGCTTCTCTGATTATAACGGGAGTGTTTTTAAAGAGCATATAATACTCAAGCTAGACTGAAGTCAGTTATGATGTTCTTTGGTAATGTAATGTTCTTTGCTCATTTTCTGTAGCTACTTCTTGAATAATTGTAAGCTTTATAAATAGTAACTTACAATGTTTCTACAAACCCAATTCCAAAAAAGTTGGGACACTGTACAAATTGTGAGTAAAAACAATGCAATGATGTGGAAATTTCAAATTTCAATATTTTATTCAGAATAGAATATAGATAACATATCAAATGTTGAAAGTGAGACATTTTGAAATGTCATGCCAAATATTGGCTCATTTTGGATTTCATGAGAGCTACACATTCCAAAAAAGTTGGGACAGGTAGCAATAAGAGGCCGGAAAAGTTAAATGTACATATAAGGAACAGCTGGAGGACCAATTTGCAACTTATTAGGTCAATTGGCAACATGATTGGGTATAAAAAGAGCCTCTCAGAGTGGCAGTGTCTCTCAGAAGTCAAGATGGGCAGAGGATCACCAATTCCCCCAATGCTGCGGCAAAAAATAGTGGAGCAATATCAGAAAGGAGTTTCTCAGAGAAAAATTGCAAAGAGTTTGAAGTTATCATCATCTACAGTGCATAATATCATCCAAAGATTCAGAGAATCTGGAACAATCTCTGTGCGAAAGGGTCAAGGCCAGAAAACCATACTGGATGCCCGTGATCTTCGCCCCTTAGACGGCACTGCATCACATACAGGAATGCTACTGTAATGGAAATCACAACATGGGCTCAGGAATACTTCCAGAAAACATTGTCGGTGAACACAATCCACCGTGCCATTCGCCATTGCCGGCTAAAACTCTATAGGTCAAAAAAGAAGCCATATCTAAACATGATCCAGAAGCGCAGGCGGTTTTTCTGGGCCAAGGCTCATTTAAAATGGACTGTGGCAAAGTGGAAAACTGTTCTGTGGTCAGACGAATCAAAATTTGAAGTTTTTTTGGAAAACTGGGACGCCATGTCATCTGGACTAAAGAGGACAAGGACAACCCAAGTTGTTATCAGCGCTCAGTTCAGAAGCCTGCATCTCTGATGGTATGGGGTTGCATGAGTGCGTGTGGCATGGGCAGCTTACACATCTGGAAAGGCACCATCAATGCTGAAAGGTATATCCAAGTTCTAGAACAACATATGCTCCCATCCAGACGTCGTCTCTTTCAGGGAAGACCTTGCATTTTCCAACATGACAATGCCAGACCACATACTGCATCAATTACAACATCATGGCTGCGTAGAAGAAGGATCCGGGTACTGAAATGGCCAGCCTGCAGTCCAGATCTTTCACCCATAGAAAACAATTGGCTCATCATAAAGAGGAAGATGCAACAAAGACCTAAGACAGTTGAGCAACTAGAAGCCTGTATTAGACAAGAATGGGACAACATTCCTATTCCTAAACTTGAGCAACTTGTCTCCTCAGTCCCCAGACGTTTGCAGACTGTTATAAAAAGAAGAGGGGATGCCACACAGTGGTAAACATGGCCTTGTCCCAACTTTTTTGAGATGTTGATGCCATGAAATTTAAAATCAACTTATTTTTCCCTTAAAATGATACATTTTCTCAGTTTAAACATTTGATATGTCATCTATGTTGTATTCTGAATAAAATATTGAAATTTGAAACTTCCACATCATTGCATTCTGTTTTTATTCACAATGTTTACAGTGTCCCAACTTTTTTGGAATCGGGTTTGTATAAAATTGTTAAAGACAAAGTTAGTCATATTAAAACCTTTAGGCTGCTTTTAGCAATATACTGGAGTTGGTTCACTATTCGGCCAATGAGACCAAGTAGGTAAATAAATAAATTAGCACAATAAATATTGTGAATTGGTAATCTCACAGGCTGATGATAGGACGATATGAAAAATGAGCATATCGCAAAACACTAAACAGCACTTTATGTCAGCATGCTGCCCATGAGGCTATCGGCGCCGACACACAGCTGTGCTTGTTTAATAAACATCCATGACAAAAGATCAGTGGTTGGAAATTAGAACTAAGAACCAGGTAACAGAAGACAAGAAAACTAAGAAAATTAAACTAACACTGATATGATGTTACACCCCTCTCCAGGAAGGCACATCCAACTGAGCAGTGGCTCTGGAGGAAGACAAGGGCTCAGCAAATTGCTGGAGACTAGTGACACTGATGGCAGGAGAAACCAAGGTGGTGATGAAAGTGGGAAGATCCAGGAGCAAGAGGAGTGACTCAGAGAGCAGTCAGGAAGACAGCCCACAGGGGAGGTGAAAAAGGAAGGAGCCATGGTGGAGACTTGGCTGACGGCAGATGGGACTAGGGTGCAGACAGAGCTGATGGAATTGAACAACACTAATTGCTTTGGCAAACATGGCAGAGCCACCGCAACAAGCATCTGAGGTGGAGACAGAGTGCCAGAGGACTGAGGCAGAGCTGTTGTGACGGAGGACCAAGAGAGAGCCAGAGGACCCTCCCTCTGGAGGTAGATACCCATAACTCCATGACACAGGCAGCGTGATGTCTGACCAAGGTGGAGCAGAGGGATGAGGGAGCCAAGACAGAGCAGACAGGCCAAGGGTGTAGGTTTGCTTTTGACATTATTGGGGACATAACAGCAGAGCCCCCCACATGATAGACCTTAAAGACTTTAGATGACAAGGAACTGCGGTTTATGTATAGCTTATGGTAGCCAACGTATTCATAATCCATAAACTGGGTGTCTTAATCACGCAGAACTTTATTTTAATATTAGTCGAATTGGACCCAGGATGATTCTGAAAGAGAACTCCACTGTTGCTGTATAACGAAACTTTTATGTGCATCTGATTGACAGATAAACCGCACGCTCTTATTTCAGTGTTGTTTTTTATTAAATGTGGGTCCTTGAAAGCGAGCAGTTTTGTAACGTATTTACTTTAGATTCTTAGGTAATATCAATGCTATGACATATTTCAGATGCTTCCTAAATTACAAAAACATATACATATATTAAATTGTTTGATCAAAATTATTGCTTGGGACAATTTGGTAGTCGCTGGATATGGGTAGGGACATATCCGTAGCATCCCTACCTAATTCTACAACTACTATGGGTGCAGAAGCTGGAGGCAGAGTAATGGGATCATGCTTGACTGGGGTGAAGATGGAGACCAGATGGACCGAGGCTTATCACTTGCCCACTGACTCCCTCTTACACCTGTATACATTTTACAATCTCGTAAGAACTTGAAAAAAGCCCCTGAATGGTTTAGTTCCTCAGTACTTGAGCGAACTCTTATAGACTCTTAGCATTTTAGCACTTCCGGTTCCATCGTCCCAGAGTCAATCGATTTTTTGAATGGGATTTCGGTTAAATCCCTTAAATAAGGTCAGTGGTTCACACAAGCTCAAGATATTCTACAACATAAAACACACCAGTTACACCCCACTCGTGTTTTTTTAAAAACTGTTACATTTCTTAAAGGGGTCATATGACGTTTTCAAAGTCTTGCTTTTGTTTTGGGGGTTGTACGTAGAAAAGGCTCTCTCCCCAGTCTGGCATGAGTGGCTCGAATAGTTCCTGTATCAAATTAAGGGCCGCCTTCTAATAATAGCTGGGCCAGTGTGTGCTGTGATCAATTAGCTGGGCCAGAGTGTGTTGTGATCGGGGTTAGCTGGGCCAGTGTGGCTGTGATCGGGTAGCGCGACAGTGTGTGTTGTGATTGGTTAGGTGGGCCAGTGTGTGCTGTGATTGTTTAGCTGGGCCAGTGTGTGTTGTGATTGTTTAGCTGGGCCAGTGTGTGTTGTGATTGTTTAGCTGGGCCAGTGTGTGTTGTGATTTGTTAGCTGGGCCGGTGTGTGCTGTGAGCGGTTAGCTGGGCCAGTGTGTGCTGTAATCGGTTAGCTGGGCCAGTGTGTGCTATGATCGGTTAGCTGGGCCAGTGTGTGATGTGATCGGTTAGCTGGGCCAGTGTGAGCTGTGATCGGTTAGCTGGACCAGTGTGAGCTGTGATCGGTTAGCTGGACCAGTGTGTGCTGCGATCGGTTAGCTGGGCCAGTGTGCGCTGTGATCGGTTAGCGGGGCCAGTGTGTGCTGTGATCGGTCAGCTGGGCCAGTGTGCGCTGGATCGGTTAGCTGGGCCAGTGTGTGCCGTGATGGGTCAGCTGGGCCAAGTGTGTGTTGTGATCGGTCAGCTGGGCCAAGTGTGTGCTGTGATATTGTGATCCAACATTTGCCTCGCATTTCCGGATGAAAAGACAAACATTTCAGGTGAAGGATAATCCACTTCTTACCTCCGAGACTGTGTTATGATATATGACCTTATTATTTTTATTGTGAGTATTAGGCTTATCATAATGCTGATCACTGTTGTTGTGCTATGATATTGTAATATTTACCATTATATAATCAGAGGAGTATAGAAAAATTTATGAAAGTGTCACTCCACAATACAATAGCAAAATATATAAATAGTATTTTTATGTTACATTAATCAGTATATAGAACCACTTATTTACTTTTTGTTTGCAAAAGAAAAAAAATAACGACTTTATTCAAATTCGTCACCGTAGCACCATTTAGTCACATGGATTATTTTACCGATCTCCTTGCTACGTTTCTGGACGTTGATCGTGTTAATTCCATTGCAGTCTATGGGAGGGTCAGAGAGCCCTCAAATATCATCAAAAATATCTTAAATTGTGTTTAGATGAAGGACGGTCTTAGGGGTTTTCATTTGGGGGGAGTAACCCTTTTCAAGCCACGTTAAAATTTAAATGTTTACGGCCACATGAAGCTGTTAGAAAGCATATAGTTTGAGGATTTTCTAGAAGCAAGGATAAAATAACATTTTGTGTACCCACCCTAACAAAACGATAGCTGAAATGTGGTACTTTATTCACTAAAATAAGTTTAATCTTACCATATCCAAAAACTTGCTCACTCTGCTGTTATTTAATAGATACATGCACTACAATTGTATTGAATAATATGTGGAGGCACGTTTTTTAATTAAAATATTCATATTAATTGAGGATTTACTGACTTTTAAATGGATCTTATTTCGATATGTACAGAAATATGTGCTTTCATATGTCCTTTAGTTATGATTATTTCATTTATTCACAATGCTATTACTAATGTCTCATTTCAGTTTTAGTTTGGCTCTAGTTTTGTATTTATTCCAGTTTATATGAAAAGGTTCATGTAGCGTGGATTAAAATTCATATACAGAGTAAATCCTTTTCACTGAATATGTTAAAAATAAGTTTGAAAAAGTTGTCGGAAGTGTGGTGGTGGTGACGTTGAAGGCGAGCGACCGTGGAGGTGTCGTTCGTTTATAGCCTTAAGTTCAGCTTTTTAGTTCTGGCGTCAGAAAACCGCATCGGTTTTCATTTATACTTCTGCGTCGACGTGCAGTACACATGTAGACCACTAGTCTGCAGTGTCCACGGGCATGTTGCTGGTGTAACCCACAGTACCACGGCAAAAGCAGAAGAAGAAGCGACTCGTCAGAGAAGCATTATAGCCGTGACGGTGGCAAATAAATATCAAATCATTATTTAAAACTATAGAAAAGGAGACAACAACGGAACAGGAAAAGATGGCATTCTTTCAGTCTCCACAAGGACTTGTACCACGGCAGATTAACATTGTTTGTCGCGGACACCTACGTGATGTATGTAGTATAGTAAATGATAAGACACTTGTTCTTTGCTTTATTTCATTTTAAGCATTTAACATTTTTGTTTTCTCTTTTTTCTCTGATTTTTGTGTTTAAATCCACGTTAAAGTGCACATAAACACAAGTACATATGAAGGGAGGGGTTCTACCAGACCAATCACAGCGCTTGTGGTCTGTGTAGAATTGACGTGCTGTAACATTTTTGAAGAGGTGCACATCACGCGTACTACACACAGCCTACGGCGTAGGTTCGATGCAGAAGTATAAATTGGGCTTTAGTGCTCAATTCCTTTACTGAGACCTGACTCTTTGTATAGGTGTTCACATTTTTTAAATGAGGCCAATATCATATTTCCAGTGTGAACAGATCATGGTTCTGAACTGACCCGCGTGCGCAAAAGAATGATACGAACAGGGTTGCCAGGTTTTCACAACATAATCCGCCAAATTGCTTCTCAAAACTAGTCCAAAACTATCCCAATCATGTTACGGGGGTTAAATATCACATTAGTGGGGTCGCGTCAATCTACGAAGTTGAAAACAACCCGCTGGCAACAGTGGAAAAAGTAGCCCAATTCCACGGCAAAACTGCGGGTTTGGCAACACTTGCACAGCGCGGCATCATACAAAAGTAAACACAGAGGACACAAGCGATTATGCGTTTATTTATAGTGTGATCTGCTGCAGAAGCCAGTGAAATTATGCGCAGGAAATACGAGAAATAAAGACAAGGATGTGACAAAAGATAGGAGAGTTTTTATGATACGAGCCCTCATGTTTTGCTTGTATAGATTTGTCACTAGGGGTGCAATGGTTCAACATATTCACGGTTCGGCTTGCACCACGGTTTGTTTTAGAGTCACGGTTTTGGTATGGTTCAGTATGTGCTTTATTTAGGGAAAAACTACAAATAATCTAACAAATAACAAATAATCTAACTACAAGCAACAGCACAAATAAATACAATAGAGATTATAAATACAAATAAAATAAACAGTGCTTTTCAGGTTTTTTTAGGTAGGTCTAGCATTAGTTTTTAGGCACAGAAACTGAATAAAGTAATCAAATGTAACATAACATTGCTTATTTGTAGGGCTGCCTTTGACTTAAGATTTTTCTGGTAGTCACTCATTTTAAGCATTAGTCGACTAATCGCACGTTTATTAATAAACCATTTAAATCAATTTAATAACCCTTTAATTGCCTACATAGCCTAAAGCGTGCCACAGCACACCGGCAGAAGTATTTATTATGAATGTGTCAGGGTAAAACAGTAAGGAGGCTACATTAACATTTGAACAATTTATTGATAAACCAGTGCTTTCTTTGTTTTCGGCTTTAAGAGATGAAGTCGGCGACACAGACTCATCTCCGCAGTTAGTGGATGCGCCTGTATGCACGTTACATTATTGCGCCTAGTTCCATTCACATGCAACACAATTTCAAGTCAATAATAGAATGCATCAAAGAGCAAAAACATTGGAGCAACAATTGGACATGGGAATGAAGAGTTCTGCACGAAATGGTGCGAGATTCTAAATAAAGCTTCGATTGACCTAACAGTGTTGATAACTGAATTTGTGCACAACGAGATGACAAAGTTGAAGGAGGAGATCATAGAAATCAAACAAACACTTGCATCGAAAATCCCAGATCTTGATTTGAAGGACATGGAAGAAAAACTGAAATCCAGCTTAGATGAATACCAACAAGAATATAATTTTTTCAGTTTGATATTTAGCAAAATGGGACACTGTTGGATTACAAGAAAGAGACCGTTTATCCTTGGCTTGAATCCAATGGTTGAACACATCAGAAGCAAGCTTGTTTTCAACATGGCAACAAAACGAAACGTTCAAAAACATCTGACTTTCCATCAGACTCTGATTCTGATTTTAATCTATTCGAATCGCAATGCAACTAGTAATACGTTCGGTCGTTTGGTAGAGAGAGATGCAGATCAGCTTTTTGAGCATAATATTAAGCATAGATCAAACATCACAAAAACAGAACGTGAAGCATTGAAATCAGTGACTAAGGAAACAGACGTGACAGTTAAACCCTCAGATAAAGCTGGAGGTATTGTGTTGATGACACAAAGTGACTATCACATGGAAATAATGCGACAACTGTCTCATTTTTATGAGAAATTGAGTTCTGATCCTACTCGTCGATTTAAGAAGGAAATTGATGATTTCATTAGTCGAATATACAAGAATGGCGTAATTACTTTGAAAGAAAAAAAACTTTTTAATCAACGATAATCCAACAGAACCCGTGTATTCTTCCTAAAGTACATAAATCATTAACCGATGTACCGGAAAGACCAATTGTTGCAGGAATAAATTCATTGACTGAACCTTTGTCTAAATTTGTTGAAACTCCATCGTGTTTACAAAACACGAGCCATTTCATAAATCTTTTAAAACTTATTTACCCTACAGTCAGTTCTAAAGAATAAGACGTATTTGGTCCAATAGAACAGACTTTGATATTGAGTCAAGAAAACTGTACGATCAATTTTTGGCACGAGGATATAAAAGACAATGGCTGGATTTGGCCTTGGAAAAAGTAAATAATTTGGATGACCTTTCAATTAAGAATTCGGAAAAAATAAAAAATGGTCTGTTGTATGTTGTACTTCGTACGCACCAATTAGTAGAGATTTCACAAACATTATTAAAAAAACACTGGCATATCTTAAGCACAGATGAAAACTGTAAAGAACTGTTTAATAATGGACCTCTGTGTATTCTGGGGGAAGAAGTTCACGATACAGCGACCTCTGAAACACATCCAGAAACAATCAAAGGCCCAATGGGATTCTTTCCATGTAGACATTGCTTGGCTTGTTGTAATCTAAAAAAAGTGTCTCGGAATCAAGAATTTGAAATTAGACATTTTATTTCTTGTCGTTCAACCAACATAACATGTTTACTTTCCTGTCCTTGTGGTCTTCAATATGTGGGGAAGACCAATCGCCAATTAAGATTTCGTATTAATGAACACAGAAGTGCCATAAATAGAGCGGACAGTAAATCAGTGGGACAGTAAGTGGGCTATAAAAAGTGTTTATTTACTTATTTAAAGCGTCATATTGTGACCTTTACAGCATTCGTAGAGAGAATTTATCGGCTCTGCTCTTGAGCGCGATGGGCAGCGGTCCAGAAAACAGACTATAACCCACAGACTGACCCAAGAGAACTGCTTGCTTACAGACAGACCTCAACCCTGCCATTCACCTGTTAGGACTTTGAGGAGTAAAGGTGTTTTAATCAGAGTTATTCACGTCTGGAGAGAAAGTAATGTTTACAAGACCCTGAATTAATAAAGTGATTGTGAAGACGACAAAAAATCAGTTTATAAAGCGGAGAGTTCCGGTGATTGATTCTGATTGGCTGAGCCGAAGCTGTTGTGAATGACGCTACAAAGTAACACACACCTCTTTACGTTTGATCCTGGTGGGTGTGTGTTGCTCGGCAACCACTTTGTAGCAACCACAAATGTGTATGAGGAGTACATTGTTGGTGGAAGAATTACTGTTTTATTATATCCCTTACTCTTTATTGCTTGGTTTTAATTTTGGGGAAACATTACTTACGTATATGGAATAACCGTGTTTTATAAAAGCAATAACCCCCGTGAAGCCGTGGTTTACAGTGAATTTATAACAGCTAAGCTAACAACGCCCCTTAACGGTTATAAATTCACTGTAAACCACGGCTTCTTGGGGCTTCTTGCTTTAATAGACAACAAATCTCTCACATTCACACTTTTGCAAGTTTGTAGATACTGGTGCAAAACTAAGTGATAGAAATGAATTGTTTTCATTATTTGTAATTCAGAAGGAGATATTGGGCTTAATGTTACACAAAATACTTGTTTTGTTTCGGCTATTAACAGTTTATCCTCATTTGATATGTGAGATAAAGAGATTGCTGACACAGAAAGACGGATGAAACCGACCCGTTTGTTCCTCAGGATCTTCATGCTTGACTTCATTCTCCACGTCTTCACTCTCCTCTGTAATAAACGCCATCTTTGTTTGTTGTTGCTCAGGATCTTCATGTTTGAAAGCTTCTTCAATCCTGAGGTCTTCACTCTCCTCTTTAATAAGCTCCATCTCTATAACAGTGTCTCGAGGATCTCAGCTTCAGCAGGAGTTTCTCTGTGTGTTTGAGATCAGAATAATGAACAGACAGCTCTCTAGTTCAGTAGTCAGTAGATGCAGGAGCACGGCGCAGCCTTATGACGTCACGTCGCCACACCAAAATTAAAGTCCCGTTCACATGCTAAAAGTAATATTAGAAATCCACATACAGAAAACACATTCAAACGGTCAGATAATGGATTCATTTAAAGGATAAATCAAAGCTATGAATACCACTGATATTGTTTTCTTCAAAAGCTTCCTCTCTAAATGCAAGCAAGTGTGAAGTAATTGCAATTATTACACCAACTACTGAGCATTTGTGATATTCTCAAACATGAATAAAGTCAAATATCTTGATCTTCATATTACAAAGGATTAGAAAGAACTGTTGAATATTTCAAACTCATTAAAAGGGGTCGTATGATGCTGCTAAAAATAACATTATTTGGTGTATTTGGTGTAATGAAATGTGTTTATTCAAATCAATTCACAGTTTATGTACAGCGCAAGTTTCCAATACCAATCATTGCAACAAGAACCTTTTAAAGCAAAATTACGTTTCTACAATAATTTAGTGGGACCTTATCAGTGGTGACTGTCGTAATGTTACATGTATTTGGCAGAAATGTAAGATGTAATCAAAACGACGATGAACACTTTAACAGCAATTATTATATGATGCCATCAAACTTATAGCAAAATGTGGTGGTAGTTCTGTATGTGTTTCAGGGTTGGCATCATCTGAGGACCTCTGAGGGCTTGCATCATCTCTTCACAGGTGTTCTGGATCCAGACTGAAGATTGTGTAAATACTAGTTACCACGGGATGTTAATCCCGTGGCAGAAACAGAGAAACAAATTGAGACATAATTAGCGTAGCTGCTGTTACAACCAAGCAAAATGTATTTGTTTAACAAACTACAGAATAATAATGTGCATTTGATCAGAAATAACTGCAGTACAAGATTACGAGATGCATTACTTGAATGCTTGGCCAAAGAGATGTGTCTTTAATCTAGATTTAAACCGAGAGAGTGTTGTTTGAACCCTGAACGTTATCAGGAAGGCTATTCCAGAGTTTGGGAGCCAAATGCGAAAAAGCTCTACCTCCTTTAGTACTAGTACTAGCACTAGGTACTACCAAAAGTCCCGAGTTTTGCGACCTTAGTGAGCGTGAAGGATTGTAGCGTGGTAGAAGACTAGTAAGGTACGCAGGAGCTAAACCATTAAGAGCCTTATAGGCAAGTAATAATATTTTAATATTCTGATACGGAACTTAATAGGTAGCCAATGCAGAGAATGTAAAATTGGCGTAATATGATCATATTTTCTTGACCTGGTAAGGACTCTAGCCGCTGCATTTTGGACTACCTGTAGCTTGTTTATTGAAGATGCAGGACAACCAGCTAGCAGGGCATTACAATAGTCCAGTCTAGAGGTCATGAATGCCTGAACTAGCTTTTCTGCATCAGAAACAGGTAACAATGGTTTCGTAACTTGGCAATGTTTCTAAGATGGAAGACTGCTGTTTTTGTAACATGGGAAATATGATTTCAAAAGACAAGTTGCTATAATATAACACCCAGATTTTTGACTGTAGAGGAAGTAACCGTACATTTGTCTAGTTGCAAATTGTAATCCAAGAGATTCTGTGTCTTTTGGCCCAATAAGTAATATCTCGGTCTTATCCGAATTTAATAGGAGAAAATTATTGGTCATCCAATCTTTTACATTTTTAACACACTCTGTTAGCTAAGATAATTTAGAAGTTTCATCTGGTCATCTGAGATATATAGTTGAGTATCATCAGAATAACAATGGAAACCAATCCTGTATTTTCTAATAATATTACCAAAGGTTAACATGTATATTGAAAATAGCAGAGTACCTAGGACAGATCCTTGTGGCACTCAATACTTTACTGGATTTAATTTAGATGATTCCCCGTTTAAATAGACAAATTGATAGCAATCGGAAAGGTAGGATCTAAACCATCTTAAACCCTGCCATTGAATACCTGTATAGTTTTGTAATCAACCTATGAGTATGTCATGATCTATAGTGTCGAACGCAGCACTAAGAGCAAGTAAAACTAGCAATGAGACACAGACACAGGTCTGACGCAAGAAGCAAGTCATTTATAATTTTAACAAGTGCAGTTTCTGTGATATAGTGGAGCCTGAAACCTGACTGAAATTCTTCATAGAGATAAATTTTTTTGCACCGAAGGAGCACAATTGAGCAGACAATTTTTTTCTAAAATTTTAGACATAAAAGGAAGTTTTGAGATGGGTCTGTAATTTTCCAGTTCGCTAGGATCTAGTTGTGGTTTCTTAGTAAGAGGTTTAATAACCGCCAGCTTGAATGTTTTGGGATGTGACCTAAAGACAACGACGAGTTAATAATATAGAGAAGCGGTTCTTCTGCTACAGGTAAACAACACTTGCAGTAATTTAGTGGGTACAGGATCTAACAGCATGTTGTTGGTTTAGTTGCAGTGATAAGTTTATTTAGCTCTTCCTGTCTTATAGTTGTAAAGCACTGCAGTTTATTTTTGGTGCGATGAATGAAGCTGAAGTATTATACGCTGTAGAATCTACATTTGTTATTGTATTTCTGATGTTATCTATTTTATCAGTGAAGAAATTCATAAAGTCATTAATATTAAACTGTGAGGGAATATTTAGATGGGGTGGCGTCTGGTTATTTGTTAATCTAGCCACTGTGCTAAATAAAAAACCTTGGATTGTTTTGGTTATTATCTATGAGTTTATGGATATGCTAGGCCCTGGCATCTTTTAGAGTCTGTCTATAGCTGGACATACTGTTTTTTCCACGCAATTCTAAAAACTTCCAAGTTAGTTTTTCTCCATTTGCACTCAAGACTACAAGTTTTTTTCTTGAGAGAATGAGTATTAATGTTGTACCACAGCGCAGTATGCGGGGCTCCGGGGCTCTCGTCGCCCTTCAGGATCACGGGTATCTGCGCAGAAACATCGAGAACACGAGCACCAGGGAAACAGTGAGTGTGCACTTTAACTTCAGTTAACGTAGCACGGGAGGTCTCCGTGACACAGTGTCGCGTTCCCCGGTCTCGCGGAGGGGAGCGAAAGCGGGTTTCCGGGTGGAGATCTCGAAGACCGGAGGCGGCGGAGGGATAGAGGTCGTCGCTCGGGGCCTGGCTCGCGTCTTCCGTGGTGGTTGCACCCAGGGTCCGTGGTGTCCCTGCGCTGAAGTGAAGGACATCTGGGAAGATTGCGTCCTGGGTGCACCGGGCCTGTGCAGAGAAACACATGGAGTAGAGGTGGTGGGAGAGTTAGCAGTGGGTGTATTCTTACCCCAGACTTGTGAGCGTCAGCCCGGGATGTTTCCAGCGTGGCTCTCCGCTCTCTCAGCTGGGCCTGCCTTCAAAGGTAGACACACATCCGCCATTAAAGCAAGTAACAGTGAGTAAAACAATGGTAATGTGTGTGAATAGAATATTAGCAATGTATGCGAGATTAGCAGCGACCACAAGTGTCAGTAATAAAAGGAATTTGGAAGCACATAGTGACGACAGGTAACACAGTCTAACAGATTGAGAACAAGCTGTATAAAAGAGGAAGTAAAAAGTAAAAGCCTGATACGTTCATCATAGAATTCAAAAGGACATGCATTAATAATAATAATAATTTGTATTTATATAGCGCCTTTCCAGGGCTCAAGTATGCTTTACAATGTCATGACAGAAGGAAAAAACTAACATGGAAGGGTAGACAATGATGACAAACAATAGTTAATAGAAACCACAAAATAACATTATATAGACAGGGCAGCATACAACAAAGTAGAATCAAGCAAAACGTAACACACACAAAAAAACTTAGGAAAGATAACATTCATGAAATAAGTGAGTTTTGAGTTATGATTTAAGTTCAGAAATATTATTAATTCAACAAAGTGAGTGATTCACAACACTGAATGATCTGCCCCCCATTGAACAGCGTGGTGCCGAGGGACAACGAGAAGGTCAGAGTCAGAAGATCGTAGTGAGCAAGCCGGGGTGTAGGGGAGAAGCAGGTTTCAAAGATAGGGGGAGTCCAGCCTTGCAATGATTTTAAAGCGAGCAGGAGAACTTTGAATTTATTATGATATACTACTGGAAGCCAGTGGAGATCGTACAAAATTGGGGTGATATGAGCAGACCGCTTGGAACCAGCAATCTTACAGGTGAAATTGGTAGGAATATTGCTAGTGAATGACAGAGTTCCAATCAAAATTATCTCAGTTTTGTCCATATTAAGTTTCAAAAGATTTAAATTAAGCCAATATTTTATTTCATTCACACAAGCAGAGATTTTTTTCAGTTTGGGCAGGTGTACAGATAGTGTATTGGATGTCATCAGCATAAAAGTGATAATTTAAACCATGACAGTGCAAGTTCTGACCAGGAGGTATTATGTAAATTATGAATAATAATGGTCCAAGAACTGATCCCTGAGGGACACCTTGCTCCAGGAAGACAGTGGGTGATCAAAAATGAAATGTAGTATCGTCTGTCAGAGGGATAAGAAGAAAACCAAGAGTGAGCAGCACCAGAAATACTCAAATCTGAAAGATGAGAAATAAGTAATTCATGGGAGATGGTATCAAAGGTCAACTAGCAGAGGTATAGACTCTACCTCATTCACTACCTTTACAATTGCAGTTTTAGTACTATGGAGTTGGTGAAAACCAGATTGAAAGAGATAAAAGAGATTATTTTCGATGAGAAACGACTGAAGCTGGGAGACAACAGTACTTTCCAGTAATTTAGCAATGAAGGCTAAATTTAAAATAGGACGGTAGTTAGATAGGGTTGAGGGATCTTGAGAACAGGGGTAACTGCAGCAGTTTTGAGTGGCAGAGGGAATGAAGCAGAGGCTAGAAGAGTATTAATGACATGAGAGATAGGTGCAGAGATGAAACAATGGCAAAGTTTCAGAAGAGAAGCAGGAGCAGGGTCAAGTCGACAGGATGAAGAGTTGGATTTCAAGATTAACTCAGAGACAGAAGATGGAGTAGTCAGAGAAAAACAAGACAGGGAATTACAGAATAGATTTGGCAGATAGCTAAGCTTTGTAGCATCATTAGAAGAGACTGGTGGATGGCATCTGACTTTTCTAGCAAGTAATTCAGCAAGGAAAAGTAAAATTCATTTGAAGCTAGAGCATCCTTGGCTGGAGGTTTTTTATTGTGTTAAATAATGCTTTTGGCCTGTTGCTTGATTTATTAATTGTAGCAGAGACAAAAATAGAATGAGCCGAATTCAGAGCAGATTTGCACTTTTTGAGATGCTTGATAAAAGCTAAATAGTGAACAGTAAGGCCGGTTTTCCTGTAGAGACGCTCAAGCCATCTACCAGTAGCCCTTAGGATGCGGAGTTCAGAAGTGCACCAAAGACATATATATATAGACATAAGATATCAAAGACATCAGAGAGATTTGAAGAAAAAGGGTTACAAAATGATGCAGTATCAATAGCTTAGAGATTGCAGTAGGATATAATAGTCGTAGAACATTTTGACTAGTTAAAAATCATAAGAAATAGAGAATCGGTCAAACGTTCTAAAACAAATGTAATCGCCCAGCCCTAATTGGTATCATGAAAATCAAGTTGCGTGAGTCAGAGGTTATCTCGATAGATGACTACAAGACCACCCCCTTTACCGTGCAGTCAAGATCTGGTGAGATATTTTGTATCTTTCTGGTGTGAGAAATTTTTTTTTTTTAATTTGCATTTTTCTATGACAGGAAGTGAGTGGGAGAGAGAGAGATGGGGGTAGGAATGGGAAAGGTCCACAAGGTGGGATTCAATCTCGGGACACCTGAAGCGCAGCTGCGCAATATGTCGGCACGCTGCCCACAAGGCTATTGGTGCCGACTGGTGCAAGAAAGTGAAAGTGACGTGACATTTGGCCAAGTATGGTGACCCATACTCGGAATTAGTGCTCTGCATTTATCCCATCCAAAGTGCACACACACAGCAGTGAACACACACACGGAGAAGTGGGCAGCCTTTTTTTTGCTGCAGTGCCCGGGGAGCAGTTGGGGGTTCGGTGCCTTGCTCAAGGGCACCTCAGTTGTGGTATTGAAGGTGGGAGAGAGCGCTGTACATTCAACTCCCCCCACCTACAATCCCTGCCGGTACCAGACTCAAACCCGCAACCTTTGGGTTACGAGTCCATTAGGCCACGACTTCCCCTATGTCTGCAGATATACGTAACTGCAGAAAATCATCAGGAACTGGCCAAGTTTTAGTGAGAAGAAAAACGTCAAGCTTATTGTCAAGGGTAATTTCATTGAGATAAGGGGCTTTGTCTGAGATTGATCGACAGTTTAAAAGTGCATTGTGACGATGCATGGGATTTGAGTTAGAGGTATTTTGTTAATCACTACCAGTGAGATAGATCAGAGAGCACTTCTTAGTATAGCCAGCAGGCAATTTTCTGGGAATGGACAACAATCAGGCTCGGAGCGAAAGGTACTCTTGAAGAGGCATGGTGAATGGAGTATATATATATATATATAGGGCCGACAGAGAATCCCTAGCCTCTGGCAGCATTCATAAATCAAAGAATCAAGATGCGGGCAGCAGTTCAAGGCTTTTAGCTGAGATGGTAAATATCCAATAACCATTACGGATGTGAGGCAAAAAATGAGGCATAAAAGAAAAGAAAAAATAGAAACTTTTGCCCGATGCATGTTAGTACTGAGCAAATAGAAGCCAATCGCAAGCGAAAACCATGTTAGCCAGACCCTGAACGTCACTTCACCAAAAACAGCATACTATATAACAGACAACGCACCCAGATAGCAAGCAGTAAACGAACGGCGCAACTGACTGACAGAGCGGTAACACCCATCTGAAGAGCCAAATATGGTGGAGACGTAACAGGGTAGAGAGCTCACAGCATCCCAATGGCAAACATACAGACAGCAAAGTTTGTTAGTGACAGCGGTCCAGTTCAGAGATCAAGTAATCCAAACAGAATTCCAATAAAAAATTGTGAGGACTCGTCTGGTTTCCATGGTCTGTGCCGATGGCCGCCGAGGTGACGAGGTCTTCGCAGGGGATCTGTCTCTGGGGCTCATCTAGTTGATGTGGTCTTCACTGACATTCAGGGCTGTAGAGGTCCTCTCTAGGTGCTGATCCACCATCTGGGCTGGATACAGACTGGATCCGGGTGACTGCAGTGACCATCTGATCTGGATACAGACTGGATCTGGTGACTACAGTGACCTTGGAATAAGAAAGAAAAGACTAATATTAGCATAGATGCCATTCTTTTAAAGATGTAACAAAGACATCAGGTGTTATGGGAAGTGTTCCCGGTTCTGGTTGACCTAATTAATGCAGCCTAACAATCCTTTAATGGATTTGAATATTAGAAATGTGTTAGTGTGTTATGTGTATGCCAGGAATGTCTAAATTTAAACTGACAGAGTGTGTCTCCCGAACATCACTAGGTAGATTGTTCCAGAGTTTGGGCGCTAAATAGGAAAAAGATCTGCTGCCCACAGTTGATTTTGATATTCTAGATATTATGAAATGGCCAGTGTTTTGAGATCGTAGCAGACGTGAAAGACTATAATGAAATAAGAGCTCGCTCAAGTATCGAGGAGCTAAACCATTCAGGGCTTTATAAGTAATTAGCAAGAATTTATGTATACATGTATAAATGTATACAATGTGTAATAGGGAGTGATAAGCCTTGGGGCTTCCAGTCTCCAGCTTCACCCAGTCAGGATGATCCCATGACTCTGCCTCCAGCTTCTGCGCCCATAATTCCACCTTGACCTGTCTGCTCCATCTTGGCTCCTCCCTTTCTCTGCTCTACCAGAGACCCTCTGCTCCTCTGGATCCACCTTGGTCAAACATCACCCTGCCTGTGTCATGGAGTTATGGGCCTTCAGCTAAGCTTCGTATCTCCACCCTCCCTCTGGCTCTCTCTTGGTCCTCAGTCATAACAGCTCTGCAACTCTGTCTCAACCTCAGATGCTCATTGCGGTGGCTTCGCCTTGTTTGCCAAAGCAGTTAGTGTCATTCAGTTCCCCCAGCTCTGTCTGCACCCTAGTCCCATCTGCCGATGGCTCCATCTCTGTCAGTCATCCACCGGGTGTCATCAGCCAAGTCTCCACCATGGCTCCTTCCTCTTTCATCTCCCCCGTGGACTTTCTGGCTGCTCTCTGATTCACCACCTGGCTCCTCTTGCTTCTGGCTCCTCCCACTATCATCACCAACTTGGTTCCTCCCACCATCGTCACTAGTCTCCAGCCCTTGGCCAAGCCCTCGTCCACCTCTAGAGCCCCTGCCCTCCCTCCTCAGTTGGATGTGCCTTCCTGGAGGGGGGTGTACAGCATCTCAATCAATTAGAATGTTGTGGAAAAGTTCATTTATTTCAGTAATTCAACTCAAATTGTGAAACTCGTGTATTAAATAAATTCAATGCACACAGACTGAAGTAGTTTAAGTCTTAGTTTTTTTTAATTGTGATGATTTTGGCTCACATTTAACAAAAACCCACCAATTCACTATCTCAACAAATTAGAATACTTTATAAGACCAATAAAAAAAATGTTTTAGTGAATTGTTGGCCTTCTGGAAAGTATGTTAATTTACTGTACAGGTACTCAATACTTGGTAGGGGCTCCTTTTGCTTTAATTACTGCCTCAATTCAGCGTGGCATGGAAGTGATCAGTTTGTGGCACTGCTGAGGTGGTATGGAAGCCCAGGTTTCTTTGACAGTGGCCTTCAGCTCATCTGCATGTTTTGGTCTCTTGTTTCTCATTTTCCTCTTTGACAATACCCCATAGATTCTCTACAGGGTTCAGGTCTGGTGAGTTTGCTGGGCAGTCAGACACCAACACCATGGTCATTTAACCAGCTTTTGGTGCTTTTGGCAGGGTGGGCAGGTGCCAAATCCGGCTGGAAAATGAAATCAGAATCTTCAAAAAGCTGGTCAGCAGAAGAAAACATGAAGTGCTCCAAAATTTCTTGGTAAACGGGTGCAGTGACGTTGGTTTTCTAAAAACACAATGGACCAACACCAGCAAACGTCACGGCACCCCAAATCATCACTGACTTTGGAAACTTCACACTGGACTTCAAGCAACTTGGGCTATGAGCTTCTCCACCCTTCCTCGAGACTCTAGGTCCTTGGTTTCCAAATTAAATACAAAAATTGCTCTCATCTGAAAAGAGGACTTTAAACAACTGGGAAACAGTCCAGTTCTTCTTCTCCTTATCCCAGTTAAGACGCCTCTGACGTTGTCTGTAGTTCAGGAGTGTCTTAACAAGAGGAATAAGACAACTGTAACCAAGTTCCTTGACACGTCTGTGTGTGGTGGCTATTGATGCCTTGACCCCAGACTCAGTCCATTCCTTGTGAAATTCACCCAAATTCTTGAATCGATTCTGCTTGACAATCATCATAAGGCTGCGGTTATCTCGGTTGATTGTGCATCTTTTTCTTACACACTTTTTCCTTCCACTCAACTTTAACATGCTTGGATACAGCACTCTGAAAACAGCCAGCTTCTTTGGCAATGAATAATTGTGGCTTACCCTCCTTGTGAAGGTTGTCAATGATTGTCTTCTGGACCATTACCAAGTCATCAGTCTTCCCCATTATTGTGTAGCCTACTGACCCAGACTGATAGACCATTTAAAGGCTCAGGAAACCTTTGCAGGTGTTTTTGAGTTGATTAGCTGATTGCCATGTCCCATATTCAATTTGTTGAGATGTGAATTGGTGCTTGGGGTTTTGTTTTAAATGTGAGGCCAAAATCATCACAAGTAAAAGAAAACCAAAAATAACCAAAGACTTAAACGACTTCAGTCTATGTGCATTGAATTTAATACACGAGTTTCACAATTTTAGTTGAATTACTTAAATAAATGAACTTTTCCACGACATTCTAATTGACTGAGATGCACCTGTATGTTCGTGCCCCCCAGTGTTAGTTTTCATTTTCGGAGGTTTTAGTTGTCTTCAGTTATCTACTTTCTTAGTTCTAGTTTTCCATAACCAATCTAGTCCATGTGACATCAGGGGTTCACTATGAGAATACATTATGTGCACAAAGAAAACAAAAATAATGAATTTATTCACCAATTCTTCTCCTCATACCGTCTGCAACGGTGCGCCGCCATTGTGGAGAAAGTATGTGTATGCGTCTGCTTCCGCATCATGTAAACAGTAGTGTTGTCAAAAGTACCGACCGCAATACCATTCGGTACTGAAATTTTAAAAACGTCCAATTCCCGCTAACATTTGAGCGCTGTTGAGCGGATTCTTAAACACCGCTGATTGGCCATAGAAGCACATGGGAGCATTTGAAAACCGCATCTATCGAGAGATCCCTAATATACCTGCACATAGACGGATCTGCGCTGATAGACGCGGCTTTCAAATGCTCCTGTGTGCTTCTGTGTGAGTGCTCGGTGAAGAGAGTGAAGCGATGATCATTGAAGCCAATCAGTCGTATCTGTTGAGTGGGTGAACACTATGGCCAATCAGCGGTGTTTGAGAATTGTTAGCGGAAAATGGACGTTTTAGAAATTGCAGTACAAACTAGTACTTTAATAATACTTTAATAATAATACTAGCGAAATTCAAAAACAACAAGGCAGGCTTACCGAGGCAGAAAAACGCATCGAACAGCTGGAGACATGGTCTATCGAGACGAACGCTGCTCTGATGAAAACACTCTGAAAGAACCGAGAAGTGCAAGAGAAACTGACCAACACTGAATTGAGATCACGCAGAAACAAAGTTTGAATCTACGGAATACAGGAGGGCGTGGAGGAAGAAGTTCAGTCGCTCAGTTCGTGGATTCGCTCCTCAAGAATGAACTAGGACTTGACATTGATCTCCAAATCCAACGCGCACACATAGCCTTGCTCCCAAAGCCGAATCCTAATTCGCCTCCACGATCTATCTTTGTTAATTTCCTTCTGTTCGCTGTTAAAGAGACTGTTCAGAATCTGACTTGGCAAAAGCGGATACAGATGCAGAGCCGACCCATTTCGCTCGACCATAACTACACGATAGAAACAATGCAAAAACATAAAGGATACAATGGCATAAAGAAAGTACTGAAAGAAGAGAAGATACGGTTTCAGACCCCCTTCACGAAAATACGTAACCATTGGAATGATGGGACACTGACTTATAATACCCCTGACGAAGCGGAGAAAGACGGTGTAAGCACAACGGATCCTAGAACGGATTGCTCAGGATGAATGGCTACAAAGCTGCATGACTTGGCAAAGTGCTGGCAACAAAGACTCTGAAAGGAACCTACAAGTTCATCAAAACTTCATGGTCTTGGGTGTCCCCAGAATGTGTCTGTGAAGTTTCAGCTCAAAATACCCCACAGATCATTTATTATAACATGTTTAAAATGTCATTTTTGGGGTCTGTCTAAAAATGAAGCAGTCTTATGAGTATGGCCCCAAAAGTACAAAGATATTAGCTCAGCTATCAAAGAAACAACAGGCATTAAATACAGTCAGTGTTGAGAATCGGAGAAGAACATCATGTAATTGGGTTGTTTGCTGGTAATTATCTATCTTCGGGAGCCTAGGACTTCTCTCCCTGTATTTATGAACCTACTGTTAGAGTATTGGAAGTTATCTAGATATAAAATAAATGTTTAAAAATTTTTATTTTTTCTAACATTTTAACATTTTCCCCCTTCACAATCAATCAGGCAAACCTATAACCTAAAATAGGATGCTAAAAATATTAAATACCTTGGGGTAATTCTGACTAAAAAACAATCAGAACTATGGAATTCAGTTCAGGGCTTGGGACTGGACAATTTTAAGATTTGTCTGGGAAGGGAAAAACCTCAAATAAAATATACAACATTGCAGCTAACAAAAGACAAAGGAGGACTAGCCTTGCCAAATCTACTGGAATATTTTTACACAGCACAAATTAGGTCTTGTGTTTGCTGCATGTTATACTAAATGGAAAAATGTAGAACATGCAAACCAGGGTTTGCCTATACAGTGTCTTTTAGGTGACAAAGAAAAATCATTGGCCCTAAAAAATAACCTAGATCAAATAACATTTTCCTCACTTGAGGTGTGGTTTAAATTAGTTGAGCAATGAAAAATGGTATTCTGCTTGTAAGGCACAACATTCAATTACCTGCTCACAGAGGTGGAAAGAGTTTGCATGGAAAAATCTGGTGCATTTTTTCATTACTTCCAAAATTAAAAGTAAACAATTATCCAAACCACAACTATGCTGGAGGATGTGTGGTCAGGTCGATGTTGACCAGCTTCATATATTCTTGTGTTGTACAAAAATACTACCTACTACCTTGTTAGAGTTTAAAACAAATGTATGATATGGAATACCAAGAGATTTTACAACACTGTATCTTGGAAATTTTGCAGAAATTGTGTTGAAAGAGGATGTGTATCTTGTGGAGACGGGATGAGGAGAAGAATTGTTGAATAAAGCCGTTTTTTTTTGTAATCCCTATCTGAACCTTTATTGCCATACCAGATGTTTACTTCATTTACTTACCCTATATATGCTTATTGAAAGACAATAAAAAAATGTTACCATTATTTTTTTAGTTTTCTTTCCGCACAAAAAGTATTCTCGTAGCTTCGTAAAATCACGGTTGAACCCCTGATGTCACATGGACTATTTTACCGATCTCCTTGCTACGTTTCTGGACCTGGGAACAGTTGTGTTGCTGTGTCTATGGCGGGTCAGAGAGCTCTCAGATTTCATCAAAAATATCTTAATTTGTGTTCTAAAGATGAACTTATGGGTTTGGAACAACATGAGGGTGAGTAATTAATGACAGAATTTTCATTTTACTAATATTAATTGGTTTGCATTTTGGAAATTTCCATTTTACATCACTCTTTTTCAAGGTTAAACGTACACTTTGTGCTCTGCTTCTGTGAACAGAAAACATGGTACTTTAATTTGATTGGCCATCTGATCTGAATTATTTTTGACATTGACGAGTGTTGTTAGCGACACACATCTGTAGACTAGAGCAGGTTAATTATCCACACTTAAAGGATTATAACTCCTAACAGGCTGTGTGACTATGAAAAATTATTAAGTCAAGTCACCTTTATTTATATAGCACTTTTAACAATACTGTAGCAAATTAGCTCTATAGAGAAATTATTATATTGATTAATTACAATTATTTACATCAGCTGCATAGTAACTGTAGCAGAATTAAACGGCCATCAACTAATCTGCTCGTCCAGCGAATATTCAGTGTAAGTTCATATCTACTCTTAAGAAAGGATATTTTCGTGGCCACAGAAAATACCTTCCTACAGTATTAATGCATTCGAGCATGTAGCTAGAATCAAAATCATAAAGGGACATTATTCACAAGCAGAATCAGAAACTCATGTAATCTATACTCAAAAGTTTTATTAACTAAACGCTAGAACTAATCTAAAACAAACATACAATCACTCATACAGGGGAAAGGGCAAATGGGGCTTGATGGATGAAACCATCAGGAAAACCAGAGAATGAAGTTATGAAAAGAGCCGTTGATAACGGGGTCTACAGCTTATACTAAACCTCTGTTTCGTTTAATTAAATGTACGATACTTGCATTGCCTTGGTCATTGACGAATGTTCAGATGCAGTCTCGGATGAAAGTCTTGATGGTTTCAAGGTTTTGGACTTGCGATCACGTTCTTCTGGGTTTGAAGAGTGATGAACTCCATAGATGTTATTCTGACTCAGTGGTGGTCGGGAGTTTTTTCAGGTAGGAAGTGAAGAAAGCTAACGAGCCACTGCTGATATACGAGGGATCTTTGGTGAATGCAAAGTCAAGGCCGAAGCCTGGCACACTTAAGGGTTCCAGGAGAGTTCTAGCTCACATCCTCATCTTCTCAGAATCTAAAAGAAGCTAAAACTCTGTTTGTCAAGGCCTGCCAGGCGCGGTTGTGCCAGCTCTGGGACTTAGACCTAAGAAGACGAGAAGGTGATGAGAGGGACGAGTGAAGAGATTAAAAGCTAGGCAGGCCACTGAAGTGAGGCCTTTTAAGTTCTGTTGAGGCCACACCTCTCGGGGGTCAAAGAGCCAATGGTGACTTGCACTTCTGGAGGGAAACTTTACGACTCTTTGTCTTTGAGCATGGTATTTTGCATATGTAACTGGATTGGATGTTGATACACAAACTATTAAAGATTCTTAGAACACTAAAATGTTGCATATGTATCAACATACAATATACACTCTCATTTAGATCATCAGAAGACAAATTCATAGAGACCAAACATGGTATAGGTAAGATTACATGAACGAGTGGTTCTATCATAAGCATGCATAAAACAGTATACAATACACAAGACCATATACAAGAAGGTAGTAATCATACACAATGACCTGGGGATATGCATGATAGGAAGGTCATAGAAAAATGTGTCTATGAATTAATGAAAGAAGTCGTTTCCTATTGCAGTATGTGTCTGTTTAAGAGAGAACTGAGTAGGAGGAAGATTCTCTCTTCATACTTTTAGGTCATAAAAGTTGATCTAATCTGGTTGAGGTGTCCTGGTTGCCATGGTAACCAGGGGCCTGGGGTCCTTCACTGACATCCTGGCACTCAGTACGTTTATTGGGTGAGGGGTCTGTGATTATTTGTTAATCTAATGAATAATCAATTTGTTAAATTTAATGAACAATTGTGTGTTGGATTGGTCCAAATGCTATAATACAGATTGTGCCAAAACATCTTTACAGTATTAAATGGGTAAAATAGTGTGTAGCAATGCAAAAGGACAAAAGTAAACACTCAATTTTCAGTTAAAGGCAGTTCATTATTGAATTCAGTGATGTCTTCGTCCAGCTCAGTTCAGTTTAAACAATATCTGTGCAATCAAATCGACGATATCGCTGGAAATGAAGTGTCCACAACTAAGCAAGCCAGAGGAACCAAAACTCCACCGGTGACAGAATGAAGAAAGAGACAACAAGAAGATGTCCAAGTGAAGAATAAAAAGGTAAAGTATAAAATAAAATAAAAAAGTAGTCAAAAAGTTAAATCAGATGAAGCTCACTTTCAGCTGTAGTGTGTGAAAGTAACATTGTTTTCTAAAAGATAAACATTTCCTATTGCCTCCTTTTTCTAAACCTCTCGTCACACTGTGGAAATCAGAATTATCTTTACAGAGTGAGTTTGCAAATGCCGTTTCAGGTCTGTGTGATACGTGAAACTCTTTTCACACTGGGGACACTTGTAAGGCTTCTCTCCAGTGTGAGCTCTAATGTGAATCCTAAGGTATCCTTTACTTGTGAAGCTCTTTCCACACTGAGGGCAGGTGAAAAAGCGTTTCTCCCAGTATGAATTCTTATGTGCCCGCATTTACTCTTTGTGTGAAACTCTTCACAGTGAGGGCATGTGGACGTTGTACGAGGATTCTGCAAGGTGTTTCGGTAGTGAAACTTTCTCTCCAAGTGAATCTCATGTGTGCTTAAGTCGTTTCTTTTATATCTGAAACTCTTTCCACACTGATCACAATCAAAAGGATTCTCTCCCTTGTGAATTGCCATGTGACCCTTAAAAGTTTCTTTTCGTGTGAAGCTTTTCTCACACAGTTTGCAGCTGAAACGCTTCTCTCCAGTGTGAGTTTTCATGTGGACATTAAGGTTTTTTTTCTGTTTAAAACTCTTTCCACACTGAGGGCAGGTGAAAGGTCTCTCCAGTGTGACTTATTATGTGCTCCTCCAGCTTTACTCTTTGTGTGAAACTCTTTTCACAGTGAGGGCATGTGGTGAGGCTTCTAAAATGTGAGTTGTAATGATTCTTAAGGTGATTTCTGTCAGTGACATCTAAACCTTTCTCTCCAGTGTGAGTTCTCATGTGGACATTAAGGTTTTTTTTCTGTTCAAAACTCATTCCACACTGAGGGCAATTGAATGGTTTCTCTCCAGCGTGGATTTTTAAGTGGATTTCAAGGCTCTGTTCTTCACTGAAACCTTTTCCACACTGTTGGCAGGTGAAACCCTTTTTCATGTGAACTCTCAAGTGGCAATTCAGATTTCCTTTTAGTGCAAAACTTTTCCCACACTCAGGGCAGGTGAAAGGTCTCTCTCCAGTGTGAACTCTCAAGTGACTTTTAAGATCTCCTTTTACTGCAAAACTTTTCCCACACTGAGGGCAGGTGAAAGGTTTCTCTCCAGTGTGAACTCTCATGTGAATGTTAAGACTTCCTTTTAGTGCAAAGCTCCTCCCACACTGTTGACAGGAGTAAGGCCTCTCTCCCGTGTGAATTCTCAAGTGACCTTTAAGATCTCCTTTTAGTGCAAAACGTTTCCCACACTGAGGGCAGGTGAAAGGTCTCTCTCCAGTGTGAACTCTCATGTGAATGTTAAGACTTCCTTTTAGTCCAAAACTCTTCCCACACTGTTGACAGGCATGAGGCTTCTCTTTAGTGTGAACTTTCATCTGGACTTTAAGGTTCCTAGTTTCTGTTTCATGAGTCTGCGAGTCACTCAAAGATTTTTCCCCAGTCATGAAATCATGGCATTTCTCATACTGATCTTTCTCTTCCATTTCATTCAGTTCTTGACTCTCCTCTTTCAGTGGCATCAGGTCTAAGGTGAAAAGAAACAAAAACAAGTTAACACCAGTTTATTTGTACAAAGCAACAGACATGAAAAATGTAAACCATCAAATCCAACAACATGTATGCTAGATCCTATATCCTCTAACAACTACAACAGGTTTAACCTGTACTCTTAAAACAAAAACACAAGGTTGTGAAACAGCATGTTAGATATAAACATTTTCAGACTTTTTTTTGAGAGTTTAAAAAGGAAAGGAAGAGACGTGGGACAGAAAGAAGGGGACAGGATTGGGAAAGATCCACGAGGCAAGATTCTTAGGACTTAGGATGCCCAAAGTGCAACAGCACTAGGGTTGTGCCGATAGTATCGTGTATTGACGATAGTCAGAGATATAACCTGTTGCTGATGCCTGTGATGATAGCAAGATGATTATCATAATCAGTCAAAAATAGACTAGGGCTAGGCGCTAGTCTTTAGCGAAGCACCATGGAAAGACACTTCTGGGATGCTTCAGAAACGTGCGCGGTGCGGCTGGTATAAGCACAGGCATTGCTTAGAGTGGCTGCGATCAGCTCCGGTGGCTGTGGAGCCGTAATGCGCCACAGACGTGTGCAGTGTAAATAAGAGGTAAGAGATTTATTCATCAAACAATGTTGATAGCTTCTCTATCGCCCAACACTAAACATGTCGGCATGCTGCCCATGAGGCTATCGGCGCCGACAGACAGCTGTGCTTGTTTAATTAACATCCAGGACAACAGATTAGTGGTGGGAAATTAGAACAAAGAAGCAGGTAACTGAAGACAAGAAAACTAAGAAAATTAAACTAACACTGATATGATGTTACACTTCCCTCCAGGAAGGCACATTCAACTGGGGAGGAAAGGCAGTGGCTCTGGAGGAGGACAAGGGCTCAGCAAAGTGCTAGAGACTAGTGACACTGATGGCAGGAGAAGCCAAGGTGGTGATGAAAGTGGGAAGATCCAGGAGCAAGAGGAGCCAGGTGGTGACTCAAAGAGCAGCCAAGAAGACAGCCCACAGGGGAGGTGAAAAAGGAAGGAGCCATGGTGGAGACTTGGCTGACGGCAGATGGGACTAGGGTGCAGACAGATCTGATGGAATTGAACAACACTAGTTGCTTTGTCAAACAAGGCAGAGTCACCGCAACAAGCATCTGAGGTGGAGACAGAGTGCCAGAGGACTGAGGCAGAGTTGTTGTGACGGAGGACCAAGAGAGAGCCAGAGGGAGGGTGGAGATACCCATAACTCCATGACACAAGCAGGGTGATGTCTGACCAAGGTGGAGCAGAGGGATGAGGGAGCCAAAACGGAGCAGACAGGCCAAGGGTGTAGGTTTACTTTTGACATTATTGGGGACATAACAGCAGAGCCCCCCACATGATAGACCTTAAACCGCAGTTTCATGTCATCTAAAGTCTTTATGTATAGCTTATGGTAGCCAACATATTCATAATCCATAAACTGGTTGTCTTTATCACGCAGCACTTTATTTTAATATTATTTAAATTGGACCCAGGATGATTCTGAAAGAGAACTCCACTGTTGCTGAAGTAACAAACACAACTTTAACGCGCATCTGATTGACAGATAAACCGCACGCTCTTATTTCAGTGTTGTTTTTTAATTTGTGGATATTTCCAGCTAGTTTGCTTTGTACATTCAGTTTAACAACATAGGCTATTAAATTAAATTTAAAGACGGTTCCAAATCCTGCCACGCCACAAGCCTCATCATATGATGGAGATTGTTGTATTTTGCCATCTTTCAGCAAAGAGTTTGTCTTTCGTCGTCGGTTTTATATAGTATAGCTATAGACAGGCTATTAAACAGGTCCTATTTATCTTTTTTTTTTTTTCCAAAGTCTGATTTGGTTTTGGGGGTGTACTAGAACAGGCTCTCATACTAGGTTGTTCGAAAAACATTATTTTTCACATATTTTACATTATTACAACAACTCTCTCCCCAGTCTGACATGAACAGCTCAAATAGTTCCTGTATCAAAATCCGAAATGTGCCGTGAAATTTCCGGTTAGCTGGGCCGGGGTGTGCTGTGATCGGTCAGCTGGGCCAGCGTGTGCTGTGATCGGTCAGCTGGGCCAGTGTGTGCTGTGATCGGTCAGCTGGGCCAGTGTGTGCTGTGATCGGTCAGCTGGGCCAGTGTGTGCTGTGATCGGTCAGCTGGGCCAAGTGTGTGCAGTGATCGGTCAGCTGGGCCAGTGTGTACTGTGATCGGTTAGCTGGGCCGGGGTGCTGTGATTGGTTGGCTGGGCCGGTGTGTGTTGTGATTGGTTATCTGGGCCAGTGTGTGTGTTGTGATTGGTTCGCTGGGCCAGTGTGTGCTGTGATCGGTCAGCTGGGCAAGTGTGTGCTGTGATCGGTCAGCTGGGCCAGTGTGTGCTGTGATCGGTCAGCTGGGCCAGTGCTGTGCTGTGATCGGGCAGCTGGGCCAGTGTGTGCTGTGATTGATGGGTTAGCTGGGCCAGTGTGTGCAGTGATCGGTTAGCTGGGCAAGGGTGTGCTGTGACGGGTCAGCTGCGGGGCCAGTGTGCTGTGCTCGAGTCAGCTGGGCCAGTGTGCTGTGCTGTGATCGGTCAAGCGGGGCAGTTGTGTGCTGTGCACGGTCCGCTGGGCAAGTGTGCTGTGATAGTCAGCTGGGCCCAGTGTGCTGTGATCGCGTCAGCGGGCCAGTGTGTGCATAGTGATCGGTCCGCTGGGCCCAGGTGTGTGCTGTGATCAGGGCTCAGATGGGCCAGTGTTGTGCTGTGATCCCGCGTCAGCTGGGCATGTTGTGTGTTGTGATTGGTCAGATGGGCCAGTGTGTGTTGTGATTGGTCAGCTGGGGCAGTGTGTGCTGTGATCGGTCAGCTGGGCCAGTGTGTGCTGTGATCGGTCAGCTGGGCCAGTGTGTGCTGTGATCGGTCAGCTGGGCCAGTGTGTGCTGTGATCGGTCAGCTGGGACAGTGTGTGCTGTGACTGGTCAGCTGGGCCAGTGTGTGCGGTGATTGGTTAGCTGGGCCAGTGTGTGCTGTTGATTCGTTAGCTGGGCCAGTGTGTGCTGTGATCGGTTGTTAGCGGGCCAGTGGTCTGTGATCGAGTCAGCGGGCCAGTGTGAGCTGTGATCGGGACAGTGGGACAGTGTGTCGCTGTGATCGGTAAGCTGGGCCTGTGGTTGTGCCCCGCGTGATCGGTCAGAGGGGCCCAGTGTGTGCTGATGGGTCAGCTGGGCCCAGTGGGTGCAGTGATGGCGTCAGCGGGGGCCAGTGTGTGTTGTGATTTGTTAGCTGGGCCAGTGTGTGCCGTGATGGGTCAGCTGGGCCAGTGTGTGCTGTGACTATTTAGCTGGGCCAGTGTGTGCTGTGATAGTTTAGCTGGGCCAGTGTGTGCTGTGATAGGTCAGCTGGGCCAGTGTGTGCTGTGATGGGTCAGCTGGGCCAGTGTGTGCCGTGATCGGTCAGCTGGGCCAGTGTGTGCTGTGATGGGTCAGCTGGGCCAGTGTGTGCTGTGATAGGTTAGCTGTGCCAGTGTGTCCTGTGATTGGTTAGCTGGACCAGTGTGCGCTGTGATTGGTCAGCTGGACCAGTGCGTGCTGTGATTGGTTAGCTGGGCCAGTGCTGTGCTGTGGTTGGTTAGCTGGGCCAGTGTGTGCTGTGTTTGGTTGGCTGGGCCAGTGTGTGCTGTGTTTGGTTGGCTGGGCCAGTGTGTGTTGTGATGGGTCAGCTGGGCCAGTGTGTGCCGTGATCGGTCAGCTGGGCAAGTGTGTGCCGTGATCGGTCAGCTGGGCAAGTGTGTGCCGTGATCGGTCAGCTGGGCAAGTGTGTGCCGTGATCGGTCAGCTGGGCAAGTGTGTGCCGTGATCGGTCAGCTGGGCAAGTGTGTGCCGTGATCGGTCAGCTGGGCAAGTGTGTGCCGTGATCGGTCAGCTGGGCAAGTGTGTGCCGTGATCGGTCAGCTGGGCAAGTGTGTGCTGTGATCGGTCAGCTGGGCAAGTGTGTGCTGTGATCGGTCAGCTGGGCCAGTGTGTGCTGTGATCCTGAAGCTTGGGTTACAGGAATTTAAAAGTAAAGCTAAAACGCCCTACGGTTATTAAATGCACGGTAAACCCCACGGCCTTCTCGGGGCTTCTTGCTTTAATAGACAACAAATCTCTCACATTCACACTTTTGCAAGTTTGTAGATACTGGTGCAAAACTAAGTGATAGAAATGAATTGTTTTCATTATTTGTAATTCAGAAGGAGATATTGGGCTTAATGTTACACAAAATACTTGTTTTGTTTCGGCTATTAACAGTTTATCCTCATTTGATATGTGAGATAAAGAGATTGCTGACACAGAAAGACGGATGAAACCGACCCGTTTGTTCCTCAGGATCTTCATGCTTGACTTCATTCTCCACGTCTTCACTCTCCTCTGTAATAAACGCCATCTTTGTTTGTTGTTCCTCAATATCTTCTTGCTTGACTGTGAAAGCTTCTCCAATCCTCACGTCTTCACTCTCCTCTTTAATAAAAGCCATCTTTATAACAGTGTCTCGAGGATCTCCGTCGCTTCAGCAGGAGTTTATCTGTGTGTTTAAGATCAGAATAATTAACAGACAGATCTCTTAGTTACCAGTAGTCAGTAGATGCAGGAGCACGGCGCAGCCTTATGACGTCACGTCGCCACACCAAAATTAAAGTCCCGTTCACATGCTAAAAGTAATATTAGAAATCCACATACAGAAAACACATTCAAACGGTCAGATAATGGATTCATTTAAAGGATAAATCAAAGCTATGAATACCACTGATATTGTTTTCTTCAAAAGCTTCCTCTCTAAATGCAAGCAATTGTGAAGTAATTGCAATTATTACACCAACTACTGAGCATTTGTGATATTCTCAAACATGAATAAAGTCAAATATCTTGATCTTCATATTACAAAGGATTAGAAAGAAACCTTTGAGATTTACTCAAACTCATTAAAGGGGTCATATGATGTGACTAAAAAGAACATTATTTGGTGTATTTGGTTGTAGTGAAATGTGTTTATTGAATCTCAAATCAAGTTTATTTGTACAGCGCTTTTCACGATACAAATCATTGCAAAGCAACTTTAAAGCAAATTAAGTTTCTACAATATTTAGTGGTAGCTTATCAGTGGTGACTGTCAGTTAATGTACATATGGCAGAAATGTAAGATGTAATCAAACAGACGATGAACAATATTAACAACAATTATTAAATGATGCAATCAAACTTAAAGCAAAATGTGGTAGTTATGTATGTTGTTTCATGGTTGGCATCATCTGAGGTACTCGAGGGGTTGATAATTCTTCTCAAGCGTTGGACAGGGGCGGTTAGGGGGGGGGGGCAGTGCAACCTGGCCAAAAGCTTGGCCCACCCCTTGGCCCCCACTAAATTTGGAATCATATCACACCAAACAGTTTTGGGTGAAATGCGCAGTTTGTCCTATAAACTATGCATATAAAAAAAAAAAAAACATCACCAACAGCTAAATTCAAATCTGCGTTTGCTGGATGGCGCTGAGCCAGAGACAGACGCGTTTTTAAAGCACTGCGCATTATAACCAATCCCATACTATTGTGTTGAGTTTATAAACACAAAGACCAATCAGAGGCGTTCAGATGAGTAATCGCTGAAACGCCAGAGTTTTGTTGAGTGTGCGCGCTCGCTGACTGAATTATGGGCTAATATCTCATCAGAAACAACAAAGTGAAGATGTACGAATGTAAGTAAGATATTAATTTTACAGTGTAAACAGCTTTAGAGATTATTATGGGAGTTTTTGAGAGTGCTTGAATTCGCTGGACTGAAGTGAAAATGTTCTTTGATAGTGTAAACATTTTTTGCTCTCTTTTTGTACAATGAAAGCGTTATTAGTAACTTACAATGTTTTTATTACATTTTTGTTAAATACAAAGTCAGTCGTATTAAATATATTTAATAGCATGACACTATATCTGGTACTTAAGTAAAAATATGAATTTTTATGCAAAGTTAATAGATTAATAATATTAGGCTACTTTACTAGAGAACAACATAATCAGTAAAGGTGCTAAATGCATTTACTTGCACATATTTGAAAATCGGAGGACTTTATAATATTTGGCATATTAAAAAAAAATAAAAATAAAACCATGTGAATAAACATGGGTATATGTAATGGTTTTACGGAAAACTGTAACTGGACCCCTTTTGGCCCCCTTCTGGTAATGGTGCCTTCTATTGTGGCTTGTTAAACCACAATAAATCCTAATGGAATTGTTAAAAATTGATTGTTTGTAATGTTATTTGTTGTGGAAATCATTAAAATTTTCTGTGATGGTTTTATTGTTTGTTTGTTTTTTCAGTAGAGACATAAGCTTATATCTGTTTGTGGCTGCTGTGTGTCATATTACATATTTTAGTTGACATTGTTATAGATTACATCTAGATTGCAGCGATACATGTCATGGTGAAAAATTACTGAATGAATAATAGTCTACTTAAAGTAGTTTAAGATGAATTTTAAAATTATGCCCCCTAAAAGCACAAGTGGCCCCTCTCTGACCCCCCCAGTTACTGTGGTCTAGAACCGCCGTGGTTCTGGATCCAGACTGAAGGTTGTGTAAATCCTAGTTACCACGGGATGTCAATTCTGTGGCAAAAAACAGAGAAACAAATTGAGACATATTTGGCGTAGCTGCTGTTCCAACCAAGCAAATTGATTTCTTTAACCCAAACTAAAGAATAAAAATATGCATTTGATCAGATATAACTGCAGTAAAAGATTATGAGATACATTATTTGAATGCTTGGCCAAAGAGATGTGTCTTTAATCTAGGGAAAAGTTTATTAAAAACAGAGAGAGTGTGTCTGAACCCCGACCGTTATCAGGAAGGCTATTCCAGAGTATGGGAGCCAAATGAGAAAAAGCTCTACCTCCTTTAGAGGACTTTGCTATCCTAGGTACTACCAAAAGTCGAGAGTTTTGCGACCTTAGGGAGCGTGATGGATTGTTAGAAGACTAGTTAGGTACGCAGGAGCTTACCCATTAAGGGCCTTATAGGCAAGTAATATTATTTTGTAACTGATACGGAACTTAAGAGGTAGCCAGTGCAGAGACTGTAAAATTGGCGTAATATGATCATATTTTCTTGACCTGGTAAGGACTCTAGCCGCTGCATTTTGGACAACCTGTAGCTTGTTTACTGAAGATGCAAGACAACCACCTAGCAGAGCATTACAATAGTCCAGTCTAGAGGTAATGAACGCATGAACTAGCTTTTCTGCATCAGAAAACAGGTAACATGTTTTGTAACTTGGTAATGTTTCTAAGATGGAAGAATGCTGTTTTTGTAACATGGGAAATTTGATTTTCAAAAGACAAGTTGCTATCTGATATAACACCCAGATTTTTTGACTGTAGAGGAAGTAACTGTACATCTGTCTAGTTGCAAATTGTAATCCAAGAGATTCTGTGTACTGTCTTTTGGTCCAATAAGTAATATCTCTGTCTTATACGAATTTAATAGGAGAAAATTATCGGTCATCCAATCTTTTAAATTTTTAAAACACTTTGTTAGCTTAGATAATTTAGAAGCTTCATCTGTTCTTGTTGAGATATATAGTTTAGTATCATCAGCATAACAGTGGAAACTAATCACGTATTTTCTAATAATATTACCAAGGGGCAAACATGTATATCGAAAATAGCAGAGGACCTAGGACAGATCCTTGTGGCATCCATATTTTACTGGTGATAACTGAGAAGACTCCCCATTTAAATGAACAAAATTGTAGCGATCAGACAGGTAGGATCTAAACCACCAAAGCATGCCCTTGAATACCCGTATAGTTTTGCATTCGATCTATGAGTATGTCATGATCTATAGTGTCGAACACAGCACTAAGACCAAGTAAAACTAGCAATGAGACACAGCCTTGATCTGACGCAAGAGGCAAGTCATTTGTAATTTTAACAAGTGCAGTTTCTGTGTATTGGTGGGGCCTGAAACCTGACTGAAAAATCTTCATAGAAATCATTTTTTTGCAGGAAGGAGCACAAATGAGCAGACACAACTTTTCCTAAAATCTTAGACATAAAAGGAAGATTTGAGATGGGTTTGTAATTTGCCAGTTCACTAGGATCTGTTTGTGGTTTCTTAATAAGAGGCTTAATTACCGCCAGCTTGAATGTTTTTGGGACTTGACCTAAAGACAACGACGAGTTAATATAGAGAAGCGGTTCTTCTGCTACAGGTAATAACTCTTTTAGTAATTTAGTGGGTACAGTATCTAACAGGCATGTTGTTGGTTTAGTTGCAGTGATAAGTTTATTTAGCTCTTTTTGTCCTATAGTTGTAAAGCACTGTAGTTTATCTTTTGGTGTGATGAATGAAGCTGAAGTATTAGACGTTGTAGTATCTACATTTGTTATTGTATTTCTGAGGTTATCTATTTTATCAGTGAAGAAATTCATAAAGTCATTACTATTAAACTGTGAGGAAATATTTAGATCGGGTGGTGTCTGGTCATTTGTTAATCTAGCCACTGTGCTAAATTAAAAACCTAGGATTGTTTTGGTTATCTTCTATGAGTTTGTGGATATGCTCGGACCTGGCAGCTTTTAGAGCCTGTCTATAGCTGGAAATACTGTTTTTCCACGCAATTCTAAAAAAACTTCCAAGTTAGTTTTTCTCCATTTGAGCTCAAGACTACGAGTTTTTTCTTGAGAGAATGGGTATTACTGTTGGACCATGGCGCAGTATGCGGGGCTAAGGGGATATCGTCGCCCTTCAGGATTGCGGGTATCTGCGCAGAAACATCGAGAAAACGAGCACCAGGGAAACAGTGAGTGTCCACTTTACCTTCAGCTAACGTAGCACGGAAGTGCCGGACGATGGAGTCTTCGACGATCACAGTGTCGCGTTCCGTCTCGCGGAGGGGAGCGAAGCAGTTCCGGGTGGAGATCTCGAAGACCGGAGGCGGCGGAGGGGGAGAGGTCGTCGGACTTGTTTGGCCGGGCTCGCGGTCTTCCGTTGTGCTGTGTGAACCCAGGGGGTCCGTGGTGTCCTGCGCTGAGTGAAGGAATCTGGGAGATGCGGCATGGGTTGCAACGGGCCTGTGCAGAGAAAACATGGACGTAGGAGGGTGGTGGGAGATGTTAGCCAGGGCTGTAGAACTTACACGCGACTCTTGTGAGCGTCAGCCCGGGATGTTTCCAGCGCGGCTCTCCGCTCTCAGTTGGGCCTGCATTCAAAGGTAGACACACATCCGCCATTAAAGCAAGTAACAGTGAGTAAAACAATGGTAATGTGTGTGATTAGAGTATTAGCAATGTATGCAAGATTAGCAGCGACCACAAGTGTCAGTAATAAAAGGAATTTGGTAGCACATAGTGACGACAGGTAACACAGTCGAACAGATTGAGAACAAGCTGTATAAAAGAGGAAGTAAAAAGTAAAAGCCTGATATGTCCGTCATAGAATTCAACAGGACATGCATTAATAATAATAATAATTTGTATTTATATAGCGCCTTTCCAGGGCTCAAGTATGCTTTACAATGTACATGCAACAAGGAAAAAATAACACTGGAAGGGTAGACAATGATGACAAACAATAGTTAATAGAAACCACAAAATAACATTATATAGACAGGGCAGCATACAACAAAGTAGAATCAAGCACAACGTAACACACACAAAAAAAAACTTAGGAGTGATAACATTCATGAAATAAGTGAGTTTTGAGTTATGATTTAAGTTCAGAAATATTATTAATTCAACAAAGTGAGCGATTCACAACACTGAATGATCTGCCCCCCATTGAACAGAGGTGGTGCCGAGGGACAACGAGAAGGTCAGAGTCAGAAGATCGTCGTGAGCAAGCCGGGGTGTAGGGGAGAAGCAGGTTTCAAAGATAGGGGGAGTCCAGCCTTGCAATGATTTTAANTTGGAACTCATGGAGCAATGCGGAAGAGCCTAAGAAATCTGTGCCAAATTAACTGCATTACGCCACGTAATACTCCACCTGCACCCAGTGAGATCACGAAAAATGCTTCAAGCGCTAAAACTAGTCATTTAGGCATTTAGCCAAATTTCATTTAGATATTTTTTTTTATATCATTATTGGTATGGTGAAATTCATACAGCTAGATGTAAAATAATAATTAATAATTCCTTATGAACGCTTCGTTGTATGTGGAATTGCATGAGGACGCGCACCGCTGCTTTCAGCTGGCAAACAATGAAGCCAAATCATATTTGTTTGTAATAATCATTACATCAGGTCGTATCAAAGTATGAGCTCTTAATAGATTCAGCTTGGGCAGTTTCTCTCAATTTCCCTCTGTGTATCATTGAACCTTTCTGCCTCAGCTGCTTTTGAAATCCACTGCAATAGCTATAACAATTATTTGAAGTTACAGAATATTGTATCATTGTTTCACATGATCACACGCTTGGATACAGATGTGGAGAGAGGCAGACGTCTCTAACATCAATCATGTGGCTGGACAAAAGCATTGAGAGAAAAAAGACAGTTTTCTTCTGACAGAGGGAAGTGACAGGTTGTGTGCACATATTAGTGTCATTCATGAGCAGGATTGCTATGTATGAATAAAAAATAATACTTTAATATGTAAGGAAGGGGTGGAGTCATGTAGTGATGACAAAGTGATTTGCTCCCAGAATACAAGTGCAATGTGAGAATTAAATCATGCAAGTTTTTCTGTTCCTGAATTTGTAGCCCTGACTCTTCTGTAGGGTCCTCTGTCTTTATAACTAAAAAGGGAAGATGTGACGAGGATTATAATTACATTCTGATATCAGCCCTTTTCACATCACATTTTAAATATTATTGAGAGCAGAATTATAGTTTTGAAGACATATGTGTTTTCACTGTATGTCATGGGAAGGTAGATTTACTTCATTATCAGACCTGTGGAGCTCTTGAGTCTTGTGACAAATGAGTGCTAATGACTTTCAAGGCGTTCAGTGTCTACATTTTTTCCACGCTCACTTTTTGTATAATAGTGTTAGTATAGTTTACTGGATGGGATGGGATGGCATAGGCTGACCAACATTTACCATTTAGCCATAAACAGTTAGCAAAAACATTAGTCATTTACTGCCACCTTCTGGAAATTCATATTCTCTAAGCTTCATGAATACATTTGCTCACTCTTTCAATCTTGCTTCACAAATAAGAGTTGCACGCTTTAGCCATCTCTCAGATGAGACTAAAGATTTATTTGTCACAAAGTACACACATTTTTTTTTTCCAAAGCATAGCTTTTGAAAACCAAATGGCCAGGGTAATTGGTGTTTGCACTTACTGATTGGGTCCTCTGGTTCTAAAAATGTGAAGAAACAAACAAATACTGCAAAAAAAAAGGCTACAAATACATGCATAACGACGGTACGTGTCGCCACTCGATGCTTCAGCTGAATGTACACATAACGGGCAGACTGCAAACGGAGCACAGAGCACGCCGGTATGTCAGTGGAATGATGTGCCACATGTTTATTGACACTTGTACAGAGAAAACAATTATCACCAGGTCATGCAAAGCAATATCATTGCGCACAAAGAAAACACAACACGAACAGTGTGACGCCAGAATAAACATATATTCAAATTAAACTCCTGAGATGTTAAACATACAGTACAATACAATATGCAGAGATACTATAAACATGGCACTCATGAATATCTTGACAGGTTGATAAATGCTGGATGCAAGCTATGTCGCTAAAACACCAGGCATTCCACTGAAATCCCACCACTGCACTGAAACCGACCAGTCCAAGCATTGATTACTGTAGGAAACTTGAATAGGAAAGTGCTTTTATAAAGATCCCGAGGAATTGTTGAACTAATGTCTTACTGGCTAATGCTTACAACACACCAACTAGTTACACGCACACACACTACAGGGGATAAACAAGGGAAACTAGTCACAAATATTTGTCTCTGGGTAAAGAAAACACACTACCACGATACAGCTACAACATCGAGGGGTTATAGGTGACTTCTGCATACTCCAGCCTCCTGTAACTGATCGCCTAAGAGCCAACCCCTCCTCATATAAATCCCAGTGTTTCGGGGCAGAGCGACTCAAAAAAATTTAAACACCAACATCTTGCGAGAACAATCACTGTACATCACTCTAACCTTCTTAATTAACACTCGGATAATTACAGCAGAGTTGGGAGGAGGGGTTAAATGTACACAGCTACATGGAATTAACCTCAGACCAGGATGCATATCTGTCAAGTCCCTGGCCACCTTTTGGGCTGCGGGAGTTTGTCATTAGTCAGAGAACAGGCTTGCAAAAGACTTTCGCAAGTTTCGAATGGTCTCCGCCTTAGCTTCATCCTCGTTGCTGGAGCGGAAGGTCTCGCCAAAGGCGTTAAAGGCGTTGGTCAAGGACTGGGATTTGCTGCAAAACAGTGAGCACAGTAGAAGGCAAATTAGATCATCTTTGAAGTTATGCCTTCATTTGGGCATTCATGTAATTTCAGTGAACACGAAAGTAAGGTGTTGAAGGCAGAGGATCCCAATCCCACTCATGGAGATTTACCTTCCTGCAGAGTTTGCAGCTCTAAACCAGGCCAATCACAGGATTCGATTTCACTTAAAAAGCACAAGCGGGTAAGGTAGAGCAGAGCTGAGTCGTGCAGGAAGGTAGGACTGCATTTCAACTCACATACTGTCCGTCCTATATTCTATGCTACGCTTGGATTAGCAGGTCCCAAAACATAGTACATTGAAAAAAAAAAGAGAACTGACTTGCATCATTTCTTCGAGTTTGGCATATTGGCTTACTTCATATGTCAAAGTTAAGGTTTACCACCACCAGCATAGTGTATACATTTTTATAGCAGTCAAAATGGGATTTAGCCCACTTCTCCAGGAGAGGCACCCCTAATGTAGGGCAGGGGTGTCCAATCCTGCTCCTGAAGGGCCAACGTCCTGCAGAGTTTAGCTCCAACCAGCCTCAACACACGTGCAGGAAGTTTCTAGTAATTCTGAAGACCTTGATTAGTTTGTTCAGGTGTGTTTAATTAGGGTTGGGGCTAAACGCTGCTGGAGAGTGGCCCTCCAGGAATTGCAGAACGGTTTCTTGGACATGGACATGCCTTGCAGCAAATGATCTCCAAGCACTGAAGCAATAGTGAAAAGATTCTTACTTCAACAGAGGATGAGTTGACTTCTGCTGGGGTGCAGGCTGATCCTCCACAGGAGGCTGAGAATGGGTGGGTTTCACTGGGGTAGGTTGGGCCAGGGCCGGGGTGGGAGCAGGGGAAGGAGTTGCTCTAACAGGGGCTGAGAGTGCCTCAGATGGGGCAGTAGTCTGATCTTGGACTTCAGGTTTGACTTGCTCTCTGAGCACCGGTTTAGGCTGGAGCTGAGGTTTAGCTGGCGATGTGTACATCAGTTTAACAACATAGGCTATTAAATTAAATTTAAAGACGGTTCCAAATCCTGCCACGCCACAGAGCATCACTCATATGATGGAAGATTGTGTATTTTGCATCTTTCAGCACAGCGTTTGTCTTTCTGTCTGTATGTTTTATATAGATAGTTATATACAGAGCTATTAAACGGGTCCTATTATGCTTTTTTTTTTACCCTAACCCTATTCTGATTTTGTTTTGGGGGAGTACTAGAACATGCTCTCATGCATGGTGATTCGAAAAATGCATTATTTTTCACATATTTTACATTATTAAAACACCTCTCTCCCCAGCCTGGCACAAACGGCTCAATTAGTTCCTTCTGAAAATAAGGGAAATGTGGCGTGATCGGGCGCTGTGCCAGTGTGTGTTGTGATCGGTTAGCGGGGCCAGTGTGTGCTGTGATCGGTCAGCCGGGCCAGTGTGTGCTGTGATCGGCTAGCCGGGCCAGTGTGTGCTGTGATCGGTTAGCTGGGCCAGTGTGTGCTGTGATCGGTTAGCTGGGCCAGTGTGTGCTGTGATCGGTCAGCTGGGCCAGTGTGTGCTGTGATCGGTCAGCTGGGCCAGTGTGTGCTGTGATCGGTCAGCTGGGCCAGTGTGTGCTGTGATCGGTCAGCTGGGCCAGTGTGTGCTGTGATCGGTCAGCTGGGCCAGTGTGTGCTGTGATCGGTCAGCTGCGAGCTTCAGTGTAAATATTGCATCAAATCAATTCAAGCGCGATTTAAACCCAGATAATTGTAACCACTCAAAGTTTGTCTGGCTTGGGAAAGCTAACATGTCTCCGACATAGTGATAACACTTGTTGCCTTCTCTAGTGCAGCTCAACCAGACCTCGTCCCATTCGTCGATATTTGTGATATCACAAATCCCGGAAAATATACATTGTAGTCCAAACGAGTCATTCGTTGTAGTTTTTGAAAAGTGATTTCTGTAAAATAAAATATCTCCTTTTGAAGTGGACTTTGAGCTTTGTAACTTGGTAATGTTGCTGTTTGAGCATAAAAAAGATCTGCAGACTAACTAAAGTTGAAAAAGTGAAAAACCATAATAGGACCCCTTTAATATCCATAGATAATTCCAGAAGTGAACTTTTATGTTAACTGTTTTGGACTGCTGTCTTGAACTTGGTGCAATACCTGTGAGTTGGTGCTACGCTTCTCGTTCGGTGTGCGACTACCATACGTTCTTACTCTTACTTCATACCATGTATTAAATGTGGGTCCTTGAAAGCGAGCAGTTTTGTAACGCATTTACTTTAGCTTCTTAGGCAATGTCAATGCTATGACATATTTCAGATGCGTCCTAAATTACACAAACATATATTAAATTGTTTGATAAAAATGATTGCTTGGGACAATTTGGTAGTCGCTGGATATGGGTAGGGACATGTCCGTAGCATCCCCCTAATTCTACACTCCTAATGGGCGCAGAAGCTGGAGGCAGAGTCATGGGATCATCTTGACTGGGTGAAGCTGGAGACCGGAGGACCCGAGGCTTATCACTGCACTGACTCCCTATTACACACTGTATACATTTTAAAACCTCGCTAATAACTTAAAAAGCCCTGAATGGTTTAGCTCCTCAGTACTTGAGCAAGCTCTTATAGAGTGTGGAAGTATGAGGTCACTTTATAGGCAAAAAACAGAAGCAGCGTTAGCATTTTAGCACTTCCGGTTCCATCGTCCCAGAGTCAATGGATTTGTGAATGGGAGTTTTGGGTAAATCCCTTAAATAAAGGTTGTCCCCCCCCCCCCCCCCCCCCCCCCCCCCCCCCCCCCCCCCCCCCACCCCGTGTCTGCGAGATCCGGTGAGAAGCGTTTGAATTCGCCGCACAATGATAAGGTTGCTGCAAGATCTACTGAGAATCATTCAAATTCTGCACAGAATTCTCTGTTATAAACAGCGCTGACATACATCAGGAAACCAGAAGCGGTAACGCTAACTGTAACCATGGTGTTGTGGTAGAAAGAGTCGAATGCATTACATCATTCATTTCAGGGTTTGTACAACCTTTTTGAGAGAGAAATTCAAGCACTTTTTCAAAGACTTTCAAGCATTTCACACAACTATTTCCAGCACTTTAAATCTCTAAAATGCTCCAGTTTAAATGTTATTTTTAAGGGGATGTCCAAAATATACTTTAAACAAATACTTATGTAAAATTTAAAAAATACGTCAAATCACAATTACAACCAGTAGACGGCAGCAGAGGAGCACTTATTGCCTTAGTCATTCATTTCTACTTTTTCTAAGATGTTTGTTAATTATAAAATTCAATATTATAAATATCAACTCATAAACCAAATTGTGTCCGAAATTGTACACTTTTTTGTGTAGAAGTAAGAAAAGTACAAGGCCTTAAAAACAAAATTTTTTCTTCTTCCATTAGCGCCATTTGTCACATGTTATTTTACCGATCTCTTGCTACGCTTTGGACGTTGATCGGGGTAATCCTTGCTGTCTAGGGAGGGTCAGAGAGCTCTCAGGGTGCTTTCACACCTGGCCCGTTGTTTCAGAACCTAGCACGTTTCCCTCCTTAGCTCGGTTCGTTTGGGCATATGTGAACACGGCAATCGCGCTCGGATCCGTGCCAAAACAATCTGTCCGAGATCGCCTGAACGAGGTGGTCTCGGCTCGATCCAAAACGAACTCTGGAGTGGTTTGGTTGTAGTGAGAAAGCAATTCGATCCAACGGACCAGGCTATATCACAATATATAATGGGTAATTACGTAAATTCCGTGAAAAACAGTAGACGATATGTCTGTGTGTGAGCACGTCTTTTCATTTTTATAATGCCATTTTATTGCTCTTCGTAGTAGGTGCATTTTAAGAAAAATTTACAGACGAATCCTGGACTCCTGCTCTAAACGATAAATTAATAAATTAATATAATGACGGCTACAAAAAAACCAACAATATGCCCTTGAAGCTGTTGTTTTCCATCGTGACCGATGAACGCTATGAGCGGAATTCCTGAAAATAAACCGTGGAACTTTGACCAATGAGAGGACGTGACTTGTATTAACAATTTTGGTCCGTTTAGAAACTTTGCCGTGTGAAAGCGAACCGCACCAAGAATAAAAAGCAACATTGTAATAATTTTAATCCCTGTTTTGGAACAAAGCAATTGATCTACAGGTGTGAAAGCACCCTCAGATTACATCAAAAATATCTTAATTGGTCTTTTCAAAGATGAACGGCGGTCTTTACGGGGGTTCATTTTGGGGTGGAGTAACCCTTTAAAGCCACGTTAAATTTAAATGTTTACGGCCACATGAAGCTGTTAGAAAGCATATAGTTTGAGGATTTTCTAGAAGCAAGGATAAAATATCATTTTGTGTAGCCACCATAACAAAATGATAGCTGAAATGTGCTACTTTACTCACTAAAATAAGTTTAATCTTACCATATCCAAAAACTCGCTCACTCCGCTGTTATTTAATAGATGAAATGCACTAGAATTTTATTGAATAGTACGTGGAGACACGTTTAATTAAAATATTCATATTAATCAAAGATTAATGCACCTTGTTATGATTATTTCATTTACTAATTATACTATTTATTACTAACGTCTCATTTCAGTTTCAGTTTGACTCTAGTTTCGTATTTATTCCAGTTTATATGACAAGGTTCATGTAGCGTGGATCTTTGATTTGAAGGACATGGAAGAAAAACTGAACTCCAGCTTAAATAAATACCAACAAGAATTGCAAAAGATCAAACTCAAATTCAAAATCGAACACTGTTGGATTACAAGAAAGAGACCGTTTATCCTTGGCTTGAATCCAATGGTTGAACACATCAGAAGCAAGTTTGTTTTCAACATGGCAACAAAATGAAACGTCTGACTTTCCATCAGACTCGGATTCAGATTTTTTTAGGCCAGGGAACATCTATGGATTCCGGAAGTCAACATCCAATGTAAGGGTAGGCGATATAGCCTCAAAATTATATCACGATATTTCAAGAATATTTGCGATGACGATATAGAAAAAAACATGGAACAATGTTTTATTGGTGATAGCAGCTGGCAGGCAGCATCATTTATTAGTGCAAACAAAATGAAGGGCATTTTCCATCCTTTTCCAATGAGCTACTGTCATCGATGACAGACTACCTAATTCTAATTCGACGTGTACGTCTATTGTCATAAGATGGCAGCAGCAGCTGTGTGTTCGACTTGAAGCAGACCGATCGGTGTACGACATCGTGTCTTACCCTTTATTTACACTGCACACGTCTGCGGCTCCGACGCAGACACCAGAGCTAACGTTAGTCAATGCTTGCGTTTACACCAGGCACTTCGCTAAAGATAGGCGTCTCGCCTATTTTCGACTGTAAGAGCGTGCGCTTGAATATGCTCTAGAGCCGCTCTCGCGATACTTTGATGTCATACACCGATCAGTCTGCGCAGCGCTGCTTCAAGTCGAACACACCTATTGGGTTTGTGGTGTTGTTGTTGTGCGTGCTAGGAAATTGATATCGCGATATGACACTTTTTTTTATCATGTAAAAATTTATACCGGTCTTTCTTTCGTTCCCACACCAACTCCGGATCTATTCCAAACAAAGAAAGAATGGTTTACATTTTTTCATCAGATCAAGTTGAAATATTTCTATCATAAGGAGAGAACCGCATTGCCTCTTGAAGTAAAAGTAAACGATGTATCCAGATATAAGAGTAGATTTAAACCTAAGAGTACATTTTGTCCAACTGTGGCGAATGCATCTAGTAATACGTTCGGTCGTTTGGTAGAGAGAGATGCAGATCAGCTTTTTGAGCATAATATTAAGCATAGATCAAACATCACAAAAACAGAACGTGAAGCATTGAAATCAGTGACTAAGGAAACAGACGTGACAGTTAAACCCTCAGATAAAGCTGGAGGTATTGTGTTGATGAAACAAAGTGACTATCACATGGAGGTCTTGAATACTGTGCATCACAGGACAATGTGACAAACAAAAACAGCATGAATTACATTTCCTTCTCTAAAGGAGAAATAGTTCTTCAGTCTCATTTCTTTGTAAAAGTTAGGAACGTTGAGGGTTTTAAAAAAAAAAAAAAAAAATAAAAAAAAAACAAAAAAAAAAAAAAAAAAAAAAAAAAAAAAAAAAAAAAGGTGTTTAATCATATTCACGTCTGGAGGGAAAGTAATGTTTACAAGACCCTGAATTAATAAAGTGATTGTGAGGATGACAACAAACCACGGCTTCTTGCTTTAATAGACAACAAATCTCTCACATTCACACTTTTGCAAGTTTGTAGATACAGGTGCAAAATTAAGTGATAGAAATTATTTTCATTATTTGTAATTCAGAAGGAGATATTGGGCTTAATGTTACACAAAATACTTGTTTTGTTTCGGCTATTAACAGTTTATCCTCATTTGATATGTGAGATAAAGAGATTGCTGACACAGAAAGACGGATGAAACCGACCCGTTTGTTCCTCAGGATCTTCATGCTTGACTTCATTCTCCACGTCTTCACTCTCCTCTGTAATAAACGCCATCTTTGTTTGTTGTTGCTCAGGATCTTCATGTTTGAAAGCTTCTTCAATCCTGAGGTCTTCACTCTCCTCTTTAATAAGCTCCATCTCTATAACAGTGTCACATGGATCTCGGTTGCTTCAGCAGGAGTTTCTCTGTGTGTTTGAGATCAGAATAATTAAAAGACAGATCTCTGGGTGCGTCTCAGTCAGTTCTTCTTCTTCTGGTTTTATGGCGTGTTGTGAACCAACTTCACAGGTGCATACCGCCACCTACTGTGATGGAGTGTGAAGAGAACGTACCACTTCTCACCTAAATCCTATATTCTGGTCATTAATCCACAGTTCTTAAGAAATCTCATGATTGCACTTATTTGTTTTCCTGCATTTGGACCATCATTTAGAATACTACTTAATGAAAATACTTGTAATTCATCTTTAAGTCCATTGATTTCTCTTTCATATGCTGTACATATCATCAAAGCAAACGTCACATAGACCAGTGTCATGCTTCCCTGTAATGTATAGTGTTTGGTTCAGATTTGAATGTCCTGTTCGTATATGTGTTAAAATGACTTCTACTTATGTTATGAATAATTTTTCTTCTCTTTATACTGCTTTGTACTTTGTGATAATGCCTACCTGTTAGACACGAGTCCCAGTATATCTGCCATACAATATTGCATGCATTTAATATTAACCGTTTCCCTTCTATTCTGCTGAGTGCAATAGTTATACTTGGATCATCCATATTTAAGGATTCTTTAGCCATTTTATCTACCTCTTCATTACCTTGAATTCCCACATGTGCAGGAACCCATATAAACCCAGTAATTATCCCTATCTGTTTAATACTATATAGTGTAGTCATGATTTCTGTTCAAATGTCTTTTCTATTTGATTGCCATGATTGTAAACTCATAAGAGCTGCCATTGAGTCAGAGCATATTATTACTTCATATACCCACTCTAATGCCATAAGGATACTACCATCTCTGCTGTATACACAGAAGTACCATCCGTAATTCTTCCAGCCTTCCTAACCTGAAACTCTGGAATGAGAAATGCAGCACCTGTCCTTCCAGTTTCTATGTTCTTTGATCCATCTGTGTAAATTTGGAGAAATTAATAATGCATACTTTTTATATATTCTTTAACATACGCTTTTAAATTAAACCCCTCCCCATTCCCTTAATTTCTTTATGTACGTTTAAGTCAACTTCAGGTTGTTCCAATAACCAAGGTGCTATTGGAGGAGTTACTATTACCGATGCAAATTTATTTGATTCTATTCCAGTTTCATTGATCAATTTCTTAATTCTCCATGCAAATCCTTTACCTGGTTTATTTACTGTTTCCCGACTTTCATTACGTACCTCTCTTACAGGATGATCCTCTCTTTGACCCTGAAGATTAATCCAATATGCCATGGCTAGTTTTTCTCTTCTTCAATGTAGAGGCATTTCTGAGGACTCCACCTGTATTGCTGCAATTGGTGTCGTCTTAACTGCTCCTAGAACCAATCTTAGTGCTTTAGCTTGCATGATATCTAGTTTCTTTAATAACGTTGCAGATGCAGATTCATACACAACACATCCATAATCGAGAACTGATCTCACAAGTCCAATATATATACACTTTAATGATTTCTTATCTGCACCCCAATCTTGTCCTGCAACCCCACTCATTAAATTTAATACTTTACTACATTTATTTATAATATAATCAATGTGGACTTTCCAAGTTAATTTATCATCAAACCACATTCCCAAATATTTAAAATTAGATAATTTTTCTAATGCAGAGCCATAAAGTTTAAGCTGCTTATTTTCTCAAACTTTCCTCCTGGTAAATATCTGGTAACATGTTTTGGATAATGACAATTTGAACCCCCATTCTAAAGACCACATTTCTACTATCTCTATTGCTTCTTGAATTCTATCCAAATTAAAAGACAAATTTCTTCCTCTTTTCCACATTATTCCATCATCAGCATATAAAGCCGTATTAATTCCTGGAGGCACTTCTACAAATACATCATTAATCATAATGTTAAATAATAAAGGGCTTATCACACTCCCTTGAGGTGTCCCATTCTCCACACTCACTATCTGTGACGATTCACTTCCCACCCGAACCTGAATGGTTCTATCTAATAAAAAACTTAAAACCCAGTTATAAATTCTTCCTTCAATTCCAATTTTTCCCAATTTTAGTAGTAAACCTTCTTTCCACAACATGTGGAGTCCTTAGAAACGACTAAAAACACATCTGTTCCACCTTTATTTGACCCTCTAACTCTAACACTCTCTATTCTAATTCTATTCTACTTTATCTATATTTATCTTATTTTTTATTATACATTTTTTTTTTAAATATCTTTCTTATATCTACTTGTTTACTGGTGTGTGTGTGTGTGTGTGTGTTATATACACGATCAAATGTTTTAGGGCTGACTATAAAAATGTGTATTCATTATAAAAATGTCTGAGTTTAAAGATGTATTAATTCACATGACTTATGCAGAAATCACACTTTTCATATTAAGCTACCTTCTATAATCAGTTTATTCCAAGATGATGAAAACTTGGTTTCTTCAAAAAAACAAACAAACAAACCAAAAAACTCCACATTTTTTCACAGATGGAGCGACAGTTTTAGTGTGACATTTCATAGACGGGGTGCAAAACAGGGCTTGAAACCACCAAAAAAAGGGTCCACTTTACCCTCAGAAAATTCAGAACATACAATTTATAATTTATATTTATAACCTTGAACTATGTGATTTTGTTTTGAAGAAATAAACTATCTATTTAAAATAATTAAATGACACCCTTTAGAATTAGCCTATATTTAATATGAAAGCATTAAAGTTAAAGTTCATCAAAACAACCTCAGTTAGTAACATTTAGTCACAGTTAGTCACTGTAACAAAAGGAACAGTGATAGGAGGCATTAAAGAACATGCTGAGCATATAATACAGAACTGTATTAGGAACGAAGAGGAAAGAAGCAGATTAAGAGACAAAACTTAAGTAGAAGAACAGGACTTTTATTTTGGTCTGGTGATGTGACATCATAAGTCTGCGCCGCGCTCGTGCATCTGTTGTGGCTCTGCTGAAGAAAGGTTTGTGTTTCAAAACATTGCAGGTGTTTACATAAGTGCTAAATTCAGTTTTCTAACGTTTCCAAGCTATGTGAAATGCTAAATTATTATTGGACGTAACAGTGTAATGCTGTATGTAACCACGAGGAACGCTATTGTCTGTGAGTCAGTTTATCCTCAGATGAGTGAAAGAGAAGATATCCGCTCCCTCTATATTTATATCGCCGCTCACTTCATCGTGAACACGAATTCACTGCGAGCAACGCTATGATGCAGAAACATTTTGTAAAAACGATCCATTGATTGGAAGCTCTCTAAACACTGACGAAACCTATATTGGTCAAAACAACGTAAATGCAACGAGAACACAGATATGTTTAATGGATTCTTTGACGAATTAAAAAGATCAGCATTTATACAAAATAGAAATCTTTTCGAACAATAGAAGTATTTGCTATCACTTTTTATCAATTTAACACATCCCTGGGGAATAAAAGTATTAATTTCTTTCAAAAAAAAAAAAATCTAACTAACCCCAAACATTTGAACAGTAGTGTATAGTACGAAAAGATTTCTTGCTGTTCTTTTTACGTTTTTTTCATCAAAGAATCCTGAAAAAAAGTATCACAGCTTCCAAAAAAATATGAAGCAGCAACCGTTTCCAGGTCTGATAATAAATCAGCAGATTATAATGATTTCTGAAGATCATGTGACACTGAAGATGCTGAAAATACAGCTGCACATCACAGAAATACATCACAGTTTGAAGTGTATTCAAATAGAAACTGTTATTTTAAATTGCTATAATATTGCAATAAAAAATGCAACTTTGATGAGCGTAAGAAACTTCTTTAAAAAACATAAAAAATCTGTCAGATCCCAAACGTTTGAGCGGTAGTGTACATTCACACAACAGATTATTCTGGGGCCATGGACATTCGGTGGGAAAAAATAAAATACAATTAATAAAAATCTGACAGGGACGAGAGGTAATTAGGGTTTAGCTAAGCTGTGCAGGACAGTGTTTCCGGTATGTTTTTATTTATTTTTGATATTTTTTTGATGTCACTGGCTTTGTGCCTTTAAACTCAGGTTAACTTTTATTTGTGTTTTCATCTTAGACCTGATGCTGCATGAAATGGAAGAGAAAACTCAGTATGAGGAACATCCTGATTTCATAACTGGAGAAAAACCTTTTATTTGCTCACAGACTGAAAAGTCCCAAAATGAGGTGTCTTCTCAGAACAGAGCCCAGAAGACCAGCTTCAACCTGCCAGCAGTGTGGAAAGAGCTTCAAACAAAAAGAAAACCTTAAAGTCCACACGAGAATCCACACCGGAGAGAAACCTTTCAGCTGCCAGCAGTGTGGAAAGAGCTTCACTCAGAAAGTAAGCCTTACGCTTCATATGAAAGTCCACACCGGAGAGACCCCGTACTCCTGCCAACAGTGTGGACATCGCTTCACTGAGAAAAGAAGCCTTGAAATCCACTTGAGAATTCACAGCGGAGAGAAGCCGTACTCCTGCAGAGTGTGTGGGAGAGGCTTCATTCGCAGAGAAGACCTGAAGAGCCACACGAGAGTGCACAGCGGAGAGAAGCCTCACACCTGCCCTCAGTGCGGAAAGAGCTTCACACAGAAAGGAAATCTGTCCACTCACATGAGAGTTCACAGCGGAGAGAAGCCCTTCGTTTGTGTTCAGTGTGGCAGCAGTTTCAGAAGTAAAGCTAACTTTAACTGCCACATGAGGAAACACTCCTGAAACCTGCTGTGAAACCGTTCATGGATTCGGTACGCGTTGCAGTCTCAGTAATGTCTGGTTTCCAGGGGGCTATTTTTAACGTGGCATTGGAAGTTTACTCAAGAACGCTCTGCTATTTGTTAAACACTTGACCAATTCAATATGGAGTCAGTGTTGGCCTTGTACAGTATTACAGTTAGTAGATCTAAAAGGGTGATTAACAGCTGTCCACCATGTTAGTACGCAAATGAGTGGTCTGAAAATGAGCATCGTATTACTCCTGTTAAGACACGTTACATTACCAGACCAACATAAAAGTCTGGTTAACGCGTTAAAAAATAAATAATAGAAATTCACACACTGAACAATTGTAAACAGTGTTCTTTAAAACATCTGTAACGCCTTATATAATTTACTAATCAAATTATACCACTTTAGATTAGGGAACATTATTCACTACTAACTAGTTGCTTATTAGCATGCATATTTCTAGCATATTGGCTGTTTATTAGTACTTATGCCTTATTCTGCATGACCATATTCTAAACCCATCTAAACAACTACTACCGTACTTACTATTAATACGCAGCCAATTAGGAGTTTATTGAGGGAAAACTTTGTTAATACCGATTGTGTTCCCTAATCTAAAGTGTTTCCAAAAATAATAGTGTATTTCATTGACTGCACAACTGAGTTCTTTTAGCAAAGCTGTAGATTCAAAAGCACGTTCATTTTATAGAATAGATTTGATGTACTGTATTGTTGAAGAATACATACTTTATGCATAGAGCAGGGGTCTTCAAATACACTTCTTTGAGGGCCAGATATAAAAAATGTAAATATGATGCAGGCCAAACTTTTACCATACTCTTAAAACCTATTATATATTATTGTGTTATAACGTCTATGTTGTTTTTGTTACAGGACATATATTAAAAAAACATGCACACACGTTGTATCCAGTATTTAGCCTTTTAATGATATTTACTTAAAACTCTTTTCTTTTTTAAGTCATATAAAAAAAACCGGTTGCAGTTTAACGTTGCAAGAGCTATGAACATTGTGCACAAAATTCAAAGCAAGTGTCAATAATCAACATATTTGCACAGCACTGTAACTGTAATGCAGAGCTCTGAAACTTCTTTTGTTTATAACTGTTTAACTTCGCTACATTGTTACATTTCAGTATTTCAACTCTTCGTCTAGTTGACGTGGCAGACATTGTAATTTTCTGAATAGAGGCAATTATGTTGTTTCTGGTTTTATTACAATCTCTTGTGCGACTGCTAGCATGCAATCGTTCACAGTCTCCGAATCAGTAAACGGTCCCTGTTTGTCTGTCTTTAACCTTGCTAAATCTGGCAGTGCTAACGGGAATGATAAAGCCCTACGTCAACAAATGACCTAACCAGTGCCACTGCCTCGTTTTCTGTAAATACTGCATGATTTATTCTTCTAGATAGTGTTGTGCTTGTTTCTGAGTGAAATCTGTTTCCATTAATGCATAAAATGCACACTGGTGAACATTAAAGCCATGTTCGCTGAGAAGACCTCTGGGTGTTGGTGGTCTTACAACTGGTGGAACCTGGAAGATTACGTTTGTTTTAATGATGCAGTTCTTATAAAAACGTATTTAACGTTTAACGTACTTTTAACATGACCACTCCATCTTCTCTTAGTAGCTGTTGGTACTGCGGTCTCTTTTTGTAGGTACAACTTGCTGTACAACTCACTGACTACAAGTAACAAACAGTGTCGGGGAAAGTTACTTTTAAAAGTAATGCATTACAATATTGAGTTACTCCATAAAAAAGTAACTAATTACGTTACTTAGTTACTTTTTATGGAAAGTAATGCGTTGCGTTACTTTTTAAATCTGGACGGGGCTTGCTTGTTTGTTTTTAAAATAAAAAAAGTTATATTTTTGGCAAATATAAAAGCCTTTTCACACCAACAGTGAAATGAATAAGCCTCGGGCTGAAGGGAAAGTACATTTACATCCGTACAGTAGAATGCAGAAGAAGACATTTCAACACACTTCAGCAATAAACAAAGACAAATGTTTGTCTACAGTAATTTTTGCTTATAAAACTGGATCATCGAAGGTCAGAAGCAAAGACATTGCTTAATAGAATGGGATTAAATACATAAAGGATATTTGTGTTGTTTAACATTTATTTATTGCAAGTTTGCGTCATATTCAGAGTTGCATTATTTTTATTCATGTTTTTTTATTTTGTGTCAACTTTTATTTTATTCATTTTGAGGAATACGATCTTCTGTGGTGTGTGTTTTTGTTTTGTGAGTGAGATGAATTAATGCATATTCATATTTTTTTTAGAACCATGGCAACACCAGAGCTGTCAATCAAAAAGTAACTCAGATATTCTCTTGTGAATTAAAAAGTAATGCGTTACTTCACTAGTTGCTTGAAAAAAAGTAATCTGATTACACGTGTAACTAATGCATTACCCCCCAACACTAGCTAACAAAATAACATTCCTGTGCCTAGAGAGATTTAAGTATTTTGGGCCCTTTATAACCAAGTACAGAATTGTGAACAACACTGCACACAATAACAGAGATACTACACAATTACTTAAGCATTCCATCAACTACAAAACCAGTGTGAAAGGTTGACAGTCTGCCAAGTGGCTTTCTTTGTTAACATCTCTTGACGATAGACTCTAGCTTTAGAAACTGGACCCTGAAGAAAACCAAACAAAATACATCCATCAACTATTAGAAGGAGAGACACTCAAAACCTTTGAATATCTCATAACTGAATTCTCACTCCCTAAGACTTCTACAGATATCTCAAGACACATAGCTCCCTCTTTAACATCCCAGTGGTAAGAAAATAAAAACTTTCTTGCTCATCAGTTAAGCTTATTTGGATGAATGTACAGACCAGATCCTTTGACCAGTTAGCTGTATATAAGGGCTCATCCACACGAAGCCAGAGCTTTCCCTATCCGACTTTTAAAAAATAATTCTGTATACACGGCGTCGTCTCTAGAAATATCTACGTCCACACGAACCCACAGAAACCGACTCAAACCGGTGTAGTATACATGCCAGACCAGTATGTGGCGCTGTAATTCTGCCACACAGATACACTGAAACTGGAGAAGAAACCCTTGCATGCTGTATACATCCCAAAACAACAAGAACATGAAGAACATCAGCCGCGAGAGTGGAGTCATCCCTTTGGCTCTCAGCTGTGAATCTCTCCATATTCATGGCCATTGTCACTCCCTCGCACATAAAAGTTAAAAATAAGAACAAGTTGCATTACTTAAATGTACATCTAAAAGGAAACATTCAAGTCAGAAAAATAATCAAATGTAAAAAGTAGTGTGTTCATTACAACCAAACTGATCGTTAAAGCTTCAAAAGCTGTTCAGTCAAGAGCAGCAAGTGATTCCTTCCTCGTATTGTTAGATTAAATGAAGGAGACAGATTATAGTAAGATTTACTGTAATGCACGGTCATCGTGGCCCTTTAATATAATGCTCTTTAACAAAACAAAGTTTTATTTTAATTATTATATATTCTGTGGAAAAACTGAGATGAATAGATTTATAAATCATGGTAAGTATTCAATTTTAGTTTCTGCAGCCACAAATTTAAAGTTTAACAACAAATTCTTATTGAGTTTGAAATATTGAACAGTTCTTTCCAAACATTTGCAATATAAAGATCGAGATACTGGACTTTTATTTATGATTGAGAATATCACAAATGCTCAGTAGTTGGTATAATTATATTTTTAAATAAGCTAACATTTTGAAAACAGTACAGTGGTGTTAATAACTTTGGGACTCTGTTATTTGCCCTCTGTAGCAATCCTTTATCTGATCATTTGAATGTGTTTTCTGCATGTGCATTTCTATTTCGTCTGAACGGGACTTTTATTTTGGCGTGGCAGTATGACGTCATAAGGCTGCGCTGCGCGATTCTGTTGGGAAAAAGGTTTGGGTTTTTAATCGTTTAAAGTGTAAAAACCAATACAACACGTTATTACAGTTTGACAGAGAAATGATAGAGAAACTGAGCTTTTTTAAAACCAAATCAAACGATTAATTGTTGATAAGAACTCGAATTACAGCATCTAAAGGCAACAAGAATAACAACACAAACATGCTATGACTACTTCTACAAATCAACTGACAAAAGTTTTCATCAAAATGTAATCAATTAAATATAATCCACAAATCAATACATGCCAAATGTAAATCATAAATGCCTAAATATTAATTGTCTGTATGATCTTGTTTCTTTTCTCTTATTGCAGTTGCTAGTTTTGAGTGTTTTGTCTATCGCTCATTACCTGACGCCCTTACTAGGGCGCTGACGACTGAACTAGTGGTCGTCTGACTCCTTACGAGTGCCTGACTACACTGAACAGTGTCTGACTACTGACTAGTGCGCTGACTCCCTTACTAGTGCGCTGACTACTGAACTAGTGCGCTGACTCCCTTACTAGTGCGCTGACTCCTGAACTAGTGCGCTGACTACTGAACTAGACTACTGACTCTCCGTGCCTGACTACTGAATAGTGCGCTGACTACTGAACTAGTGCGCTGACTACTGAACTAGTGCACTGACTGCTGAACTAGTGCTCTGACTGCTGAACTAGTGCTCTGACTGCTGAACTAGTGCTCTGACTGCTGAACTAGTGCTCTGACTGCTGAACTAGTGCTCTGACTACTGAACTAGTGCGCTGACTTCTGAACTAGTGCGCTGACTACTGAACTAGTGCGCTGACTCCCTCACTAGTTTGCTGAATGCTGAACTAGTGCACTGACTACTGAACTAGTGTGCCGCTGACTACTGAATAGTGCGCTGACTACTGAACTAGTGCGCTGTCTACTGAACTAGTGCGCTGACTACTGACCTAGTGCGCTGACTACTGAACTAGTGTGCTGACTACTGAACTAGTGCGCTGACTGCTGAACTAGTGAGCTGTCTCCCTTACTAGTGCGCTGACTCCTGAACTAGTGCGCTGACTACTGAACTAATGCGCTGACTACTGAACTAGTGCGCTGACTACTGAACTAGTGTGCTGACTACTGAACTAGTGCGCTGACTCCCTTACTAGTGCGCTGACTACTGAACTAGTGCGCTGACTCCCTCACTAGTGCGCTGACTACTGAACTAGTGCTCTGACTACTGAACTAGTGCGCTGACTACTGAACTAGTGCGCTGTCTACTGAACTAGTGTGCTGACTACTGAGCTAGTGTGCTGACTACTGAACTAGTGAGCTGTCTCCTTTACTAGTGCGCTGACTACTGAACTATTGTGCTGACTACTGAACTAGTGCTCTGCGTCCTTTACTAGTGCGCTGACTACTGAACTAGTGCACTGACTGCTGAACTAGTGCTCTGACTACTGAACTAGTGCGCTGACTCCCTTACTAGTGCGCTGACTACTGAACTAGTGTGCTGACTACTGAGCTAGTGCGCTGACTACTGCACTAGTGCGCTGACTCCCTCACTAGTGCGCTGACTACTGAACTAGTGCCCTGACTCCCTTACTAGTGCGCTGACTACTGAACTAGTGCGCTGAACTCCTGAACTAGTGGGCTGACTACTGAACTAGTGCGCTGACGTCCCTACTATGCGCTTGACGTACTGACTAGTGTGCTGACACTGAACTAGTGCGTGACTTCCCTTACTATTGGCTGACTCCTGAAACATTGCTCTGACTCCCTCACTAGTGCGCTGACTACTTAACTAGTGTGCTGACTACTGAACTAGTGTGCTGGCTACTGAACTAGTGTGCTGGCTACTGAACTAGTGTGCTGGCTACTGAACTAGTGTGCTGACTACTGAACTAGTGCGCTGACTACCTTACTAGTGCGCTGACTACCTTACTAGTGCGCTGACTACCTTACTAGTGTGCTGACTACCTTACTAGTGCGCTGACTACCTTACTAGTGTGCTGACTACCTTACTAGTGCGCTGACTACCTTACTAGTGTGCTGACTACCTTACTAGTGCGCTGACTACTGAACTAGTGCACTGACTCCCTCACTAGTGCGCTGACTACTGAACTAGTGCTCTGACTACTGAACTAGTGCGCTGACTAACTTACTAGTGCGCTGACTACTGCACTAGTTCGCTGACTACTGAATTAGTGCGCTGACTACTGAACTAGTGCGCTGACTCCTGAACTAGTGCGCTGACTACTGAACTAGACTACTGAACTAGGGAGCTGACTACTGAATAGTGCGCTGACTACTGAATAGTGTGCTGACTCCCTTACTAGTGCGCTGACTCCCTCACTAGTGCGCTGACTACTGAACTAGTGCGCTGACTCCCTTACTAGTGCGCTGACTACTGAACTAGTGCGCTGACTCCTGAACTAGTGCGCTGACTACTGAACTAGTGCTCTGACTACTGAACTAGTGCGCTGACTACCGAACTACTGAGCTGACTACCGAACTAGTGAGCTGACTACCGCACTAGTGCGCTGACTACTGAACTAGTGCGCTGACTCCCTCACTAGTGCGCTGACTACTGAAGTAGTGCGCTGACTACTGAACTAGTGCGCTGACTACCGAACTAGTGCGCTGACTACTGATCTAGACTACTGAAGTAGTGCGCTGGCTACTGAACTAGTGCGCTGACTACAGAACTAGTGTGCTGACTACTGAACTAGTGCGCTGACTACTGAACTAGTGCGCTGACTACTGAACTAGTGCACTGACTACCTTACTAGTGCGCTTACTACTGAACTAGTGCGCTGACTACCGAACTAGTGAGCTGACTACCGCACTAGTGCGCTGACTACCGAACTAGTGCGCTGACTACCGAACTAGTGCGCTGACTACTGAACTAGTGCGCTGACTACCGAACTACTGAGCTGACTACCGAACTAGTGAGCTGACTACCGAACTAGTGCGTTGACTACCGAACTAGTGCGCTGACTACCGAACTACTGAGCTGACTACCGAACTAGTGAGCTGACTACCGAACTAGTGCGCTGACTACCGAACTAGTGCGCTGACTACTGAACTGACTACTGAACTAGTGCGCTGACTACTGAACTAGTGCGCTGACTACTGCACTAGTGCGCTGACTACTGAACTAGTGCGCTGTCTACTGAACTAGTGCGCTGACTACTGAACTAGTGAGCTGACTACTGCACTAGTGTGCTGACTACTGAACTAGTGCGCTGACTACAGAACTAGTGAGCTGACTACTGAACTAGACTACTGAACTAGAGAGCTGACTACTGAACTAGTGCGCTGACTACTGAACTACTGAACTAGTGCGCTGACTACTGAGCTAGTGCGCTGACTACTGAACTAGTGCGCTGTCTACTAAACTAGTGCGTTGACTACTGAACTAGTGCGCTGACTACTGATCTAGACTACTGAAGTAGTGCGCTGACTACTGAGCTAGTGCGCTGGCTACTGAACTAGTGCGCTGACTACTGAGCTAGTGCGCTGGCTACTGAACTAGTGCGCTGACTACTGAACTAGTGCGCTGACTACTGAACTAGTGCGCTGACTACTGAACTGACTACTGAACTAGTGCGCTGACTGCTGAACTAGTGCGCTGACTGCTGAACTAGTGCGCTGACTGCTGAACTACTGCTCTGACTCCCTCACTAGTGCGCTGACTGCTGAATTAGTGCGTTGACTACTGAACTAGTGCGCTGACTAACTTACTAGTGCGCTGACTACTGCACTAGTTCGCTGACTACTGAATTAGTGCGCTGACTACTGAACTAGTGCGCTGACTACTGAACTAGTGCGCTGACTACTGAACTAGTGCGCTGACTACTGAACTAGTGCGCTGACTACTGAAGTAGTGTGCTGACTACTGAAGTAGTGTGCTGACTACTGAAGTAGTGTGCTGACTACTGAAGTAGTGTGCTGACTACTGAACTAGACTACTGAAGTAGTGCGCTGACTACAGAACTAGTGCACTGACTACAGAACTAATGCGCTGACTACTGAACTAGTGCGCTATCTACTGAACTAGTGCGCTGACTACTGAAACTAGTGCGCTGACTACTGAACTACTGCGCTGACTACTGAACTGACTACTGAACTAGTGCGCTGACTAAAGAACTAGTGCGCTGACTACAGAACTACTGCGCTGACTACTGAACTAGTGCGCTGTCTACTGAACTGGCGCGACTACTGAACTATGGCTGACTGACTGCACTAGTGTCTGACTCCTGAACTAGTGCGCTGGACTACAGAACAGTGTGGGGGGGGGGGGGGGGGGGGGGGGGGGGGGCGCTGACTACTGAACTAGTGCGCTGAACTAGTGCGCTGACTACTGAACTAGTACGCTGACTACTGAACTAGACTACTGATCTAGTGCGCTGACTACTGAACTAGTGTGCGCTGACTACTGCACTAGTGCGCTGACTACTGAACTAGTGCGCTGACTACTGAACTAGACTACTGAAGTAGTGCGCTGACTACTGAGCTAGTGTGCTGACTACTGAACTAGTGCGCTGACTACGGAACTAGACTACTGAACTAGTGCGCTGACTACCTTACTAGTGCGCTGACTACCTTACTAGTGCGCTGACTACTGAACTAGTGTGCTGACTACTGAAGTAGTGTGCTGACTACTGAACTAGTGCGCTGACATACGAACTAGTGCGCCGACTACTGAGCTAGTGCGCTGACTACTGAACTAGTGCGCTGACTACTGAAGTAATGCGCTGACTACAGAACTAGTGCGCTGACTACTGAACTAGTGCGCTGACTACTGCACTAGTGCGCTGACTACTGAACTAGTGCGCTGACTACTTAACTAGTGTGCTGACTACTGAACTAGTGCACTGACTGCTGAACTAGTGCTCTGACTGCTGAACTAGTGCTCTGACTGCTGAACTAGTGCTCTGACTGCTGAACTAGTGCTCTGACTGCTGAACTAGTGCTCTGACTACTGAACTAGTGCGCTGACTTCTGAACTAGTGCGCTGACTACTGAACTAGACTACTGAACTAGTGCGCTGACTACTGAACTAGTGTGCTGACTACTGAATTAGTGTGCTGACTACTGAACTAATGTGCTGACTACTGAACTAGTGTGCTGAACTAGTGCGCTGACTACTGAACTAGTGCGCTGACTACCGAACTAGTGCGCTGACTACCGAACTAGTGCGCTGACTACCGAACTATTGCGCTGACTACTGAACTGACTACTGAACTAGTGCGCTGACTACTGAACTAGTGCGCTGACTACTGAACTAGACTACTGAACTAGTGCGCTGTCTACTGAACTAGTGCGCTGACTACTGAACTAGTGAGCTGACTACTGCACTAGTGTGCTGACTACTGAACTAGTGCGCTGACTACAGAACTAGTTGCGCCTTACTACTGAACTATTGCCGCTGAATTAGTGCGTTGACTACTGAACTAGTGCGCTGACTAATGATCTAGACACTGAAGTACTGCGCTGACTACTGAGGCTAGTGCGCTGACTATATGCACTAGTGCGCTGACTACAGAACTAGTGCGCTGACTGCTGAACTCTACTGAACTAGTGCGCTGACTACAGAACTACTGTGCTGGCTACTGAACTAGTGCGCTGACTACTGAACTAGTGCGCTGTCTACTAAACTAGTGCGTTGTCTACTGAACTAGTGCGCTGACTACTGAAGTAGTGCGCTGACTACTGAACTAGACTACTGATCTAGTGCGCTGACTACTGAACTAGTGCGCTGACTACTGAACTAATGCGCTGACTACAGAACTAGTGTGCTGACTACTGAGCTAGTGTGCTGACTCCCTCACTAGTGAACTAGTGCGCTGACTACTGAACTAATGCGCTGACTACAGAACTAGTGCGCTGTCTACTGAACTAGTGCGCTGACTACTGAACTAGTGCGCTGTCTACTAAACTAGTGCGTTGTCTACTGAACTAGTGCGCTGACTACTGAAGTAATGCGCTGACTACAGAACTAGTGCGCTGACTAATGAACTACAGAACTAGTGCACTGACTACAGAACTAGTGCGCTGACTACTGAACTAGTGCGCTGACCACTGTACTATACTACTGAGCTAGTGTGCTGACTACTGAACTAGGGAGCTGACTACTGAATAGTGCGCTGACTACTGAATAGTGCGCTGACTACTGAACTAGTGCGCTGACTACTGAACTAGTGCGCTGACTACTGAAGTAGTGCGCTGACTACTGAACTAGACTACTGGACTAGTGCGCTGACTACTGAACTAGTGCGCTTACTACAGAACTAGTGCGCTGACTACAGAACTACTGCGCTGACTACTGAACTAGTGCGCTGACTACCGAACTAGTGCACTGACTACTTTACTAGACTACCTTACTAGTGCGCTGACTACTGAACTAGGGCTCTGACTACTGAACTAGTGCACTGACTACCTTACTAGTGCGCTTACTACTGAACTAGTGCGCTGACTACCGAACTACTGAGCTGACTACCGAACTAGTGAGCTGACTACCGCACTAGTGCGCTGACTACCGAACTAGTAAGCTGACTACCGCACTAGTGCGCTGACTACTGAACTAGTGCGCTGACTACTGAACTAGTGCGCTGACTACCGAACTAGTGAGCTGACTACCGCACTAGTGCGCTGACTACTGAACTAGTGCGCTGACTACTGAACTAGTGCTCTGACTACTGAACTAGTGCGCTGACTAACTTACTAGTGCGCTGACTACTGCACTAGTTCGCTGACTACTGAATTAGTGCGCTGACTACTGAACTAGTGCGCTATCTACTGAACTAGTGCGCTGACTACTGAACTAGTGCGCTGACTACTGAACTAGTGAGCTGACTACTGAACTAGTGTGCTGACTACTGAACTACAGAACTAGTGCGCTGACTACTGAACTAGGGAGCTGACTGAGACGTGTCTGTTAATTTTTCTCATCTTAAATAGGACAAAGTGTTCAAACACGCAGAAAAACTCCTGGTGAAGCAACACACTGTTATAAAGATGGCATTTATTAAAGAGGAGAGTGAAGACGTGAGGATTGGAGAAGCTTTCACAGTCAAGCAAGAAGATATTGAGGAACAACAAACAAAGATGGCGTTTATTACAGAGGAGAGTGAAGACGTGGAGAATGAAGTCAAGCATGAAGACCCTGAGGAACAAACAGGTTTCATTAGTCCTTAATTTCTTTATCTCTGTTTTACCGAGCCATTAAAGCAACATGGTGGTGGAAAAATATTAGATGGGAGGAAAAATTATAAGTCAGTGCATTTTCTTTCAATGACATCAGCACATAAATTGGGAAAAATAATTCATTATTCATTCAAAATATTAGAGAAATATAGAAGCTCAATGCAGAGAAGATCTTTATTAGGTTAAAACCGAAACCAAGCCATTCCCACAGACCGCATATTCAGCACATTTTTTAGACAGACAAATATGACTGCTGCACTCGCGTCTCATGCAAGAGATGTATAGAAAGCCATGCAAAGTTAAAACAGTTTAAACTTTTAGAAAACACGTCACGAATTTGTGGAGGTTTATTCCTTTTCACTGCGTCTCTTATGTTTTTAATGCAATCTGTGTGAATGGCGCTTCGGCTCTTTGTATTAAGTAATGCATAAATACATGATGCTGTTTTGTTCATAAATGTTTATGCAATTTACAAAATTATATTTGATTTATATTAGTTAATTTAGACAAATGCCTGTTTTTAATAGACATTTATTTCCTTGCGTTGACAATTTAAATGCGCTGCATTATTTTCCTCATTGCGCCCTCCTGTGGCCTCGGGAGACAAGCCAAAAGTTTCCTTCAGACCTATTTAATCTGCATATAAAACATCAGAAATTAGATATTTGTTTAATTTTTATTGTGTGTTTGACTGTTATAACAAAAAATATTTGTTGTTTGTCTCAATAAATTGGGTTAATTTAAAAACGCAGTGGTTAAATAAAAACATTTTTTTCTATTGCTTTTTGTTTTTAAAAAGTTTATAAAAAATGTCAATAATTATAGATTCCAAATGATATGAAACATTATATCGTTAATAAATTTTTTAGCTATGTCACCCAGTCCTATGTAAACATTACTTTCTTTCCAGGCATACTAATCAAAACGTCTTTGCTCCTTGAAATAATGACATTTAAAAGGAAATAAGACTGACAAAATTGTTCTCCTTTTGAGAAAGAAATGCAGTTTGTCACCTTTTTGTGTGATTCATTCAGTTTATTTGTAAGGCACAGTTACACATTAAAAAACAAAAACAGTTAGAATTTTTGTAATATGTTTTAAATGATAGCAATCGAGCCGTGTGTCCTGGGGCCCCCCTTTTTTCGTTCAGCGCCTCGTTTCACTTCGACGGCTTTCAGCCTCACCCTGCTTCATTCTACTACATTAATAAATCATTAGCTCATCCATGAACATGATTTCTGCCAATAGTCCTGTCGGATTGCATCGGCTGTGCGGATGAAGACCACAACTCCCATGATTCCACACTCAGTCACGCGTCATCTAACTACGCCTTTGTCTATTTGTTTATTTTGAATACGCGCCCTCTAGTGCCGAAAATTACATATTGTGCCTTTAAGCAAAATACCTCAATTTTCAGGAGCACAATAGTATTTGGACAAAGTGACGTAATTGTAAATATAAGCACATTTTTAATACTAGGATGAAAATCATTTGCAGTCAGTGACTGCCTGTCGTCTGGAGCCCGAATACTTCCGGACCTGACTGTTTATTCAAATTTCTATATTTAAAACATTAATCTTATAGCATCATATAATTTTGAGCTGCATTAAACTATGTAAATATTAATGTTGTCAATTGATTAAAATTTGCAATTGTGATTAATCGCACCCTTATTGTGAAATTAAGCATACACCATTTATCTTGTTTTTAATGCTAGGACTTAGTTGTAAACGTAAAGTGTTAAAATAAAGAAATGCATACAAACTGGTTTAAGGAAACAGATTGTTCAGGTTTATCTAAATCATGAGCATTTATTTAACAAGTATTCAAGAACAATCTCTGAAATCGTTGAGTGCAAAAGTACTAGGGAGCATTTTACATTGACAGGGAACATATGAACTGCAGACATATCTAGCAGATACCAACAAATGATGCAAAGTAATGTCTGCTATAAAGTCATAAGTAACTTACCTGCAAACTGTTTGTTAGTAACATTAGTAAGTAAAATAGTAATATCAACTCTAATTAGTAACATCAATTCAAATGAATGCAGCAATAAGCAAGTCTGTAATAGGAATGGGATTCCATAATGTCTGTGAAGAGACCGAGTGAACAGTCTCTACTTTATTGGTTGGAGACGATTACTTGAAGCAGTGTGCATCTGTGCAAAATTGTAAACCACTTACACAGTCTACTTTTCTTTCAACCAGTTGCTCAGGCAGACTAGCTTGTTCACAGTTTCAGATGACCTCTTCTACTGCACAATGTAGCCTGCCAAATAGAAGTCTTTTACATGGCACTGTTGTGGCAGATGTAGCGAAGTAACTTTTTGCAATATGGGCCAGCTTACCATGTATTCAGTGCAGTTTGGACATCATAAAATGTAGAAAATGTAGCAGTTTTGGAAAAAGTTTGTAATCATTAACCATTTTTGTGAAAGTGCAGTTTAATTTGGAAATTTGTCAGAATATCAGACTTGCCCCTTGTTTTTGTTTTTTATAATAAAACGTACTCTGTTACTTATGTAACCTCGGTTCCCTGAGATACGGGAACGAGTACTGTGTCGCTAGATGCTTATGGAAAGAACCTCTTTTTTCGCCGAGGACTGAAGCCTTTACAGTCACGCAGTGTTACTGCACAGCCATTGATTCGTGCAGTAAATAAAAAACGAACCAATGGCTCAGCAACGGAGCTGTACGAGCTTATGGCGACAAAGCCCTGCCAGAATGGGTGGGGCCATCTGGCTATATAAGCAGGCATTTCGCCATAGGATCTCAAGTAAATTAGACTGAAGTGACGATACTGAGTCGTGCAGCGTCATGGCACAGCAAGGAACGCAGTACTCATTCCCGTATCTCAGGGAACCGAGGTTACGTAAATAACCGAGTACGTTCCCTTTCGATACTTCACTTGTACTGCGTCACTAGATGCTTATGGGGAACCAATACAATCCCGCCGTGTCATGTAAGAGAAATGACTAACATTAACTGGCCTTGAGCATAAAAGGCTCAGAGGGACCAATTATACACAGGGTGAGCCCTGCGGGTGGCAAGATGCTGAACTCACTGAGGTCAGCCCGGCCTTAGATAATCGTTCCAACGATTTTGTACAGCCTCAGCACTACTGAAATGGCCAAGAGCATACCTGAAAAAACAGGCAATGCCTGAAGAAATAGACCACCTTAAGCAGGCGCGTATCCATTTAAGCAGATAGAATCCGAGCCTGCAAGGCCGAAACTTCCAAGTTATAGAACCTGGTGAAAGTGGACGGCGAGGCCTAGCCGGCCGCCGCACAAATATCCTTTGCTTTGTGACCGAGGACCCTTTGGTGTGGCCACCAAAGCATACAAAAGGTTGTTCCGACCGACTCGATGTAAATTTTCAGCGCCCTAACCGGGCAGAGAAAGTTAGACTCCTGGTCCTCCTCAGAAGGCTCCTCCTCATAACCTGGTCTCTAAACGGGGTGTAGAGCACCTTAGGAACGTACCCATGTCTTGGTTTTAGGGCGACTTTGGAGTCGTTAGGCCCAAACTCAAGACAGGCAGGACTTATCCAGAGAGACTGCAAGTCACCTACTCCTTTAACCGATGTTAAAGCCAGTAGCAGAGTGGTTTTCAATGACAGGGTTTTCAAGTCTGCAGACTGTAGGGGCTCAAAGGGGGGGGCCCTTGAGGGCTCTCAGGACCGTGGGCAGGTCCCACGCAGGGACCGTGAGGGACCGGGGCAGATTGAGTCTCCTGGATCCTCTCAGGATATGGAAAACTAAGTTCCGGCCCACCGACTGTTCAGCTATAGGAGCATGGGAAGCTGCTATAGCTGCCACATAGACCTTGAGCGGTGAAGGGGGAGTGGCCCTTGTCCAACAGGTCTTGAAAGTAGGACAATATCACCGATATGTCACATGAAACTGGGTCTTTGCCATGGGTTGTGCACCAGGCGGAAAAGACCGACCACTTAAGGGCATAGAGGCGTCTCATAGATTGGGCTCTAGCCTGTGAGATAGTATTCAAGACACTCTCAGGGAGATCTGCTCCTCGGTTCAATATGCCAGGCACATGTGCTGCCCTCAGTGAACGCAGGTTGAGATGCGCCCACTCCAAGATGCGTTTTACCATCTTGAAAAGGCGTTTTGAGGTGAGCCTGCCCAGGCGATTTATATAGGACAACACTGTCATGCTGTCTGAGCAGACTAGCACGTGGTGTCCCTTCAGGTCCGGTAAGAAGGTCTGAAGGGCTCCACATACTGCCATTGTCTCAAGGCAGTTGATGTGTAGCCAGCCTTCTGCATCTGACCAGGAGCCGAAGGTCGATCTGCCTTCACACAGAGCTCCCCAACCTGTGTTGGATGCATCTGTTGAGACAACCTTCCTTCTGTGAATCAAGCCCATAGTCACGCTGTGCTTGAACCACTGTGGGTCTTTCCAAGGGGCCAGAGCTGTTACACAGGCCTGGCTCACCCTCACACAAATGCGTCCGTGATGCCACACACGGGGAGGAATTTGAGGTTTCAGCCAGTACTGAAAGTCTCTCATGTGGAGCAGGCCCAGCTGTAGTACTGGAGATGCAGAGGCCATGAGGCTCAGCATGTTTTGAAACGATTTGAGAGGTCGAGAAAGCCTCCCCGATTTTTGAAAACTCTCCGTGAGCTGTTGTATGGCCAGTGCACGTTTTGGCGTGACTACCGCCCTCATGTGCACTGAGTCGATAACTGCTCCCAGAAACAAAGTTTGTTGGCTGGGAGACAGCGAGCTCTTGGCAAAATTGACCCTGAGTCCCAGGCACTCTAAGTGGCTGAGGAGGAGGGATCTGTGGGATATTAGCTCGGCCTCTGACTAGGCTAAGATGGAGCCAGTCATCGAGGTAATTCAGAATGCAGATTCCCATCTGCCTCCCATCTGGCTTCATAAAAGTGTGAGGAGCCAGGGACAGTCCGAAGGGCAGGACCGTGTACTGATATGCCACTCCCTCGAAGGCGAATCTCAAGAATCGTCTGTGATGCGGGGGCTACCTGGATGTGAAAGTAAGCATCTTTCAGATCTAGAGAAAAGAACCAGTCCCCTGGGCGTATTTGCGAGAGGATCTGCTTCAGGGTAGTCATTCTGAACGGCCGTTTCATGAGGGCACGGTTCAGGTCTCTGAGATCGAGGATGGGCCGAAGGCCGCCATCCATTTTGGGGACAAGGAAGTTAAGGCTGTAGAAGCCTGACTCGCTCTGAGCTGGCAGAACCGTCTCTACCGCTCCTTTTGCCATTAAATTCTTCACCTCGGATCGCAAGACGTGAGCTGTTCCTTGGCTCTGCATCTGATGTGTATACCTGCTTGCGGAACTGCAGGGGTCTTCGAGCGAACTAGAGTGAGTAACCTCATTTTATAATCCCCAGATCCCAGTCTGACACTCCGGGAATGGCTTGCCAGGCCTCGGCCTGTGTGGCAAGGGGTTGGATTAATTTGGGTGGTGAGTCGCCATGCGGGGACTTGACACTCGTTATAACTGGAAGAGGAAATTTGCTCTTTTTTGAAGATGTTTGTTTTTTATTTTTCTTGTTATAACAGCGGCTGTTTGTGAGGGCGCTTTTGGAATGGGCCCAGTATTCAAAACAGTTTCTAGAACAAACCTACTGCCACCGGCACCCGGACCGAACGGGGTGCTTGAGGGCACAACAGAGGGTGTTTTGGGGGTGGTCTGTGCTGGTGAGACTTTGCCCCCTCCTCTTCTGTCCAGCAGATCAGGATGACACCTGAGGCTCAGGATCCAACGTCAGCTTGGGCCGTGGTCCTTGGCGCTTTGGAAAAGGGTAGTGACTGGCCAAGCGGGAGCGCTGTTGGGGCTCAGCCTTTTGAGTAGTCTGAGCGGGCAGCGGCGCAGGTTTTGCTGGCTGCTGTGCTGGTGTAGGTCTGGGGCGACTGGGGGCCGTTGCAGAGCTGGAGCACTTAGGCAGGAAGTGCCGCATTGCCTGGTATGACTTCTGTACTGCTGTAAAACTCACTGAAAATCCCTCGACGCCGGGTCCAAACAGCCCTGTAGGGGAGACCGGAGAGTCGATGAAGGGGACCTTGTCAGCCTCCTTAATCTCAGTGAGGTTTAGCCATAAGTGGCATTCCAAAACCACTAAGCTGGCCATTGACCTTCCGATGGCCTGTGCTGTAGCCTTTATAGCTCGCAAAGCCAGGTCTGTTACACTGCACAGCTCCTTGAAGGCTGCGGGGTCGGGTCCGTACTCATCCATGACTTGGAGGAGTTTGTCCTGAGTACGCTTGTCCAGCGAGGGCAGACGTTGTTCTGCAGGGCTTGGAGGGGTGAATGACCTTCGCTTTCCATCCAATTGCAGTGGTTGGGCAGAGGTGTGCAGCCACTGACTCATTGAGAGGATGCAGTTTTTCATAGCCTTTTTCCTCAGCGCCATCCACTGAAGAGAGTGCAGAAGAAGAGGATGTGCGAAGGCGAGCTGAGTAGGGAGCGAGCCACGATTTCGTGAGCTTGTCGTGGACTTCCGGGAAAAACGTGAACGCTCGTTGACGAGGGGCCTGGTGGTGCCCCGGCAGGAACCATTCGTCCAAACAGCTACGAGTGGGCTCCTCCGGTGTAGACCACTCCAGTCCCAGCTCTTCGACCGTTTTAGTGAGGACACGGAAAAGTTCGGTGTCCATCCCTCGCTTGGCGTCGCTGGGATCAGCAGATGGCAAAGGGGCGGGGTTGATAGTAGAACCCGACATCTCCTCCGCATCTGACGCTATTAGAGACATGCTGTCATCTAATAGCTCGTCCTCCATCACACCGAACGAGACCGTGTCACTTGCATCAGCTGAGGGACGCTAGTCTCAGTGTTCAGAGAGTACGGGTGAACCCTCTCTGCTTGGCGAGGCAAGCGGGATCTGGCCTGGCATGAGCTCACTCGTAGCCGAGCGCTCAGTCCCCTTGCCCCGTTGTTTTTTCCTCACAGGTCCCTGGGAGGAAGAAAACGGGTGGGCGCGAGAGAGTAGCTCTCTGAAAAGAAAGCGATCAGAGCGCGCAGAGAGGCTAGACTCATGTTCATGCAGTGTGAACACTCCATCTCGGTCAGAGCGGCTTCTGCATGGGGCTTGCCCAAACAGTTAAACGCACTCTGAGTGGCTGTCGTCAGCGTGCAGTACAATCCCGCAATGACTTTTTTAGACTCGCCGGATGGCGGCAGGGGACGAGCTGACATCTGCGCCGAACGCGGATCGTAGAGCGGGCGGGAACAGCAGAGAGGCGCAGAGGAAAATGCAGAATCTTCTCCAGCAAGCGAGGCGTGTCAACGTCGAGCGCTTCAAGTCCCATAGATCAGCGAAGGGAAGATTGAAGGGAAGATCGAACCAATGGCCGTGCAGTTACACTGCGTGATTGTAAAGGCTTCAGTCCTCTGAGAAAAAGGAGTTTTTTCCCATAAGCATCTAGCGACACAGTACGAGTGAAGTATCGAAAGGGAACCCACTTTAAGTCTTTTCTGAACATGTGTTGACTCCATTCTTCTTTTTAAATCAAGGGGGACCCGCAGTATATTTTTTGACCACCCGCAGGATCCCAACCCAAATGTGTACAGTGCTCTTCCATGGTTTTTATGAGGGGTAATATTTGGGTTGTGTTCGTAGGAAAGTTAAGAGTTAACAGTATTAAGAAGAAGTGTTAAATGCTTATATGTATGATGCTTTGAGACATTAAACTGGTGTTAACTTGTTTTAGTTTCTTTTCACCCTAGACCTGATGGCACTGAAAGAGGAGAGTCAAGATCTAAATGAAATGGAAGAAAAAAACTTCATGACTGGTGAAGAATCTTTTAGCTACTCACAGACTGATAAAACAGAAACTAGAAACCTTAAAGTCCAGATGAGAATTCAGACTGGAGAGAAGCATTACACCTGTGAACAATGTGGAAAGAGTTTCAGTCTAAAAGACAGCTTTAGAGTCCACTTGAAAATCCACACTGGAGTGAAGCCTTACTCCTGCAAACTGTGTGGAAAGAGTTTCTTACTAAAAGGACATCTTAAGACTCACATGCGCGTTCACACTGGAGAGAAGCCATTCATCTGCTCTCAGTGTGGCAAGAGTTTTAGACAGAAAAAAGATCTTAATACCCACATGACAAATCACACTGGAGAAAAGCCCTACTCCTGCAAACTGTGTGGGAAGAGATTCAGACGAAAAGACAATCTTAAGAATCACATGCGAGTTCACACTGGAGAGAAGCCGTTCATCTGCTCTCAGTGTGGAAAGAGTTTTAGACAGAAAAGAGATCTTAATACTCACATGACAAATCACACTGGAGAAAAGCCCTACTCCTGCAAACTGTGTGGGAAGAGCTTCAGACGAAAAGAAAATCTTAAGACTCACATGAGCATTCACACTGAACAGAAGCCGTTCATCTGCTCTCATTGTGGCAAGAGTTATAAATGGAAAAGAAATCTTAATGGCCACATGAAAAATCACACTGGAGAAAAGCCTTACTCTTGCAAACTAAGTGGGAAGAGCTTCATGCAAAATGAACATTTTAAGACTCGCATGAGAATTCACACTGGTGGAGATTATCCATTTGTTTGTGATCAGTGTGGAAAGAGTTTCAAATTTAAAGCACACTTTAATAATCATCACACAAGGATTCCCACTCAGGAGAGGACTGTTTTGTATGTCATCAGTGTGACAGGAGTTTCACAGACAGGCGTCACCTTGAGAATCATGTAAAAATTCACATCGGGGAGAAGCCTTACATGTGCCATCAATGTGGAAAGACTTTAACAAACAGAGCAAACCTGGAGGATCACATGAGAGTTCACACTGGAGAGAAGCCTTTCACCTGCCAAGAGTGTGGAAAGAGCTTCACAGTTAAAGGAAACCTTAAGACGCACATGAGAATTCACACTGGAGAGAAGCCTTACAAGTGTGTTCAGTGTGACACGAGTTTCCAATATCACATAAGCATGAAAAATCATTTGCAAACTCATTCTGGAAAGAATTCATTGTTTTCCTCAGTGTGACGAGGTTTAGAAAAAGGAGTCATTTCAGCAATCATCTGCGCATTCACTCTGGAGATAGACAGTTTAATTGGGATCAATGCAATAAAATCATCACACTTATGCATATGCAAAGTCATGTAAATGTGAGAGCCTGTTTTTGTTCTTTGTTAAAGAGTATGACAATAGAAATGCATATCCATTTGAAATAAGCAGCTGAAAGCGAGCGTCATCTTATTTCCACCTCATGACCAATTCTTTTATTTGTATTACTGTTTTAGCTATATCCTACATCTCTTTATACTTTACCTCTAGTAAACCTCTAGTCTTTTTGTTTTCTTTTGACCATGTTTACTGCAGTGAGAACTAGGGCTGGGAAAATAAATTGATGCATCGCGAATTGAGAAATGACTCAGCATTGATTCTGAGATTTTCCGAATGCATCACGATTAGGGATGCACGATATGAAATTTTTCAGTCCTTCTCATAGTCCTTCTCATAGTCGATACCGATACCCAATAAGTTCATATTTTTATGTTATAATCTTCATTTAATCTACAATTTGTGCACCCAGGAGAATAGAAAATCTAAGAAGCACTGATTAAACTGATATTTTAGTAGCTCTGGCCTAACTATAATAGCAAACATCAGTCCTGACTCTTCAAATGTGTTTATTTTTTGTGTAAGGCACCACAATACTTAGTAACAGAAAGAGTTTAACAGAACTATGGTTTCATTTCATTTCACAAAATTCAAGTATTTCATGCATAACAAAGAAATGCATCTATTCAACCTTTAGTGCATGAGGATGAGGAAGGTATATTGACTTTAAGTCATGTTTTTCAAATGCATAATAAATAAAATGCATTGACATTTGTCAACCTCGAAAAAAAGAAAAACAAAAGTGCATCCTCAAAAATGCATAGGGCATAGAGATTTCTCTGAAATTATATAGTTTAACATTAAATAATAATAAACTTAAAATGATTTCCAATTTGCACTCCTCAACATGTCTTACCCTCCTCCAAAGTATATATATTTTCACTTGTCTCTGTTTAATGTCTATTTGTTATTTGAGGGCATTAGCGGGAGATTCTTGATAAACAGAAGCATCTCTGACTTCTCGGAAAGCGGATGAATCTTAGATAAAACAGACTGATTGATTAATTTACCAGCAAGAGTACTTTATCAGATCCAGTTATCGGATTTCATTTATCTATCGGAGCAATAAAAATGACGTCATTTTCACCCATATCGCCCGATAATTTATCTGTCCGATAAATATCGTGCATCCCTAAAAAAAACTTTTAGGTCATAATATATGATGAATTAGACACAATAAAAAACATTTTACACACATTCCATTCAAATGCGGACATTTTTGTTTTTAGTTATGTCCCAGGTTGTAACTGAACAGTACTGGATTAAATAAGCAACATGATGTCATGTAATAACTATAGTGCACTACTTTCTCATCTTCATGTTTCCCATCTTTAATTTGTATCCAATGATTATAATATATATTAAAATGCTTTTTTGTGTCAACGTAGTCTTGTAACCATTAGACCAACTAGCTTCTTCCATTCTAAACATAGCTTAATTATAATCATAAAACATCTACTGACTTCTGGCTTGCATGAATATAGTGGTCTCCATTGAGGCTTTGTAATAATTTAAATTGAGCCAGCAAAAGGAAGTGAACATGACTTCCCCTTTCACAACATCATGTCCCACAATAGCAGCTTTCAAACGACCCGCTCCTTAATGAAGACTTCTAATGACATGCTAACGGCGCACCATTTTAATTAGGTACCGTATTGACCCGAATATAAGAATGTTTTTTTCTTGGAAATACATCTGAAAAAACGCATTTGTCTTATATTCAGGGTCTAGACTTTGTCAATAATACACCCACAACAATAGTGGCGCCAAATACGCATAAAACGAGAGTGCCATGAAATACATAATGTAATGCATGTTGTAAAGATCGCGAGTAAAAACAAAAGAAAAAGAAAGCTTACAGCTGCATGAGTCGTGACTGTCACGTTAGCCTTATGGGACCAAACTCCCTTTGTGATTTTAAAACGTAAGACAGTACCCAGATTTGAAGACTACAGTAAGATTTAACTTCTACTGTTAATAAGATTTTGGTAGGCTACTATTAGATGGATAGCCTAAATGTCCTAATTCAGATGGGCTACCTGTTTTTTGTTTTTTTATGGTATATCAAAAAGCGTATATTTTTTAAATGTGATTGTTGGTAAATTTGACCAGTTTTTACCATACTTTCAAAACAAAAATTATAATAGGAAAAATATGCAATATGAAAATAATTGAAGACAAAATGTGTTTTTCTGAGAAAAAACAAGATTTGTTTTTAAAAAGCCTTTTTCCAAAAGGTACATCTGGAAAAAGGGGGGTCGTCTTATAATCAGGGTCGTCTTATATTCGGGCCAATACGGTAGTTAAGTACCAAACAATGTCATACAGCCAAATGAGCAGTATTTCAGCTCACTCTCACTTTTGGATGATTTTGATTCTGCTTGGGGAAAAAAAGAAAAGAAAGGAAGAAATTAAAAATTGATTGATTGATTCAAAATCTGATTGATTTGCTGTAGATGATTTTTTCAGCAAACTAAGTAAACGCGAATTAATTAAATCGGTGATGCGTTATGCGCACAAGAGGTTGTGTTTATTTGTAATTAATTTTGTATTAATTAATCATTTGTAATGTTCCTATTCATTTAATGTAGGCTATAGGCTACGGCTGCGTGTGGCTTATCGAGGTATGAATTCGTTTAGGAGCATCTGAACGTAATTGAAGATATTTTTGATGAAATCTGAGAGCTTTCTGTGCCTCCATTAAAAGTCTGTTCTCTGATGGCTCAAAACTTTCATTTAGAGATGATCAAATAAATCCATATGAATGGAGTGCATAAATCCAAGTCTTGTGGAGAGACACAATGGCTTTATATGATGAACAGATTGAATAAAAGCATAAGTTAATCATAGAATGCTACTGCCTCTCTATACAAGCCTTGGATTAATCTGCTCCATTCATATGGATGTATTTTACCATCTCTTTTTGCATGTTATGATGCATTTGTATTTTGAGTGAACAGACTTTCCATGAAGGGACAAAAATCTTTCAGATTTCATTCAAAATAGTTGTGTTTTGAAGGCAAACTACTTTCTTATGAGTTTCAAACAGCATTATGTGATGTATTCCATTTAATGTATTTTTGACACTAACCACACACACATTTTGAGCAGGTTTGGGAACCACTGTTGTAGAGGATGCCATCTAATATCCTTGTAGTACATAACCCTTAAAACTCTGATTACCCCTGTAACCGGTTTCTTTTTTTATTGGGAAGCTTTTGCCATGACAACTTGCTTATGGTGACATGATCTACTTTTACATGTCTTTACTTTTGTGTTTTTGCACAAATGTATGTCCCTCCATCACCAGCACTCTGAATACAGCTCCAAGCACTCAAAGTAAGTTGGATTATTGATTACTGTCATGCACCTAGTTTCAAAGAAATACACCCAAGTAGTTGCCACTAACAACGTACTGTAATATGGGAGATGTCAGAGCCTGGCAATTTGTGGGACTGCTTTTTATTTCCATTACAACTGTTTGAAAGATCAACAGTGATGCAGTAGGTAGTGTACAAGTACACTACACTAGCAGTCCTATTTCTTTATATATATATTAGGGGTGTAACAGTACACAAACATGACAGTTCGGTACATACCTCGGTTTTAACATCACGGTTCGGTGTGATTTCGGTACAGCAAGGGGAAAAACTTTTTTTTTTGTATGGCAAACATTTAAATTGTTTTTAAAAATGCACTTCTAAATTATACGATTTCTATTTGCAATATAATATTTGATATATTTGCAATATTATAATTTACAGTCATAACTTGTTTCATAAAATATTTATTTAACCATATACATTTAATAGTTAAGACATCACTAACAGTTAAAGTAAATATAATGAAGTATAGTCTAATATTTCGTAAAATGCTCTTGGCAACCTCCCAAAACACCTAGAAGATAGGTCCAAATCCCTGTATTACCAAATTCCACCAAATAGTACCTGCAACAAAAGTTGGCCAATATTGCAGAAAAATAGTGTCAACATTTTTTATTTATTTATTTTTAAAGATCACAATTCGGTAGTTTATCGATTCTTTATTATTTTGGTTTTGAGATGTAAATTGCAAACAATAGGACAAATACAATAAAAAATACAAATGAAATAAATAGTGCTTTAATTTTTTTCAGCTACAGTAGGTGTATTTAACAGTACCATTCAAGTTAGAAATTGAATAAATGTAAAATGCTAAATTATACACTGATTCTTATTAAAGCTAGTTACGTCAGGAGCAGTAAAGTGAATTTTCTCTTGGTCTTTTGTTGTTTGTTGAACATTAAAAAGTGTAGATTGAACCAAAACACATTTTTAGTAGAGTTTTATTGAGCAAACTTTTATCAGCAGTAAGGATTGTATCCACTCATGATGGAGGAGGTGCCTGTGCTCAGGGTCGGCGCACAAAGTGAGGGGGCAGGCACAATTTATTGGGGGGCTGCCCTTTTTTTGGGGGGGAGGGCGGCATGAGTGGATACAATCCTTACTGCTGATAAAAAATGTTTCTGAAAGTCATTTTCAGATGCAACGGGGAAAAAAACGGGATAAACACAAACATGAAACTTGTAAATAAAATTATCTGATATATAGCCTATGTACAATTTAATAACATATATCCTAGTTTGATATATGAATTGGGTGTTCGTCAAAGATTGCATGCGGTCGGAGATTCCCGTGTTTACAGCTCCGTAAAATAACCCACTGGTAGCTCTGCAGTTTTGCTGTATAGGCCAATAGATAAAATATTACAATTACAAACACACAATAACATTTTAAGTTACTTCCATTTCTAAAAAAAAGAATGTAGGCCTAGTAATCGATGCTATAAATACACACGCCTGATTTTTGTTTTAATTATCCATCGTACACAAAAAAAACAAGACTGAAAAAAGCCAGAAGTGAATGTAAACCAGATTTGGCCCAGACTCTGTTGCTATCTGTGAAGCCAAGCATAAGAATAGCCTACTAATGTAAATTTGTTAACCCACAGTAACACATTTTAACAGAGTAATCGCATATTTTCGTTTGCTGCATGACCTGAACAAAAGTTTTTTTTTTTGCTAAGGATGAACCGAAATGAAAACATTTCGCTTTTAATCTGTGTATTTAACAGCCTGTGAGACCTTCCCGGGGCAGTACCCTGCCTCACCGACTAAAATCAGGGCGCCCACTACGGAGACGGCACCAGAGGTGAGGGGGCACAGTGACCGAGGTGGCCGGGCCGGGCCCCCTCAGGCCTCCCGTGGCGCCGACGCTGCCTGTGTTGCATAGGGCTTGTTCAGCTAGTCTGGTCGGCAGCTGACTAGAAGTAGTGCATGTTGGTTAGAAACTTTGTCTGAATTGAGACTGTGGCACTGTGTCATGGCATCAAAGTAGCACATGAGCGATTCGAGAGCAGTCCGCTGGCTGACTAACAATCGTGTTTTGTGTTTATTTCTTCGCTAATGCTCACAAATCTGTATTGTAGCCATAATGTTATGTTTATTAACTTAAAAATGATAAACAAACCGTAGACCCCACTTGGTAATTCAATAGTATAAGCTTATGTTAAACTTTATTCTAGTGCAAACAGAGGCAGTGCATAAAGTGTTTAATAAAAACGTCTCTGGAACATCTGTGTGTTTGACAAATATTGCATTGAATTCACCTTATCTGTGATAAAGTATGCAAACATCAGATGTGTGTTTGTATTATACTGCACATGCGTAAATCTGGTCATGTTCATTAGGCTGCTGCTACTTTGTGTCATTAAAGGTTCTGTAAGCAGTTTCTAAGAGACACTTGATATTTGAAATCACCACACACACAAAAAACCCTACTGAAACGATCACACCCCTATCTATATAATTCAGATCATCTGTACTAGAATAAAGTTTGGTAAAAATTGGTAATACAGAGAAGAGCTGACTGTGTATGTAAACCCTGTGTCTAGAGGACAGTTTAAGTGCAATAAGATGTGAATACACAGAACTATTTACTGTTTGACAGGGTATGCACACTTTTAAAAGCTCATGTCAGAACAGTGTGGGAATAAAACGCTTCACTTGTGCATCTTTAAAATGCAGGCGAATAATAAACTTCAACATTGCACACTACTAAATGTGAATAATGTCATGTTGTAGAGTATGCTATGACGGAGGTGCCAGAAGTGCAACTGATAGAATGTCCACTATAGCGCAATACTACAGTATTTCTTCAGAAGCAGCTTTTGTATTCAGACTTTTTAATCTTCCGTGATATAAAACTGTGATATCGCACACCCCTACCCGCATCTCTTTGTGAGTTCTTGTGGTCAACATGGACCATAGGACGATTGCTCAGATGTACTTTGTATATTTCAGATGACTCTTGCACACCAGCATATGTGAGGGCCATCTTTATGAGACTGGACAAGATCGACATGTCTCTGGAGAACTCTCAGTCCATTTTAACCAAAGACATGATGTCTGGTGACCCTGAAATGGAAGAGCTCTGCAGGCCATTACAGACTCCGGCACAACTTCAAGAAGCTTCTGACAAGCTAAAGGACTCAGCTCACAGAAACAAAGTGGCATTGCTGTGTATTCCCAGCTAACATTTTTTTGTTCTAAGAAGGTTTTCCAAACATTCTGTTTTGGTTGTGAGAACGTTACAATGTCCAGTTAAAGAAAAACAGGAACCAATGCCCTTTGGGCCAATTACAGTTTGAAGGGTCGAAAGGGGTCCTGGCTATATGTCCCACCACAATCCTGTTTTTATTTTATGTTCTTTTGTGACCCAAGACCTTTTCACATTTTCAGTCCTTCTGATATAATTGGAGAGGGGTTAGTGTAATTGTGTGTCCCCATTCCTATTAGTGTTACTTTGAATAAAAAAATAATGACTGCCTTTTGTACTTAACAACGAACAGGCCACACCAACGTCATTCAACAATAATGGACTACATCCACATGACTGAAATATAACTTTAGAAAACTCAAAGTTTAACAAGACATTCATGCTCGTGTTTGCTATACCAAGAGTTTGAATCACTGAAAGATTTTGTGTGAAATGCTGTCTCTACACTGCGGGAGAAGCACTGATTATCTGAAAACACTGAAAGTCGGAGTACAGTGGTCTCCATTGAGATATTCTGCTCAAATGAAAGTGTCACACTGCCAGCATTGTGTTTTAGGCCATTATGCTTTGGCACAGTATCTGTCAAACGAACTCAAACTAAAAGCACGTATGTTTGCACTGCGCGTGTCAAAGGCGTCGTTCATGCTATCAGCTCGGTGATCCGTGTTTTTCTAGGTAAAGAGCGCCAGAACGACTCGTTCACACTGAATGAATGCAGTCAACTCCTTTATTTCACCTGCTGAGAGTTTAGCGCACGTTTGGGAACGCAGCGGACACCAGTTAGGCTTATTTTCACGGGCAATTATGACAGCGTTTCAATAGATTTGTAGTGAGAAGTGGTTTTTGTTAATCCTGTTTTCACTGAAGCTGGAGTTTCTGTCAGTTTAACTGCGTTAAAGTGCAGTAAGGAGCTCTGACCGCTAGCGGTTTAAATGCAGTCCAAATTCAAAATATCTCTTTCAAGTGTAGAAATTAGGAAAGAAGTATTGTATTTTTCCTACTGTAGTGTAAAGCAAATTCAACACTATTAAATATTCATTTTCATTGTATTTTACAGTGTTCATTTGGGTTTACAATATCAGGCTATTACTGGGCAGTGTTGTTGCTTATTAATTTCGACTTGGTTCTTGCTTCCCTCATCAGCAGTGGTTGTGTATTTAGACTGAGTACGATGATCAAAACGATCAAAAACAAAAAAAAAAAAAAAAACAACAATAAAAAACTGTGATCCGCTTTAAAGTTTCAGCTACAAGACGTTTTTCGGACTTAAGTTTTCTTAGTGAAGAACCGGGGTTGCGCTCGGTAATTTTGACTCTCCAAGTGCTTAGACCGATAAATTTCCTTAAATGTACGAAATATTTTATCCAATTCTGCATTTGTCTTTTAAAAAAAAATTATCACATAAATATTGTATCGTGACTTTATACGTGAGATTACGTATCGTGAGATTTTGATATCGGCCAATCCCTAATATCTATATATATATACTGTACATACATACATGTGTGTGTGTCCTTATTTATTTATACGTTTTTTATACATTACTTTTATACTATAAATATCCTAAACTAATTAGAATTGTAATATATTATGTCTAGCAGGGCCTGTCCCGGGATTCCCGTCGGGCTCTTATGAAAACACAAATGCTAAAGTTTTCCACTTTCCCAAAGTTTTATTTTATTTTTGTAGTTTTTAAAGGTATTGTGTCCTGTTAAAAATGTTTAAATATGTTTAAAACTGTTTGTTGTGTTTCTTGAGCAGGCCACTACATTCATGTTATTCATTTAAATATTTTCTTGTTATTAAAGAATGCACTAAAATTTTACTTTTTTGGGTGTGTGGGGGGCTTTATAGGATTGTTAGTGCATGATGTTCCAAAAATATTACAGCTGAAACATTTTGGGAACTTAAAACTGCCAGCTGAAAACTTTAGTAGAATGTTATGGTATAATGTTATAACAATATTATTTATAAACTTTTATAGAAGATCATCACAAAACATTTCTATAATGTTTTTAGAAAATGTTATCTTAGCTATCAGAAGAACCAAAAATAAACTTCTCGCAAAAAAACTTTAGTAGAATGTTAAGGAGTAATGTTCTAACGTTTTCACTAAACATTTTTAATTAAAATGCTGTTAGAAAATGCTATCCTATCTTTAAAGAGAACATTCTGAGAATAAAAATAAACTACCTGTTAAAAACTTTGTTAGAACATTAGCAATGTTATCACTACACATTTTTAGAATGTCAGTTGCACATAAAGGGATCTGCTAAGTGACTAAATTTGCATCCTGATCCCTCCTCTAAACCTTCAGTAGGTTACGGTAAATTGGTTAGAAAATGCCTGTTGTGGTTTAAAATCATCTGATTGTGAGCATCAAATAGGCCTAGTTCAGACAGATATAAGACAGGAGAGTGAGTGCATGTGTTGACATTTATTCTTCTGACACTTCCTGAAAAGCAGTTTCACTTCCTTTACAGAAGTCAAAGGTGTTCAACACAACAGTTCGGTGGGGGAAATACATCTACGAAAATAATTTGCGGTGAGTGTTTAATTTTTCTTTAGTTGTTTTCATGCACGAGTGTCATTTAATGATGTGTCATTGGTCACTTTGTTTTTCTGAGACTTTAATGCTGTGCTGAAGTCATTTTGATTATTTTATTTAACCTCTTAACTGTCAAAGATCGGCGACGGCCTCCGATTACTGTTGTTTCACTTCAACATCACACTCTGGACAAACTGCACCAGTAGAAAGATTAAAGACTCTAGCCACGATATTTGACCACTGTTTTGATAAATTACTAAACTACTGTCACTGCAACAATGCTTTATGTCAGGAGTGCAAAATAATAAATCCGTATGTGTCATATTGAATAGAGATTCATCACGCATTCATATTCAGTCACGTCTGCAGCGGTTTATTTGTGTTCCCATAGCTTCACTGAACAGCGTCAATAAGGGCTTATAGTCCAAAGATGCATATGCATGGAGATATATAGATATATTTACTCATGTTTACTTCATATTTCTTCAGACAGAATTATCACACTGATTTAGGCGATTTCATTAGCATTAGCACTTGTTATACTCTTCCGTGGTCGTAGTATGAGTCAGAGAAAGCCGATTTGCTGGTGAAATGTCAATCATATTGTGCATCACATCCCGCCCCGTCTCATCCTGTGATGCACTTCCCGTGCTCTTCCGCGTTCTTTCTGACGTAACAAACCCAGATAAACCACTTTTACGCGGGTTGGTACACGAAACCACAGTGTCCAGTCACCATGTATGTACTAGAACCCATTCATAACGCAGATTTCGCTGCCTCATTTCGGTGCCACTTAAATGCTTGAGCGATCGATTGAAATATTTGTTCTCTGGTTCTCCGAAACGGACGTAAGGATCACCAGCACCGCACGTGAAAAATAATTTCCCGACTGAGAAAATTCACAAACGCAAGTCGGAAAGCTCTAATAATACAAATCCAACACATCTTTGTAGTAACGCGAGTGTCCATGTTTTTTTCACATTCTGACTTAAAGAACAACTTGGGAAATGAGAGCATCCGAGGAGTGTGTGAATTCAGTAATTACACTTGCTCTGACGGCAGAAGGTAGTCTTCCGTTAACTAAGCTAAACATGCTTATATTAAAATGCCTAAAGCTAAACTTCCCTTTTAATGACTTGCAATGAGAAGCGTTTCTAAACCTGTTGTCCAACAAAAGAGAACACTAACGTTTTTACTCCACAACTGCTTCCTTTTGTGATCTGATGTGGCTTCTTGTCACAGAATGAGGCAGAAAATATGTTCTATACTGTAAAAAGCATATGGTAAAAAGGCTATGTCAATTAGCAATGGATTATAAATATACTTAAATATGAAAATACCACAGATGGCTTGAATAACACAGATAAACTAAACATTGTCGCAGTCGAGTGTTTATTATCTTTGTTTAGTCTTCAGAACGTTTGATGTTACGTATCCGGTCCATGAACTTCCGTCTGCTAGCCGTCAGAGGTCACCCTTTCCGATTTCATTGACTCTCGCACTACACACTGTTGCACATCACCCCGGACAACATATCCCATCATTCCCATTGCACTGATTGCACATCAGCCATTGCACACAGCACTGATTGCACACAGCTGTTTCATATCACTCATTCACTATTTAACACTCCATCTCACTCCTTCTAGGTGCCGAGTATTGTATGCGCTTATCGCCCACAGTGCTAGCTACTCTACAGAGCCCTCTTTAGTAGCCTAGCCTAGCCTGGCCTAGCCTAGTCCAGCCCAGCCCAGCCCAGCCTACTCTTGCCTTGTCTGTTTTCTCGGTTTTTGATCTGTGCCTGTTTTCCTGGATTTATCCCTTTAGTCTCGCCCTTGTGATCCTGTTCGCCAATCGTTGACCTACGCTAGCCCTAGGACTATTCTTGTGTCTTGCCCGCCATATACCTGTTTGCCACCGTTCGACCCTGCCTGTGTTTTCTGACCTCCTCTGATGTTAATAAAGCTTGCAGATGGATCCGCTCGTCTCACGTCTTGTCAGCCCCGTAACAGTTTATATCTTCTGTTTACTCAGTTACAGATATAATAACTGTCTTTGTCCATATAAGGGATTTCCTGAGTCCTATTCCTTCTGTGATGCACATGTGGAGTTTCCGCGCGAGGGCGCCCTCTGGTGTCCAGTATGAATGAAACAATCATTCATGTTTTTTGATAGCGCTCACTATGTCCATTCCATCCTATTTTGGTAATTTTCTTTCTTTTTTGTAAAATATGAGTTCAGCCCCGGTATTGTTTTAAAAGTATCGATTTGGCACCGTATCGAAAAAAACGCAAACGATACCCAACCCTACTTTACACACAAAGAATAATCATAATAAACACACGATTACGACAGTATGTGTTTTGTATGTGATTTTCTTGAGATTTAGGTTATTTTCATAACAATAAAGAATGTGTACATCTGAAATGCTAATTTGTGCCACGATACAAAAGGCTATAAATAGTGTATTTTAACAACAGTAAACGACCAAATTCCACATGTGATTGTAAAAGGAAGTTATTAAAAACACTCAATGGTGGTTTAAAGTGAATTTTGAGTAAAAGCGTAATATTCATCAATGTTAGCTCTATGCAGCGGCAGAACAGTTCAGTTCTTCTCATAAGTATTGTCATAATAGTTAAGTAAGGTACGTAATAAATATGTTGAATTTTTTTAGAAATACTTTTGATAATAGGCCGGTAAATGTATACTGGGATTGAAGCGATGTGGCTTGGTAAACCTTGTAATGCTAGAATAAAGGCTACTAATGGCTGAATAAAACAAAAGAATAATGAGGATTATGTATCATACCTGGTGGAGGTGTGAAAGGTTCGTCGAGTGAGAACAATAGAATTATGAATGGGGCAGTTTGCCGGGCCAGACATGAGAAAATAGCATGCAGGAGAGCTTACAGAGGGCCATACATTTTTTTTATTAGCCTTCTCTAAAAACACACATTACATGGTCTTAGAAAATTTTTCATAAAATTCACAGTTTTAGAAATTATGTCCTGAAATTTGAAATGAAGCATTAGTATACTTGTGCTAGCTGCATTGCGTTTCTAAAAGCATTTACCACAGCAACATATTTTTTATACATTTAAAATAATATGTTTTTAATATTTTTATTTTTGTTTTTGTTTGAGCTTATATATATCCATATTCATAACAGCCTGAGTAATTTAGAGTTTTGAACAGTAAACTTTCAAGCGTCAGGTTTGTGAACATATGTTGATTATGTATAGAGAAAGACTCATGAGCAGCAACCTTTTAATTTGGGTATGTCCTTAATGTCATCTCGCCGCAAACAGGGTTAACAGATAACTTTTTCTTTTTAAAGTTAACACGGAATGTCTGCACATTCGATATTCTTGTCATAGAATGTTATTCTCATTTACCTCCCTGTTTTTTAAAAGGCATCAACTTTTATGTAATTCCCAATCTTTAAATATATAAATATGTATATAAATGAGGTGGAATAACATTATTGTTATGTCTTAGTGCACTATTGGTTATACACCTAAGGAATAGGACCAATTCGCACTATTAACGAGTTATTAGTAACTGCCTATTATACAGATTGGCTGCTTATTAGTATATGAAAGCATCATAGTCTGCATGGCCCTACTTCTACCTCCCTAATCTACCCAATTCTTAAACTTAACAACTACCTTACTAAGCAGGGCTCCAGACAAACAAATAAATAAAGGAGCCATTGGCTCCTATAAGAAATGATATTAGGTGCCAAATTATTTTTAATTAATTAGTTTTAACGCTTTTACATTTCAGTCATAGTCATGTTGATGTCTCATTTTTCTTGTCTTTATTATCATTTTAAATCCTGGAAACTATGGTTTATTTAAAGTGGGAACTAATGTTATTTCCTACTTGAGACCTTTATACAGTCACAAAGAGTTATTACACAGTATGTCCTGAGATTGGACCATATCTATGTCAGCATCACTTGGCCATTGAGTGTGTAGTTTGGGCTCCTCCTCAATGCATTCTATAAATGTTGTCATATGTCTTGACACTAGAGGTCTACACGGGTCCAAAAATTTGTAAATGTGCTACACTGAACCGACCCAGACCTGTCTAAAGCTGATAGACTCATGGTTAGTGCGTCGACACAAGGAATTACACAAGCTTCAGTCTGGATCCTAACCCTAACCCTTACGAAGATCTGAGATGACCGAACACCTGAGAAGAGATGATGCCAACCCATCCGAGGACCTCAGATGACACCAACCCTGAAACAACATACAGAACTACCACACTTTGCTTAATCCACGTTTAATCGCAATCGCAAAGTTTAATCGCAACATGTAATCATTGCAGTTAATAGTGTTCACCATCTATTTTGATTACGTGTAATTTGTAACTAACTGCATGATTCTTACTGTACATTTCTGCCATAGTCACCACTAATAGCCTACAAAATAAAATGTAGAAACTTAAAATTTCCTTTAAAGCTGCTTTGCAACGATTTGTATTATGAAAAGCGCTATACAAATAAACTTGCATTGAATTGAATTGAAAGGCAACAGTTGCAAGGAACCAAACACCATCCGTATAGAACTTGAGAGAAAAAAAGCCTCAGTCGGGGCCAGTTTTCCTCTGGCCAGACGAAACCAGCATGACATGGTTTAATTCCAGGCTGCAACACAAATCAAATTGTGCAGAGGACTCGTCTGGTTCCAGTGGTCTTGTGCCGATGGTCGTCGAGGTGACGAGGTCTTCGCAGGGGATCTGTCTCTGGGGCTCATCTAGTTGACATGGTCTCCCTGACTTTCAGGGCTGTAGAGGTTCTCTAGGTGCTGATCCACCATCTGAACTGGATACGGAGTGGATCTGGATGACTGCAGTGACCATCCATGCCACATCCATTCCCTCTAGCCCCTGAGTCTGCTCCAGTGTTGGCTCCAGTTCCAGGGTCTGCTCCAGCCCCCGAGTCCACTCCATATACCCGCGTGGCCGAAGAGGCCATCCTGATTCCCTGTCCTTCTGACTTATGCATCTCAGCCAAGGAGGCCATCAGTATCTCCTGTGTTCCAAGTTCCCTCTACACAACCGCAATGATATCCTGTGCTACTTACTCAGTGGTCATGCCACCACCCTGGCTCCCTGAGTTACAGGTGCTGCACTGGAGACGCCCTAGTCTGCCGACACTGACTTGCTTAACTTCCCAGTACCAGCCATGTGTCCAAGGCACCCACCCTCCTCAGTGGTACTCTTCTTAGTGCGAGGACACACCTTCCGGGAGGTAGGAGTGCTGTCCTGAGCTCTGGTCTGTTGCTCAGTCACATCTGCACTACAGTTCCAATCATGATCCTTGATCCACACCTGCACTTAGTCAGCCTTGAACCACACCTGACACCATTCACCTCATTACTTAGACACACAGCTCGGATACCCTGGTTGTCTGATCTCATTTTGAATTAAGACTGTATTATCCAGAGTTCCTGTCGTACCTCCAGTGTTACTCCTGAATTCCTGTCTCCAACATTTTCCTCATGTGAAATCCAGCAGAAACTGCTTAAAAACACAGTCTGCATATTTTTTAAATGCTTAGATGTCACTACCTACACCCCATAGCCACTGGCTACCATTCATGTTTTTCGCTTGATAATTGCATAAAGTGAAGCATTTGTACTTAACACATGTCCCCACTTTAAAGGAAAGAAATGCAGGATTATAATTGCTTTGTCTCGATTATCACATTTTCATAATTGTTGAAAGCCAAAATTGAAATTGAAAATAAAATGTAATTTATCACAGCCTTATTCAGATCTTTTTCTTGTCCAGCAGCTGTGAATCAGTGAACAACGATGTTGTCTGTTAAAGAGCTGCTTGTGGACTCACTGAAGGAACTGGTAGAAGCTGATCTGAAGGAGTTTCAGTGGCGCTTGAAGAATGATCGTAAGGATATATCAAATTCTGAAATGGAAAATGCAGATAGGTTAAAAACCGTGGATAAGATGGTGGTGTGTTTTGGACAAGAAGAAGCTTCGAAGATCACGGTCGGCATCCTGAGAAAGATGAACCAGAATGATCTGGCTGAACAGATGGAGAATGAATATAAGCAAGGTAACATTTAATTCCCTGTAATTGTGACGTAATTGTTCACAAGTGTGATGTTTTGACATAAACTTTCCCCTTTTCTTTGCTGATGTTTGTGTGATTTGTGTTTCTCAGTGAGTGATCCTCTTTCTCTCACTCTCAAAGCTCAGGCTGAGGGCAATATGAAGACATCTGCCCCTGTTGGAGCTGATTTAAAACAGAGCTGGGGTAAATAATATTCACTGTATGTTTAAAATACATTTGTCAAATTTGTTTAATGCTTTTCTCCTAACTATTTAGTGCTAGATTATTATTATTATTATTATTACAGAGCTTCAAAAGTTCTTGGAAACTCACAAAACCAACATGAAGGAGAAAGTAGAACATATTTTTGAGGGCAACAAAGACAATGACACAGATCTCAAGACTGTTTACACAGAACTGTTCATCACAGAGGGAGATATGAAAGATGTCAATCACGAACATGAGATTCTGAAGATTGATGATGCTTTCAAGAACAAAAAAACACAGGACAAACCAATCAAATGCAATGATATATTTACTGAACTGAGGAAAAACAATGAGGAGAAGATTGTTCTGACCAAGGGAGTCGCTGGCATCGGAAAAACTGTCTCTGTGCACAAATTCATCCTGGATTGGGCAGAAGGAAAAGCCAATCAGAATATAGACTGTGTGTTCCTGCTTCCATTCCGAGAGATTAACTTAATGACAAATGAAGATTTCAGTCTCCACGAGTTTCTGCTGGAATTTTATCCTGAACTGAAGGACCTGGAGAAATCAAAGTTATATAAGGAATGTAAGCTAGCGTTTATATTTGATGGACTTGATGAGAGTCGACTTCCATTGAACTTTAAAAGTAAAACACTGGACACTGTTGAGGAAAGATCATCTGTAGATGTGCTGTTCACGAGTCTGGTCAAAGGGAATCTGCTTCCATTAGCGCTGGTCTGGGTGACCTCACGACCAGCAGCAGCCAATCAGATCCCTCCTCGCTATGTAGGTTTGTTCACAGAAGTGCGAGGATTCACTGAACACCAAAAGGAGGAGTTCTTTAGAAAGACAATCAAAGATGAAACTGTAGCCTCCAGAATCATCTCACACATTAAGACGTCTCGTAGTCTCTACATCATGTGCCACATTCCTGTGTTCTGCTGGATCGCAGTCACAGTACTTCAGGATATTCTCATTGAGAACAATGCAGAGAACATCAGCACAACACTCACTGAAATGTACATTCACTTCCTGCGGATACAGATGGACATGAATAGCCAGAAGTATGATGAACAAGAAGAAAGAGAATGTACAAAGCTATTAGATTCAAATAGAGAAATGATTTTGAATTTGGCCAAGCTAGCATTTGAACAGCTGAAACAGGAAAATGTTGTGTTTTATGAGAAAGATCTGAAAGCATGTGGAATTAATGTGAGTGAAAGTACTGAGTTCACAGGAATGATCGCTGAGATCTTTAAGAGGAAACATGGACTTCATGAAGCAAAGGTCTTCTGCTTTGTGCATCTAAGTGTTCAAGAGTTTCTTGCTGCTGTGCATGTGTTCCTCTGCTACCTGAAGAAGAAAATAGAGGAGCTTTGTTTTTTCTTTGATGAGCCAGAAGAAAATGTCACATTGCAGAAGCTACTGCAGAAGGCTGTTAACAAAGCCATGGAGAGTCAAAGAGGACATCTGGACCTGTTCCTGCGGTTTCTAATGGGCATCTCACTAGAATCTAGTCAAAACTTGCTCCAAGGCCTGCTCACACACACTGAAGACACCACAGAGAGCATCAGACAAACTACCGAATACATTAAACAAGTACAAAACAAGAATATCTCAGATGAAGCTTCAGTCAACCTGTTCTACTGCTTACTAGAGCTCAAGGATCATTCATTATATGAGGAAATCCAGAGACACCTCAGTTCAGATGAACATCCAGGACTTTCATCTTCAATGTGCACAGTGCTGACCTATGGATTAGCTATAACAGAGAAGGTCCTGGATGAGTTCAACCCAAAGAGGTTTACATCATCATCTTCAGATTACAAGAGACTCATTCCAGCTGTGAGATGCTGCAGAAAGCCTTGAGTTTCCACTGTCACTGTATTAATCACATGTTTGATTCTATATCACCCAAAAATTAAAGTAACACTGTGTGAATTCTTGCTGACCTGCTTATAGAGGGTACGATGTATTACTGCAGAAACACTGAACCTCAGAAAATGATCTGAGCAAACATTGTGTTTTGGCAGATTTGACAGCTGTGGTCCTTAATAAACGGCTGTGTAACCTATCTTCCATCCTCCAATTATCAAACTCCTCACTGAGAGAGCTGCATCTGAGTAACAATGACTTGCTGGATTCAGGAGTGAAGCTGCTGTCTGTTGGACTGAAAAATTCAGACTGTCAACTGAACATACTGAGGTTTGGCTTTCACATTCACTCATTCTCTATATTCAAACATGTGCATGAACATGTGTTTTATAACTATATCTAGCAGATATTTCCCCCTATCTATATTGTAATATGAATCTATCAGTGATGTTTTATCAAGGCAGGCAATGCTTATGCAAATAAAATAAAAAAAACTAATGAGAAAACATCTCGGGTTACGACTGTAACCCTTGATCCCCGAGAAAGACAAGCACTGGGCACAGACAAGGTGTCCTTCGATATGCTACGATCCCCTATCGTGAACAAACCGGCATGAAGAAGTTGAAACATTGTCCAGTGTGACGCTGTCGCTGCCCGCCGCAAGCCCTCGGGCGCACTGCAGTTGCGTTCGGCGGGGCTGTTATGTCAATGTGTGGTGCCCGAGCGATCTTGACACGTCGGGATTCCACACGATTTCCTGAGGCAGTGGTTCCCAATCCCAATTTTATCTGACACTCACATTTGAGGTCATGGAGTCTTCACTAATGAGCTGATGACTTGAATCAGGTGTGTTTGAATAGGGAGACATCTCAAATGTGCAGTGTTGGGGGTTCTCCAGGACCAGGATTGGGACCCAAGTTGGTGCAATGTGATAGTGAGATGGAAGATTCAACCGGTAAGTGACATCGTTGATCTGCCTCTGGATGGTGAAAGGATCTATGTTGCAGGGACTCAGCTTATGACAGGGCAGAAAAAGAAGTTTGGGAGCCAGGATGGCAGTGGGAGCTGCAGATCTTCGTGCATCGGCCTGGTTCTTTAGTCTCCATACTGCCTGTTGCAGGTGGATATGAGTCTCAGACCCTCTCACTGTCCTGGAACCAGTGGTTCATAGCTGGAACATCTGACAGCTCTCCTGACCAGAGAAACGGAGCATTTGGTAGCCAAGTATGCACTGGAAAGGTGTTAAACCAGTGGTGGTCTGATGAAGGGAGTTCTAAGCATGCTCAGCCCAAGGAAGGAAGTGATTCCAGCTGTGCTGGTGATTGTGGCAGTAGAAACGCAGCTCTCTCCCGATCCCCTAAATTTTTACGTTCAGTCTGGCAGCTGGTTTGGGGGTGATAACCTGAAGATAACCAATAAATTCAAGATGGCGGTGCGACAGCAACTCACAGCGGCCGCTCTAGATCCAAATGGTGCTATTTCTGTGTTTTTAGACCGTTCTATATACAGCGGTACAACCGATGTTCATATATATATATCATCGACAGACCCTACTCAAATACAGAAATAATCCAAAAACTGCACTGCGAGACGATCTGATGAAGATTCTACGTGCTTGTAAGGATACACTCGCCGGCCCGAAAAGCGGAGTCCAGCGGTCTAGTTGTATGTTTAATGTGCATTCAGTCTTTTACTTGTGCTTCTGAATTGATCACGATTTAGTTTCAATTTTAGTCAAGCTCCATGTTCAATCTGACTCCAATTTTAAGTACTCATTAAATTTAGGCGATATTTCTAATTAAAAACTGATCACAATATTAAATTGTTATATTTGACTTATACTGATCTCTTCTGAAATCATTATTTCTAGTAGATTAAAGTGCAGTCTGGTGTTTCCGCAAATCTGCGTTCTAGGACAGGTCATACTGAAGTACCAATGAATGGACCATGGGGGACATCTTTAGGGACTTTTGATTTCTGACTGTTACTAACTTAACAAGTTACAATTTTCATGATTATAGAAAGAAAATACACTTTTTGTTATTTGCTAGCAGGGTGCGGCATACTTAAAGGTATTATAATTACCCTCCCTGTATCCTCTGAGTAAGTACAGAACTGGCCAGTTCTAGAGTTCTTCTAAGCGACACTGGGTCATTAATGAACGAATAATTGAAAGTATGGGATTTCCAGAATAATCAAATATCTAAATTAATGTCGGTGCCGATGGCCTCGTGGGCAGCACGCTGACATGTTGTGCCTTTGCGCTTTAGGCGTCCCGAGTTCGAGTCCCAGCTTGTGGACCTTTCCCGATCTCACCCCCCCTCTCACCCACTTCCGTTCCTGTAGACCTACTGTCCTATCTAAATAAAAGACATAAAACGCCAAAAATAATCTTTAAAAAAAAAAAATCTAAATCAATAAACAATTGATATTTGTTATCAGTTTTTAATTTAATTCTAAATTAATGTCACAGCTGAAAGTGTGCAGTTGATCTCTCCGGAGCTAGACTAAAATTTAAACTAAATTCTGATAAATTCAGAAGCGCAAGTAAAAGACAGAATATGCATTAAACCTTCAACCAGGCCGCTGGACTTCACTTTTGGGCTGGTGGGTGGATCCTTACACACTCTCGGTTTGCTACAGAGACCAGGCCCCCAGTTTCCGGCATCGCCTGATGCCAGGAACCAGGGGAGGGGACACCGAAAGCAGTGCTAGAGGAAGCATAAGTGTGGGAAGAGAGCAGGAGTCCGCGCTAGGCTAAAAACAAACCCTAGCCGGCCATCTGTCCCGTCTGTCATGCTCTCCAATGTCTGCTCCCTGGACAATAATTTGGACTACATTTAACTTCAACTAGCTACACGAAGTGAGTTCAGGGACTGTTGCATCTTTGTTTTCACAGAGACATGGCTCAGTAACAGAATTACGGATGCCGCCATTCAACTAGACGGGCTCTCTGTGTTTCGTGCCAACAGCACCCTGTGAAAATGCAGCATATGCTGGTTAGGTATGTTTTATGCTGGTCCTTTGCTGGTTTTAAGCTGGTCCTTTGCTGGTTTATGCTGGTCCTTTGCTGGTTTAAACTGGTCCTTTGCTGGTTTAAGCTGGTCCTTTGCTGGTTTATGCTGGTCCTTTTGCTGGTCCTTTACCAGCACATGACCAGCATAAACCAGAAAAAGGACCAACATAAACCAGCATCCCAGCGTCAAAAAACATACCTAACCTGCATATGCTGGTTTTGTGGTAAGACTTGCGGCGGTGGCTTGTGTGTTTACATCAACATAAAATGGTGCATGAACTCTATACTGGTCTCTAGATACTGCTCATCGCTAGTGGAGTTTGTGGCTGTTAAATGCAGACCTTTTTATGTCCACATATTGCACCACAGTTTTGTATCCGGATTGTACCTCCTCCTAGCACTAATGCTAAAGCTAACAAGGCACTGAATTGTGAATTGTATGGTGCTATCAGTGAACTGCAAAACACACAACATGAAGGACTGTTTAATTTAGTGTGAGATTTCATATTTCAATACACAATAAAAGCGCTATATAAATGCCTCATTCATTCATTCATCTATGTTATGCTGATTCCAGCATACAGACCGCTCGTCAGACGCGACAGACCGGTTCTGAAGGAGGTCAGAACCTGGCCAGCACGTTCTGACTCCAGGACTGTTTTGAGCAGACTGACTGGCACATATTCCGAGAGGCTTCAACAACTAGCAACTCCATACACTTGGAGGAATATGCAGCATCGGTGACCAGCTACATCAGCAAGTGCATTGATGAAGTCACAGACTCCAAGGCAATCACTACACGCTCCAACTAGAAGCCGTGGATGACTGCAGATGTGCGTGCACTGCTGAAGTCCCGTGACTCTGACTTAAGAACGGGTGATAAGGCAGCACTAAGAACAGCAAGGGCCAAACTGTCTCGGGCCATCAGAGAAGCAAAGCATGCACACTCCCAGAGAATCCACAGCCAGTTCAGGGACAGCAACGACACTCAGCGTATGTGGCAAGGCATCCAAACCATCACCAACTACAGGCCAACACCACCTGCCTGTAACAGTGATGCCTCCCTCCCAGATGCGCTGAATGACTTCTACGCACGTTTTGAGGCGCAGGGCTCTTTTCTGGGACCACCTCTCTTGTTTATTATTTATCTTTTACCAATTGGTTTTATTTTTTAGGAAATATGGGGTTCAATTTCATTGTTATGCTGATGACACCCAACTTTATCTGTCTTCTAAACCTACTACTGTTTTTGGGTGTCATCTTGGACAGTACTTTATCGTTTGAAGCTCATATTAACAACATTACTCGTACTGCGTTTTTCCACATACGAAATGTTAATCGTCTTCGTCCTGTGCTCTCAACAAAGAGTGCTGCTATTCTTGTACATGCTTGAGTAACATTACAACTTGATTACTGCAATTCCTTGTTTTATTCACTCCCTTCTAAATCTATACACAAACTTCAGAATTGGGATGGACAAGGATAGGAGCTGTGCAAAAGGCTGCCTTCAGATGTTGGTAAGCTTTGGTTGTGGTTCCAGGACAGAGACTTGGGCCGGTTTGTGAGTAACTTGGTGAGTAGAGCACAGATCTGACTGCAACTGGCAATGAATTCTCTGTAGAAGTTGGCAAAGCCCAAGAAATGTTGTAAATCCTTGACTGAGTTGGGTTGTGGCCAGTCTCGGATGGCTTGTACCCTTTCTCTGGTCCATCTGGATTCCATGCTCACTGATGACATACCTGAGGAAGTGAATGATCTTGCGGTGAAACTCACACTTTACCAGCTTCAGGTACATATAGTATTCCATGAGCTTCTGGAAAACCTGTGTCACATGGTGGCGATGTTCAGCCAGGTTTTATGAAGGCAATCTTCCGTTCATCATTTCCATGAAACCGGGTGAGGTTATAAGTGCTCCACAGGTCCAGCATGGTGAAGATGTGAGCTCTCTGTATTTGTTCCAGCACAGCAGGGAGCAGAGGTAGGGAATAACAAAACCTGACAGTTTGAGAGTTGAGAGCACAGTAGTTGATGCACAGCTGCAAGCCTCCGTCATTCTTTCTGACAAAGCGGCCCCGGAGGCTGCTTTGCCATGGCCTTCTGAAGTACCTGCTCCACCGTGGCCTCCTAGGCTGCCAGATCTGCCATGGCTCCCCGAGTCCCCTGATCCGCCATGGCCGTCTGAGTTCCCTGCTCCACCATGGCCTCCTAGTCTGCCTGCTCCGCCATGGCACCCCGAACTGCCAGATCCACCATGGCCTCCTGAGTCCCCTGATCTGCCGTGGCCTCTTGAGTCCCCTGCTCCGCCATGGCCTCCGAGTCTGCCTGTTCCACCATTGCCTAGTCTGCCTGCTCCACCATGGCCTCCTAGTCTGCCTGCTCCACTATGGCCGCCTGCCCAGTTCCCCCGTAACCCAAGGAGGAGGATGAAGAGAAAAGGACTGTTCTCTGCCTTCATCCTAGCCCCAGAGCTCGCTCCAGTGTCGGCTCCAGCCCCTGAGTTTGCTCCAGTGCCAGTTCCTCAAAAGCACCTTGCTGTGCCTGCTCCTCCAGTGCCAGCTCCTCGTAAGAGCTTCCCAGTTCCCCAGTCTAGCCCAGTGTGGATTCCTGATCCCCTGTTGAGTCCAGGGAGAGCTCCTGATCCCCTGTTGAGCCCAGAGAAGGCTCCAGAACCCAGTTATTGCCCAGGGAGTGCTCAAAATCCCGTTAGCCCAGGGAAGGCTCCAGATCCCCAGTTAAGCCCAATGAGGGCTCCAGATCCTCAAGTAAGCCCAGGGAGGGCTTCAGATCCCCAGTTACCCAGGGAGGGCTCCGTATCCTCGAGTAAGCCATTAAGGGTCCAGATCCCCAGTTAAGGCCCAGGATGTTCTCCTGTCCCCTGTCATGGCCTGGAGGGCCTCAGAGCCCTTAAGCATCCCCAATTATTTTGTGGGGGGGGGGCTAGTAAGGGCTCCATCCCGGAGAGGCGTGGGCTGGTCCCGCGGCCTCAGATGCCGCTTTGCCGTGGCCTTCGAAGTCCCTGCTCATCCGGGCCTCCTGGCTTGCCAATTCCTCCTGGCTCCCCGAGTCCCCTGATCTGGCCATGGCCCTCTGATTTCCCTGCTCTCCGTCCTGGCCTCCTATCTGCCTGCTCCCACCATGCCGCCTGGTTCCCGCTCACCATGACCTCCCTAGTCTGGCCCTCCGACTGCCTGATCTGCCATGGCCGCCCCAAACTGCCAGATCCCCCAACGTGCGCCGCCCTGTAGGCCCTTCCGCTCCATTCACCCTGTTCCTAAGGGCCATCCAGAGCGCCCACCCCCCCTCCCCCCGTTGATGTTCTATCCGGGAGGGGGCGTCAGTTCAGACGGTTTGTTCCGTGTTTTGTGTGTTTTGCTCCCCATGTGCCGTTCTTGCCCTTATTTGGTATTCTTCCTGTTCCTGCTGCCTGATTGTTTCTAATTTGAGTCCAGGTGTTCCCCGTTTAGTTCGTATTGTTCCCAGGTGTGTCCCTTTAGTTTCTGTGCAGTTAAACCCTGTGTTTCCCAGTGTTTTCCATCTGCTGTTAAATGTCATGCCTAAAGTTTCAGTGTTTTGTATCCCTTTTTTTATTTGAATTAAATTCTAGTTGAAGTGTTCTCCTGCGTCTCCTCGTTCCTTCCTCCCTGAGTGACCGTGACAACTGTGTAGCATTCTCGGAATGTAGGCTATAGGGTAACATTTTATGTCACACCTTTGCATTATGTGAGTTTCTTTGTCTTATTTTCATAAAATAAAATGCTACAGTATTTAACTTTTCCTTTCTATCAACGAATGATAATTCTGAAAGAAACTGCTCCCGATTTATACTGTTTTCTATAATAATGAACGCAACTTTCAGGCATCTAAATGACAGATAAACGCTGTGCTTACCTTATTTCAAGGTTGTTGTTAATGCTGTGGTTATTTTAACAGTTTCCTTCATACATTCGGCTTAACAACATTAAGTTAAAAGTCATTTAACATTCAATGGAACTGTGCATATGCTTTTAGACACTTACATTGTTTTGGCCCTGCCAATGCAATAAATGCGCAGCCTTCAACTGTTCAGGCTATCTCAATGGTATGACCGAGAGCCACTGAAATATTACAGAAAAGTAAAACTACTTTACCTACAATAATGCTCCATGAGTACTAAGGAGAGATCACACATTGGCTGGTTAAAAATTGTCCATATAAAGCTATGATCTGCGGAGCGCGGCAAGCTCATCCTCCCATCAGGCGTAAATAGAGAATGTGAGGCATGAAAAAAACACATTCAAGTCTCCATTAATTTGTGCTTGTAGTAATTTAATGTTTATATATTTTAACCCTCTGGGGTCGACAAACGTGCTGGTGTATTTTGTGCCATTTTTGGTTACACTTTACTTGAAGGGGTGTGCATAAGACTGACATGACACCTTCATAATCATGACATGACATCTACATAATCATGACATGACACATGTCATGAATATGAAGGTTTTTTATGCATGTTTATGACAACTGTCATTAAGTGTCATTCGCTCAGTTTTGTAATTTTTAATGCAAAGATGACATTTTTTGAGATGTCTTTGTTATGGGCTATTGTTAGGGGTAGGGGTAGGGTTATGTTAGGGTTAGGTCAAATAATGTCATTTTTTGCATTAAAAATGACATAACTGAGTGATTGACACTTAATGACAGTTGTCATAAAGATGCATAAAACCTCTTTCATATTCATGTGTCATGTCATGATTATGAAGGTGCATGTCAGTCTTATGCACACCTCTTCAAGTAAAGTGTAACCAACATTTTTTTCTGATAACCCCAAATTACTCCGTCTCCTCTCTCCGCTTGTTCCTGCTGCCCGATCTCCTTAGCACCGCGATCCCCCTCAGCAGCGAGTGCTCTCTGACAGCATGTCCCTCCTTCCTCCCGGGTTTCGGCACCAATGTAACAAAGTTTGTAGTTCGGGAAGGAGGAGGCGGGAACTGGCGAACATTTAAATACTTTAATAAAATAAACAAACTCAAAATGAAAGTAAGGCGGAAGCCCCTCACGGACGACTGCCGCACACAAACACAAAATAAAATCCAGGCCTGGCCCTCTCTCCACCACTGTCGTTACTCCCCCTGTTATCCTTCCGGAGCTCCTCCGTTAGACTCGAGACCGGTGAGTGGTGCTGGTGTCGCTCATTATCATTACTCCACCGGCCTCGCTCCGTTCACACGGCTCTCGGCCCCACCCCACTCGTCACAGAGTTCTTCTCACTAATAACTAACTAGTCGCTATGAATTTTGCCTAAATACTTCCTAATTACTGCTAGTAATACGTAGTAATATTTTAACTTAATATTGGTAGGGTTTTAAGGTTAGAAATAGTTGTTCTTGCGATAAGACATTAATATGTGCTTTTTTTAAGTAATAGGCCTTATAAACAGCCAATATCCCAGTAATATTCATGCTAATAACCAACTAGTTAATAGTGAGAAGTGGAACTAAAGTGTTACCCCATATTCTATTAACCACCAAAGGAGTTAAGTGAGAATGGTACGATAAAGCATGCATTTAAGTTAGACCTTAAATTTTATGTTAAATCCACTATTGTATTGTATAGGGCTGCCCCCTAATAGTTGACTAGTCGATAGGCTTGGTCAACCAAAATTTTATTAGTCCCTTAGTCGCAGAAAAAAAAAATCCACATTGGCGATGTCACACAGATCGTTGGTTTAAATATTTTCACACATGCTAGCATAACCAAATTTACTGTATTTACTAGTTGCCATATCAACACTATAAAAAAGTGCGTCAAAATTCAAAAGCCTTTTGAAGATGTCACTGAATATTACACAGATGTTACAATGTACCCCACCTATGGGGCTTGTTGTCACATTGTACTAGACAAGTGTATTAATGTGGATAAAAAATGATACTCTGAACATCACGTGGATTTACACAAACTGAGAAATTCAAAAAGTGTTAGGTTGTGCCCCGCGCTCCCCTACACATTTTACTTTGATTTTTTCCATTCCTGACTACATGTATAATCAAGTGAAACATTATGAAGTAGGTTTCATTTCATTGCATCTAAATGTCTCACGATGCCATTTAATGTTTTATAAAACTGTACTACTGCTGAGGGTGAGCTGAGGCAGGACTCTTGAGGACTTGATAGACTTTTATTCTAATGTACCCAGTCTTCTGTCATCATCTGCCTGTCCTGTTACGGCCATGGAGACCATTTATGAACTCCCTGTCTGTCCTGAACTGTCAGCCTGTCTTGAACTGTCTGCCCATATCGAACTGTCTGTCTGTCCCATCTTGACCATGGAGGTCATTCCCCTGTCTGCTGCACTCCTGGTGTTGGGAGTTGCGATCTGGTGTGGGTGGGCAGCACACACCATCCCAGAAAGCCCTGATGCTCACAAATTCCCACCTACCCTCACTCTCCTGCCTCCTCCTGTCTTCCCTGCTGCTACAGCTCCGCCACTGCTGTCTCCTGTCAGCCCCTCAGCTCACCCTCAGCCCACCATCTGTGCGGTGGATTCCTTGTCTCCGCCTCCAGCCTCTGAGTCCTGGAGTCCGCCTCGGCCCATCGACCCAGTGGCTCCAGCATGGCTCCTAGCTCCCTCATCTCCACCGTGGCATGACAGTTCACCAGCTCCCTCGTCCTTCCGGCTCCACCTTGGTCAGTATTCAACTATTCGCCGCCTCAGTACTCCACTCCTCCGGGTGTGCCCGGCTCTGTCAGGCTCCTCCTTCCCTCCGGCTCCACCTTGGTCCCCTGTCGCTCCGGCTCCGCCTTGGCCCTCCAGATCCTCCCTGGCTCATTGGCTCTCCACCTCGGGATCCACCACCACCTGCTCCGCCGCCGTCGGTCGACCCCCTGGAGTTGTCAGCCCTTCCTCCACAATGGTTCCTCCCTCCGTCGGCTTCACTGTGGGTTGCCTTCATGGCTGCGGCCTGAGTCCTGCCTGGCTCCTCCTGCTCCAATTCCCTCTTGTCTTCTCCCTGGCTCTTCCCTCGATCTTCGCCACCCTGGCTCCTCCCTCCATCCGATCCGCCGTGGTTCCTCCTGATTCCATTATGGGCTCCTCCCTCCTTCATCTCCACCCTGGGCTCTGTCTGTCGTCCACCTCCTGGTGGTCCGTCCTCCTCCTGAACCTCCAACAGAATTATCTGCCAGCCCATTTGCCATCCCTTGTCACCATCTCACCGCAGTCTCCTTACCCTTTTCATTTTTGCACACATCATCAACCTGTTTTTACTTTGGTTGCCTTTTGTGTTCATTGACCTAGTTTCTATTTCCCCTTAATTGCCTTAGTTAGTTCACCTGTGTCTAGTTAATTTAGTCATTAGTTCCTCTCTTCCGTTTGTATAAATTCCATTCCTTTAGTTCTCTGAGTTGCTGGTTATTAATGTTATTACTTTTGTCTCTGTTGCATTGATTTACACTTCGTTGGATTGCCTAGCCTTACCTGTTTGGATTTTCTGTTTGTTCTCCTGAGTATTATTATTAAAAACTGTGTATTTGGAATAAACCTTCGTTGTGTGCTTTGTATCCTGCCAACGAATGTGATAATAGGCTATAAACAATTAAAGGCTCATTATTATGAATTATATGGTTTATTAATATACCATTCACCCTTATTAATAAACCATAATAAGATGAACCCAAAACTTTCCCCTTATTGCGCTTAATGCAAAACATCAATTGGTAATTATATTCATTGTATCTGGTCTTGTCACAAAATTCAGTTGTACTGGAAGAAAATTGCAGACCACACTGGTAATCTAAATGTGCAGTAGCAGTATTTTTTTCATGCTCACAGCAGCATGTTTGTGGATGTATTGGCAGTAGCAGCATAGCAGATCTATTCCAGCAAGTCCAAACACATTAATATTGTCATGTATATTAGCATGCTAAACACTACGAGAGTTGTCATGACAGAATTTCATTAACTGCAACACGGCTGCCGTGTTACTTTTAGCACTCTGTAGTGTGGACACATGAACACAGTGTTAATTTAACAACAGCAATTTTGCTGTGGTGCACTGAAGAGTAAACCTGATAAACACATAAATTTTGCTGTTTATTTTATTCTATACACAGGCTATGTGGGTGTAATCTCACTGCTCAGTCTTGTGAGAGTTTGTCTTCAGCTCTTCAGTCATCAAACTCTGTCCTGAGAGAGCTGGACCTTAGTAACAATGACCTGCAGGATTCAGGAGTGAAGCTGCTTTCTGATGGACTGAGGAGTCCAAACTGTCAGCTGGAGACACTGAGGTTTGAGTTCAGATACTTCACTGGGTTTTTATTTGTTGCTAAAAATTATACTAAGATTTAATCTGTATCCATTTACTTTGTGTTTTTTCTTGTTCAGATTGTCCTTATGTAATCTCACTGCTCACTCTTGTGACAGTTTGTCATCAGTTTTACAATCCTCAAACTCTGTCCTGAGAGAGCTGGACCTGAGTAACAATGACCTGCAGGATTCAGGAGTGAAGCTGCTTTCTGATGGACTGAGGAGTCCAAACTGTCAGCTGGAGACACTGAGGTAAATGGTTTTCCATAAAACAACTAACAAAATCTATTACAATAAATGACCGTTACAAATTGTCAAAAAATGGATAATCTGTTCTAAGTGGAATGCCGGAGCAGATGACAAAAAAAACAACATTGCAGGGATGTTATTATTATTATTTTTTTTAAGTGGATTGCATCAAGATTATAACGGTAAAATGGCCTGAAACAGTTATTCCTTTACTGTTAACTTTCAGTTATTGCTATTTCACTGAATAGTTGTCACACTTATTCTGTGCAGTGTACTATTAACTCTTTCCCCACCAACGTTTTTTTTTTTTTTAATTGCCATCCACCCCCAGGGTTTTTGACGATTTTCGCAAAAATTTGATGACCCACAGAATATTTTCTGTAATTATATGAAAACACTATATATCAAAATAAAGAACTGGGCCTCTGTTTTAAAAACAAACAAACATTTTATTTTATCTTCATTTGTTCTTATTTTATCACCAACATTCTGGACATTCTGAAAAATTTTTATTAAAGGAGTGCATTTTCAAGCAGAATACATTCAGATGTCGTTTCCTTCATATATACAACCTTCAAGAATAATTAAAAATTAAAAATAAATGTAAAATAAATTAAATTTAGGCACTGTAATTAGCTTTTGAGTGGTACACAGAGTAACATTTCTCAGGATGTAAGGGGACGCCACAACCTTTGCAGTAGAACGAGGTCTCCCTCCACAACCCCCTAAATTAACAATTCATTAAAGTCTACAGGTTATTCTGAATCAAGAGCAGCAGCATCACCATCAATGACTAAATCTAAAGATTAAGGTCTCTTCTCTTCTATTTATTCTTGTCCCTCTACCTTAACTATATGTTTCTTTGAATGCCATAAATCCACCTACTAGTTCTATCCTCCTCCTATTGGTTCTGCTCCTCATTTGTTGTTTAATTATACTCTGTGCTTCAGTCTTCCTATATTTCACATTTTTTTCTACATCTCTTTACTATGTATATTTATTTGCACTCCTATCTCGTTTTACTCTCACATGAGCTAGTACCCATACAAATATAACTCTTAATCCCATCATCGGAATCATATACACAGCTAGTCAAAAGTTGAACAGTAAGATTTTTTATGTTTTATAAAGAAGTCTCTTCTGCTCACCAAGCCTGCATTTATTTGATTCAAAGTACAGCAAAAACTAAATATATTTTAAAATGTAATTTATTCCTGAGATTTCAAAGCTGAATGTTTTTGAGCATTTTAGCATCATTACTCCAGTCACATTTCCTGTCTAAACATTGAATATATGATTTCTACTCAAAAAACATGTATTATTATTATTATGATGTTGAAAACAGCTGAGTAGGTTTTTTTTCAGGTTTCTTTGGTGAATAGAAAGTTCAGAAGAACAGCATTCATCTGAAATATAATCTTTTGTAACATTATAAATGTCTTTATCATCAATTTAAAGCATCCTTGCTAAATAAAAGTAATTTCTGTAATTTCGTATAATTGCTTTTTCAGATATCATAAAGTATTGGTTGGTTGTATTAACTATTCTGAAAACATTTAAGAGTTTTATTCACAGTGTTTTGAGAAAATTATTTGCATGATTTGAAATTTGTATGAAATGAATGAAAACGTACAATCTGTTTAGGACAATTATAAAGTGTTCAGATCACTGTGTAAACTGTTTTGAGAACAGTAACCTGAGTTTGGAGAAATGTGTTAAATCAACTGAGAAAATGTGGAATGTTTATAAAATGGTGACTATAAAAAGATGACTGACAGTCTGGTTTACAGTGACACGTAATCATGCAACAGATCACAATTTTGAGACACTGTACAATAGTTTGTACCAAAGTTTGTCTCCTCCTCTGCTACACACTCAAATGTATCTAGTTTTTCTTTACGAAAATAGAACAATTTTAGGTCAGTGGTTTTCAAACCTGTTCTGGAGCATGCTCAGCACCGCACATTTTGTATGTCTCCCTATATCAGACACACCTGATTCAACTCACAGGCTCATTATTAAGAACCGCAAAGCTAAGTGGGTGTGTGAATAAGGGAGACATACAAATTGCGTGCTACATCCCAGACAGTTTGAAAACTGTTTTATATAGTGTAGTTAAGGAGGAAATTGGGATACAGCAGACTTGTTTTCTTTCTTGAGGATCTCAGGCAGTTCGGAGCAAGAGTTGTTAAGCATACACCCGTAACAGCCATTTCCCGTCATGTTGACATGTTGAGTGTCAGTATTTTTTATATTTGTACAGCATACATGTGATGTCCATTTTTAACATGAGGTAAACGCATTTTTAAATTCAAAATATCTCGTCTTTTCAACAGGAACACAGTTTTAATGAAATTTGGAATTTTCCATATAATTGTTTTAAAACTAAATATACCTAATAATGCCAAATAACATTACATATATACAATACTTACTCACTTTTGTGACTATACAGTCTGTTTTAAGTATAAGCTTTATGTAAACACTGGAGGCAGAAGAATGGAGGTTTCTATAGAATGATCCAGAAGGGACATGACACGGTGAGAGAAATAAAAATTGGCTTAAAGTGTCATGAACCCACCTGTTTCAGCACTGGTCTTTCACGATCTTACACTCATAAACAGACCTCCATAAATGGGCCGTGTAAGCGTGGGAAAGTGGAGTGTAGAGGGGTGGATAGAGGGG
>JADLZN010010259.1:0-22500 GCA_018155175.1 Sinocyclocheilus anophthalmus | reverse complement strand
GAAAGTGCAGAGAGCTCGCCACTGTATTCACACGCAAATGAGGAGCTTGTTGATGCATTGACTCAATGTGTTGACAATGAGTTGTTTAAGTCATGGAATAAACCGCACGACTGTCTAAGCCTCCTGTTAGTTTATAATAACATTTTAGGAGCATGTGAGTACGGTTATGGGATGATGCCTCGGGTGGAAGAGGCTTTAGCCAGCTACCTCTCCCCTGACATTGCTTCGTTCCTCAAAGCCCCGGTACTGCACACCAAACCTTGTCGTGATACATCATTATTGGCGGGCAGGGCTTATATGGCGGCAGGTCGCGCTGGTGCATGCCTGCATACAATAGCGCTTATGCAGGCATACCAGGCTGTTATTTTAAAAGATTTAGATGAGGGCGAGGGACCAACTCCGGATGATTTAGTAGAGCTGTGTAGAGTCACAGATTTGTCTCTCTGTGTTACCAAGGAGACGGCCCGTGCCATCGGCCACTCCATGGCAGCTATGGTAGCCACGGAGAGACATCTGTGGCTAAACTTACCTGGGATAAAGGAAAGGGACAGGGCCTTCCTCCTAGATGCCCCGATATCGCCTTCTGGCCTGTTTGGTGATGCAGTCAATATGGTCGTCGACAGGTTTCAGGAGGCGAAAAAGCAGTCTGCGGCTTTTAAGCAGTACCTCCCTCACCACTCTAAATCTAAGAAGGCTGCTTCGAGTGGGCAACCCCAGCTGTCATCAAGCTCCTCGTACCAGCAGGTACAAAAGGAGAGTGTCGCTTCTAGAGCCCCTCCTCAGGGATCTTGGCAACAGAGGCGACACTCTTGCCCGAAGCCTGCTGAGCCGAAGGTCGATTTGAGGACCGTCCTTCAGGCGAGAAAAGCTTCAGGATAGAGGTCCTAGCTTTCACAGGGCCTCTGAGGGTTGCCCTCCCGGGATGGAGCAATCGAGGTCGTTTCCACCTCGGAACCCTCAGGAAATCAATGTTGGAATCCCACCGTTCAGTACGCTTCGGGCCATATCAATTTTCGGGCGAAAGCACGCTGCAGTGTCCACCTCAAAGGCTTGTGGCCTGGCAGCAATAGCGTTCGCACACAGAAAATCGTTTTTGATGTTTTCCTGCCGGAATTGGCCTCGAAGAGCACCCGTCACCTCGGAGGGCTGATTCCCTTAGTAGATTATATCAGTGAATGGCGATGCTTTCTGAATATATCTCCATGGGTCCTGCGTACAGTAGAAAGGGGGTACAGACTGCAGTTCGGTTACCGCCCCCCGAAGTTCAGTGGGATGGTCTGGACTGTGGTGCACCCCGAGCAGGGTCGGGTGATGGAACAGGAAGTTCACTCCCTGTTGGTAAAGGAGGCCATAGAATGTGTACCTCCGCCAGACAGGGAGTCCGGGTTCTACAGCCGGTACTTTATAGTTCCAAAGAAGGATGGAGGGTTGTGTCCAATTTTAGATTTGTGGAAATTGAATCATTCTCTGAGGAGATTCAGGTTCAAGATGCTCACTATTCCCACCATCGTGAGTCAGATCAGATCCGAGGACTGGTTTCTCACGATAGATCTAAAGGACGCATACTTCCATGTTTCCATCATTCCTTCTCTCAGGAAGTTCCTGAGGTTCGCTGTCGTCCTTGGCCACATCCAGAGCTTGAGGTTGAGACTCAACACGAAAAAGAGCGTGTTGTCGCCCGCCCAGAGAACCACGTTCCTGGGGGTGGTATGGGACTCGACAGCAATGTGGGCACAATTGTCTTCCACTCGTATCGAGTCCATCCTGGCGATGGTTTCCAGGATAAAGCTAGGCCACGATATCACTGTAAAGCAGTTCCAAAGACTGCTGGGTCTCATGGCAGCAGCATCCAACGTAATACCTTTGGCCTTCTGTACATGAGACCCTTACAGTGGTGGTTGAAAACCAAGGGGTTTTCCTCGAGAGGGAATCCGTTCCGTATGATCCGGGTCACGCGCTGATGCCTTCGTGCCCTGTCCATAAGGAAGAATCCTTGGTTTCTGTCCCAAGGCCCAGTACTGGGAGTGTCATGTCGCCGAAAAGTCGTTTCGACAGACTCATCCGGTAACACTTCCTATGAAGCCCGTATTTATAATACATAATAAGAGTCATCTTAAGGCATTATAATGAATGCATAAAAAACCTTATAATATGTTATATAATCTTATAAATAATCATAACAACAATTATAATACATCATAATACCTACATATTTGTGGTTATAAGTTTAAGAGTATGATTATTTATAACACACAATGAACACCATATTAAATCTACTTAATTTACAGAATAATGGACTGTATCATATCTTGACATTGTTTATTTAAGATCTGCACAGTATCTTACTACAGCTTGTGAGTGGCTAGATGTTGAGTGTTTTTTTAGTGTTTCCTGTGGAGCTAATGTTAATTGATGTGAGCTTTATACTCCAACTGAAAAAAAATGCAATGTTTTATATGGTTAAATTTTATTTTGATGGTCCCCTTAATCAATCGACTATAAGCAACTACATGCCAACTAACTCTCATTAGAGTATTAGTAGGCTTAGGTTAAGGTTAGGATTGGTAGAATATTGACGTACTTGCAAAGACACTAGTGAGTCAGTTAATCTGTTTGGTTGCCATCAAAAAATAAAGGGTGGAGCAAAGATTTACAGTATCAGACCATACTGATACTCTAATGACCATAGTTTGATATGTAGTTGCAGAGTCCTTATCAACACTGTTTAAGGGTACCAGCAAATTAATCAAACTGATATTACCATACCATATTCAAAGCAATAGGAATATTCAACATTCATCTGATCTGATCTCGGATTTTATGCTGTTTGAGAGCATTGTTTTATTATTAGTATTCATTAGTAGTAGTAGATTAGGAGTAGTAGTACTTATAGTGGCTTTGACCGCTGTCAGTCCAGTAGCATAAGCAAAATGCAAGATATGAGACTTATTACTTATAACTATGAGAAATATAATCCATTGTAAAAGTGGATGCAACGTGTTAATTGTGTTATAAATCATCATACTTTTAAAAGCTATAACCACAAATAATTAAATATAATATATTAAAACTGTTCTTATGAAAATTCATGAGATAATACAACATATTATAAGGTTTTTTATAATGCATTATGCATTCATTATAATGCCTTAAGAATACCCTTATAATGTATTATAAATACGGGATTCATAAAAAGTGTTACCGCGTCTCCCTTATGAGTTGGGGGCGAGGGTCATTTGACGGCCGCTTTGCAAGAGGTCTGTGGGGCAGGCCCAGCAGTCCTCATAGCACATAAATGGCTGAAAATGGTAGCGGTCTACACGGCTGACCGCTAGATCTGGGAGAAAGCTCCTCAGAGCCATGTCCTAATACGAGCAGCCATATGTTGGTGGGCTCGTATTTGAACCAGCGGGGGGGTCTGAGGTGTGCCCTCTGTGCAGACTGGCGATCAGATCCTCCTGTGTCCAAGGGGAAACTGTCATCTCTCAGAGCGATGTATGTCCCTGGGGACCAGAATCAGGAAGCAGATGTCCTGTCGAGCAGGGGTTGAGGCCCGGGGATGGAGACTTCACCCCGAGGTGGTGAAGCATATGCAAGAGGTTCGGCCCAGTGGAAGTGGATTTGTTCACGTCTCGAGTGACGACCCACTGTCCACTGTGGTTTTCTCTCACGCATCCAGCACTGCTGAGTTTGGACGCCAGGGTATCAGACGTGGCCGAGGCTACGCCTGTAACGCTTTTCTCCCAAAAATTTAAAAAAACAAAAAAAAAAATTTCACAAAAAAACGTGACTCTCTCCCGGGAGGTCTAGAGAGGGTCCAGAAAGAAGGGGTTAGTCTATTGCTGGTAGCCCCGTTCTGGCCGGCCCGGGTATGGTTCTCAGACATTGTGTCACTCCTGGCAGGCCAGCCATGGCAGATCCCTCTGAAGAGGGACCTGCTGTCTTAGGCAGGGGGCACGATATTTCACCCTCGGCCAGAGCTGTGAAAACTGTGGGTCTAGTCCCTGAGGGGGGCTCAGTACCTGGAGGCTGGCTTGTCGGCTGGAGTGATCGAGACCATTCTCAGTTCCAGGGCACTCTCCACAAGAGATTGTACAGCCTAAAGTGGAATGTGTTTTCCACATGATGTAAAGAACGTGGGTTGGACCCAGTTAACTGCCCAGTGGCTTCAGGGCTGGAGTTCCTCCAAGATCGCTTCTCTGCTGGTCTTACCCCGTCCACACTAAAGGTGTACGTGGCTGCCATTGCGGCTTTCCACGCTCCTTTAGGTTTTGGGCCTCTGGGAAGGCACGAGCTGGTCGTGCGTTTCCTCTGTGGTGCATGGAGGATGAGGCCTGTGATTCGTTCCAGAGTCCCAACTTGGGATCTGGCTGTGGTTCTTGAAGGGCTGTCACTTGCCCCCTTTCGTACCTCTCGAGTCGGCTACGGAAATGAACCTGACTTTTAAGATGGTCTTTCTCCTAGCAATTACTTCGCTCAAGAGAGTGGGGGATCTCCAGGCCTTGGCTATCTCACCGACTTGCCTGGAGTTTGCCCCTGGAGGATTTGAGGCCATTTTACACCCTAGGCCTGGCTATGTGCCCAAGGTGCCATCTAATGTGGCACAGCCGGTGGTTCTTCAGGCCTTCCATCCTCCGCCTCATGTGACGGCGAAAGAAGAGAGGCTTAATCTGCTCTGCCCTGTCAGAGCATTGAACATCTTTATTCAGAAGTCCTCTCATTGGAGGAGGTCAGAACAGTTGTTGGTGTGCTTTGGATCACCCAAGAAGGGACTACCTGCTTCCAGGCAGACAATTAGTAATTGGATTATTCAGGCTATTGCCTTGGCCTATCAGGTGCGCGGTTTACCTTCACCTGTGGCCTTGAGGGCCCACTCTACTAGAGGCATGGCGTCCTCTAGGGCCCTCCTGTCAGGAGTCCCATTGCAGGAGATCTGCGATGCGGCTGGGTGGTCCACCCCACATACTTTCATTAGGTTTTATAGGCTGAACCTTCCCTCCACGTCGGGTGCACAAGTGCTCTCGTCCTAGGTTGTGCCTGGTTCAGCTTCACACTAGGACAGGCATGTTTCGGTGTGGCATAGGGGGTATCCGTTCCCCAAAGTGTCGTTACCGATGCAGTGTGAGTTCCCTCGAGGGGGAATGTTTCGGGTTATGACTCTAACCCTTGTTCCCTGAGAAAGGGAACAAGACACTGGGTCTCTTTGCCACACCTCTCCATACCTGGGAGCGGCTTGCTTCTTTGCAAAAGCTGACTCTGTTGTGTGCCGGCGTCCCTTTGTAGCTTCCGTGTATACCGTCACATGTTACGTCATGACACAACACCAATCAGGATTGGAATAGTTTCATTCATGCTTCAGATGCGCTACGCTGAGGGGATTCCCCAAAGTGTTGTTACCGACGCAGTGTGACTTCCCTTTCTCGGGGTACAAGGGTTACAGTCGTAACCCGAGATGATATGCTCACTTATCAAACATCCATAGTCATTAGGATCAAGTCAGTTAGAAATACCAAGGGTTCACACAAAACAAGGGGAGTCCGCTTTTAACTATTTTGTTGACCACAGTTGAAACCAGCTTTCAGAAGAGATCAGATGTGCTAAAACATTAGCCACATTTAAATGCAGACTCAAAACTCATCTGCTTAGCTGTGCATTTATTGAATGAGCACAGTGCTATATCCGAAATGATTGCACTGTATTTTACGTATAATCATTTTCTAACTGTTTTTAAATCATTTTAAAAGTTTTTAAATTCCTTGTTTTATTGTTGTGATTATTTTTTATGACTATTTTACTTCCTTTTATGTAAAGCACTTTGAATTACCATTATGTATGAAATGTGCTTTATAAATAAACTTGCCTTGCCTAGAAATGAAACTATGCTCAGTTTTCAGGAATTAAGACAAAAGTTTGATTTATCTAAAACACATTTTAAATGTCTTCTAATTAGGAATTATATTATTAAGACACAGCATCATTCTCCTCTCTTGCCAGATATGTCACCTTTAGAAAAAAAAATACTTTAAACCACTATAGTTGGGGTAGGCAAATTTGTTTATTTTATAGACTAATCTCCACTAACTGCAGGGAAAATACAGAAAATAAACGTTTGGCATGGTATCAAAATATAAGGGGGAATATATCAGAAGATGATTGGCAGAGTATCTGCCTAAAGGCCCAAACCCAGAAAATTAATACAAGGTTCAAACTTCTGCAATATAAATGGATTATGAGAGTATACATAACTCTGGATTTACTACACAAATCTAATCCCAACATTCCCGATCAATGTATAAAATGCAGTCTAGAGATAGGAATTTTATATAATTGTTTATGGAAGTGTCCCCAAGTTGAAAGTTTTTGGGGAAAAGTTGTAAACTTTTTATCCCTGGTGTTGAAACAAAATGTTGCCAAATGTCCTAAACACTGTATACTACATTATTTTTCCTATAACGTGCACTTTTATATAGTAGCTTGTCATTGGAAAAACACAGAAAGCCCTCATTTTAAACAATGGTTACAAGAATTGTCTCATTGCTTGGCTTTTGAAAAACTCAAATATTGTTAAGGGAAAACCTGAAAATTTTTCAAATTATGGAATTCCTTTATAGGATTTTTGAAAGGAAGCTGATCCATATCTATTTTCTGTGTAACTAGGCTTAACGTGCATCACCTTATGATATTAATGTACCATTGTTTTGACATCTATGTATGTGTATTGTATGTATGTGTGTGTGTGTGTTTATATATATGTATTTCTTTTTTTTCTCTTACTATTATTTTTAATTTTTCTTTTTTCGTGTTAAAGTTTCTAAAATCAATACAGACAGTGTTGAAAAAAAGTAGGAATTGATTTGTATACAAGTTCATATTAGACCATTTTTATAATAACGTTATATCTATACATTTTATTAATTATAATAAAAAAAGAGCAATTATGAGTATATATAATAAAAAAAATGTTGTGCAGAATTCTCTCGATTTTACATTTTCTCGCTAGTTTATGGACACTGGAGGATTTTCTGCTGAGTGATTACATGAGGCACTATACATTCAGTAAGTTTTAGTGTATCTTTCAACATGGATCGGATGTTCAATCAATGTTTAGGCTATTTCATGCTAATTATAGAAAAGGGTGTCCAGTGCCACCCTGAACACCACTTTGGCTCCGCCACAGCTACAGACCCTTACATCTCCCAATAATAAATCTCTTCTTTTCTCTTCATGACATTAATACTGCAGCTAAACTTCTGTCAGTGAAGTAACACGTCAGAATAAACGTGTCAGAAATCCTCATATAGAAGTAAGATCTGTGTGTGTGAATCAGTGAGAAAAGTGAATCAGTGAAATCAGTGAATCAGTACATGTCAAAAGTTATTAAAAAACATGAACATTTTGTATAACCACGTTAACACTTTGTTAGGGTTAGATAGATGAATAAAAATAAATAAATGAATAAAAGTCAGTGATAGAACTGACTGATGTCATGCAAAAGCATTCCGAGTATCCCATCGGTGTCTCTTGCTTAATCAACAAGTCTATATTAAAGATTGAGATTTGAGTCTTTTCTGACCTTGGCGGCATACCAATGTTTCATGAATCACATACCAACGATTGATGGATGACCAGTACCAGCTGCAGTTCAACCTGTAATGTGCTGCAAAAAGGTTGATATTGTCAGCCCGATGAGGGACCAATGTGTGTCTATTTCTAAGATGATTAACTGATTGATTTTATTATTTTTGTGCATTATAATCCGCGGGCTGGGTAATAAAATACATTCTGATTAATTGTTCAGGAAGCTGCAGTGAGAGAAACGGAGACGTTCCAGTTAACGTTTGAAGGGAGTAAAGCCTGTGTTTATGCTACTAAGAAAGTGTAGGCTAATAGGTTAAGGGTTAAGGCTGTAGGTTAAGAAGAACTTTTGTTTCATTTAAAAGCAGCCTACAATCAGCGTATTGTGTTATTGTTACCGTTACCTCTTATAGCTTTGACCAGGTTTGGTTCTGTCCTCCACGCAGTGCCAACTCACACCAGGAGCAAAGCAACTGGATCCGTGAGACCACAAGATTTGCCTGTCTAATGTTGTTTCTCTTGATTTTCTGTGTTTTTCTTGATTTTTGGGATTCTACCATGGGTTAGTAGGCTAAATGGTTATGTTTTGTCCGGTTTAACTGTGTTTATTGGTATGTTTATTGCTATGTCCTACTTTGTTGTACTGTAGAAGTTAAGGTCTAGTTATGAATGACAAGAACAAAAGATTTGTAGCTGTTTTTAGTAGTTTAAAATACATCCTCAATTATTTTGTGTGGCTTGATATTCATCATGAAAAACTAAGAGTTGGAATCTTTGTAATGTGACGATTGGGTGTGGGTCGGGGCGGATGTCTGAATCAGAGAAAAATATAGATGCAGGTGGGTGGCGGATGGTTAATTTATTTGAGGCAGCAGATTCGGGTGATGTTTGAGCACTTTGTATTCTCCTGGTTTTTAGCCAGCTAGGGAGTTAGGGGAGACTTCTGTATTTCTTTTGGGGATTTTAAACTTTTCTAAACCCCTAGTTAATTTAACTTTGGTTTGTTATTTTGGCCTGGATCCCCTTCTGAAGAGATGTGCTTCCAAACATCAATTTATGATATAATAAACAAACTTTTCAGCTTGTGAACAAGCCTCTATTGTGGTCATTGTGAGCTGGGACAGGAGAGGAGGAGCAAAAATATTCTTTTATTTTATTCTTGTCATCGGCCTTACCAACCCTAGACTGGTCAGGATGTGACAATATATATACTGTATATATACAACCCGAATTCCGGAAATGATGGGACGTTTTTTAAAATTTGAAAAAAATGAAAATTAAAAGACTTTCAAATCATATTTTCAAATCAATTTCAAATATTTTATTCACAATAGAGCATAGAGAACATAATAAATATTTAAACTGAGAAATGTTACACTTTTATCCACTAAATGAGCTCATTTCAAATTTGATGCCTGCTACAGGTCTCAATAAAGTTGGCACAAAGGGCTGAAAAAGCAAGACATTTTGAAAAGATTCAGCTGGGAGAACATCTAGCAACTAATTAAGTTAATTGACTTCAGGTCTGTAACATGATTAGCTATGAAAGGGATGTCTTAGAGAGGCAGAGTCTCTCAGAAGTAAAGCTGGGCAGAGGCTCTCCAATCTGTGAAAGAGTGCGTAAAAAGATTGTGGAATACTTTAAAAACAATGTTCCTCAACGTCAAATTGCAAAGGCTTTGCAAATCTCATCATCTACAGTGCATAACATCATCAAAAGATTCAGAGAAATTGGAGAAATCTCTGTGCGTAAGGGACAAGGCGGAAGACCTTTGTTGGATGCCCGTGATCTTTCGAGCCTCAGACGACACTGCATCACTCATCAGCATGATTCTGTCGTTGACATTACTAAATGGGCCCAGGAATACTTCCAGAAACCACTGTCGGTAAACACAATCCACCGTGCCGTCTGCCGATGCCAACTAAAGCTCTATCATGCAAAAAGGAAGCCATATGTGAACATGGTCCAGAAGCGCTGTCGAGTCCTGTGGGCCAAGGCTCATTTAAAATGGACTGTTTCAAAGTGGAAAAGTGTGCTATGATCAGACGAGTCCAAATTTAACATTCTTGTTGGAAATCATGGACGCCGTGTCCTCCGGGCTAAAGAGGAGGGAGACTTTCCAGCGTGTTATCAGCGTTCAGTTCAAAAGCCAGCATCTCTGATGGTATGGGGTGCATAAGTGCATACGGTATGGGTAGCTTGCATGCTTTAGAAGGCACTATGAATGCTGAAAGGTGTATAAAGGTTTTATAGCAACATATGCTCCCCTCTGGATGACGTCTATTTCAGGGAAGGCCTTGTGTATTTCAGCAGGACAATGCAAAACCACATACTGCAGCTATTACAACAGCATGGCTTCGTAGTAGAAGAGTCTGGGTGCTGGATTGGCCTGCCTGCAGTCCAGATCTTTCACCTATAGAGAACATTTGGCTCATCATTAAACAAAAAATACGTCACAAACTCTTCAGCAGCTGGAAACCTATATCAGGCAAGAATGGGATCAAATTCCAACACCAAAACTCCAGAAACTCATAACCTCGAAGTCCAGATGTCTTCAAACTGTTTTGAAAAGAAGAGGAGATGCTGCACCATGATAAACATGCCCCCGTCCCAACTATTTTGAGACCGGTAGCAGGCATCAAATTTGAAATGAGCTAATTTTGTGCATAAAATTGTAAAATGTCTCAGTTTAAACATTTGTTATTTTCTATATGTTCTATTGTGAATAAAATATTGGCTCATGTGATTTGAAATTCTTTTAGTTTTAATTTTATTCAAATTTAAAAAGCGTCCCAACATTTCCGGAATTCGGGTTGTTTGTGTGTGTGTGTGTATATATACAGTATGTGTATACACACACATTGCAGGCAATTTGGTCCCTTGCCAAGCAACGGGCAAAAAGCCCTCTGGCAGATCCAGTCTTGACAAGACAGCAAGTACACGACAGTAAACAATGATGGCTGTGTTGCAGTTGTGCTTAACTTTTACTTTCTTGTGTTTAGGGTTTTGCATCACGTTCATCACAGAGCAAATTGTGTTTTACTGAGTGAGAATGTGTTTAGAGTTTTGCAAAAAGAGTGCATGAGATCTGCAAACAGTGTCTAAACTGCCTGAACTTTGTTGTAAGGTTTTGCAGAAAAAGTGATTCCTTTGACAAATTGGTTTAGGCTTTGGCTCAGAGTATGGGGTTTAGTGTCTTAACAAATGTGAAAAACTGTAACACGCGCATCTTATGGATGTCTCTGTCAGGCACGTGCAGGGGGGGGGTGCGGTGGGTGCTTGAGCACCTGCCCCTTTTCCCCTTGATGCCCAAAGTGCCCTTTTGTCAAGGCAATTTTTATATATTTTTTTGTAATTAAACGCCATTTTGTGAAGGCCTGCCCAATCTAACCTTTCACCTGACGATCTCATCCGGGACGATCCTTCACGTTCTTTAATTTAGCGCATTACAGATGCCTTCATAACATCTGCGGCTGCCGGTAAGTGGAGTTCTCAGCGGAGCGGTGTGCTTGTATACTCATAATCAGGGTGCGATTTGCCCGGGAATGGGGGGATTTCCCCGCCCTCTGGTCTACACATCCCTGCCTCTGCTGAATTATTTTTATCTCCGGTGGGGATAAAAACATCCCGCAAACAGCACCGAAGTCCAGATCTGAAATCAAATGATTCGCGATCGCGATTCCTACTGGCCGCTTCAAACCATGATCGTTTGGGGCGCGCATGGTTTTAACTGATCGAGGTTCGAAAGCTCCGTTTTCCTGTAAATGGTTTCTTTGCTCATTTCTTATATAATTTTCGTTGTATTGAATCACCGGTGAAATTAAATAATTAATCGCCTAATGTTTTATTAATTGTATCACTTAAGTATCTCTACAGTTTTCCATCGATTAAAACGTCATGACTTACACACATATCTGGTACTGCGGAGATGACGGGTTTAGGTAAAATTGCTTTGTTACCAGATTACCTAACCTATATTACTTTTAAGCTTACTCTGGAGAGAGAAAAAAGTGTTTCAAAATCATCCACCCCTCTGCCGTTTTCACAAAATCGCACCCTGTTATATTATAAAATTATTATTATTTTACAAGGACTACGTTAAGAGAGCATGCACAGCTGTTGTTTATATTGCTGTGTGTAGCCTGTGGAAGTAACATTAGCTGCAGCAAGGGGCTATAATATTTTTGTTCAATATTTTCCTAATGACAATTTTATGAGTGGTTTGAAAGGCTTACTACGAGCACCTTTCCCCATTTTATCACAGAATAAGGCAGGAACCTATTTTATTGTTTCTAATCTACTAAATTATATGTCAAGCAGTACTGCATATCGTATCGCTTTTTTTTATTACCTGAGAGAGTTTTTTGAAAAAAAACACACATAACCTATATTTTCGCATGTGTGTTTATGTCTTCACAATTTTTTTTTCAGCGCGCTACAGCCATAGATGCTTTTGTCCATATTAGGGATTTCCTGGCAAGTCAAAAGTTATTGCTTCTATGAGTCCGTTTTGGACTTTCTGTGTGAGAGCGCCCTCCGGCTTCGAGTATGGATTAAACATACACTGCATGAGAGTGTTGAGCGCTACAGATATTCATTTCTCATTTTGGATACGAATAAAATGTCAGGTCATGCAAAGACCATCAATAATGTCTCTTTTAATTTAAATCTAGAAACCTCTACATGAACCTCTACACCTGCCCGAATAAAGTGCGGGAGACGAAATTATATTTCTTTAAATTTAAATATTAAAAATGCAGCTAGCGTTCTACACACAGCAATATAAACAAAGGTGCCTGTTCTCTTTCGTTCTTGCTGTTTGATTGGGAAAAGTTTAAAGGCCGTCGAGGGGTCTTGTCTTTGTTATCTGACTAAAAACTATTACTTTGAACTTTTTTTATTACAGTATTTATTTAAAAAACATAGAGTGCCTTAAAATTATTATTACAACACTGGCAAAACAGGCTTATACTGATTTTCTCATCCTCTGATTTATAGGCTACTTCTCAATCCTGTTTTTATCATCATTATACTTTTAAAAATGAATAAATTCAGAACAGGATTAGAATATACTTCTATTTTAAATAAGTAGTGTTTACAACAGCAAAACCACCATACCCGCTAAACTCAATAATAATAATAATAATAATAGGCCTAATTTAATTCCGTTTCTATTTTCAGAGTGATTAAGTGGTGCAAAGAAAAATTTCTTTAACTTTTAAACTTAAAATGGTCTTTCTCGTCTCTGTGTTTTTCACATTATTCAAAACGTGTCCATGGCATTTTCTGCTATCAGTACAGAAGCATCCGTTTCGATACACGTCTCACCAAGGAGCACAGCCCTATTAAAAGCTGTGCTCCATGTGCCCCTTTTATACTTTGAGCACCTGTCCCTCACGGCCCTGGTCTCCGTGATGAAAGAGTGCTTTCTGGGATGCGGAACAGTTTTCCGGGATCTGGCAACCCATAACGGGCCGCTCTTGTCATAAGTAAAAGTGAAAGTAAATGTACAGACTTAATGTTGCCGTTTTAAACAGACATAATCAGTGATTTACAGAGTATATTTAAATCTTGAATACAATCGATGCTGACGCAGGAATTTGTGTGTATAGCTACCTGATGGAAATGTGAATGTGTATGTATAATATGTTTCACCCGAAAACAAATTAACAATGTTTCTTGTGTCTTTTTGTGCTGACTGCCATTCTTCCAAGTCTAAACAGCATTTTAACATGTGCCTGATATTATATGTTTGAGTGAAGGCAGCTTGTAAGCTATTTCTTTAACTCTCATTCAGCTGAAATATGCACCGTATTAATGTAAGAACACGAGGCTTCCGGTGTTGTTTGCTTCCGGTTAGCTGTACAAAAACTGTACGTTATGCTGATCGCAGACTGCTATTCATCTAATTATTTTAATTAATTATTATAAGCATAGACACACTGGTTTGTAGCACACATAGTTTTTTCCGTTTACTGTTATTCTTTTAGTTATTTAACTGTAGCGGCTGATGCATCGAAAGTCTCGCACATTGACAGGAAATAACTTGCTTCCAAAATGAATCACATGAAGGCTGCTTGTTCAGTTTAGTTTTTGTGGTTGTGTCTTTCATCTAGAGTCAGTGGAGATCAAACTGTTCAGATCCATCATGCACGAAACTCAAACATCTGGAGATAAAGATATTTTTCCAGGATGCAGGTATATTGAGTAACACATTAAATAACTTATGATTATGCTAAAAGATGGCTGCCTATAGAAAAAAGTTAATTCGTTTTTTTAATTTGTATATTTTTAACACCATAAAGCCCCATAAGTGCTTTTCATTACAAAATACTTTTTGTAGATCATATACTAAAATGATTCTAATCATAAATGAATAAATCTGTTTTGTTTTAGTTCAGTTCATCAGAAGAGATCAGAAGCAGAGTCCAGCTGTGTGTCTATGAAGAGTGACGCGTCTATGGATCCGCCAATATTGTTTAACAGTGGAGATTCACAGCCTGCTCTCAGGTATAACATATTTATAAAAATATGATTAATATTGTCATATATTATAACAGTCCAGTCCACAGTTTTTGAATAAACAGTGTATTATAAAGTGCTCTTTAAAGTGAATTTGATTATGACAAATGTATAGTTGATTTGTTGCATACAGTAACTTAAAGGATGAATTTTAATCTCATTAATTTTTTTATTTTAGTTCAGTACAACAGAAGAGATCAGAAGCAGAGCCCAGCTGTGTGTCTATGAAGAGTGACAGGTCTATGGAGCAGCCAATAAAGTTTCACAGTGGAGATTCATGGCCTGGTTTTAGGTATAACATATGTATAAAAACATGATTATAGCATGATGTTATATTATTAGTTCAGTTCACAGTTTTTGTGCAAACAGAATTGCTAAAGTGCTGTTTAAAGTAAATTTGATCAAAATAAATGAATAGTTAATTTGTTGCATACGGCTGTCGTGGCCTAATGGTAAGAGAGTAGGATTTATAACCCGAAAAGTCGTGGGATGTAGGTGGCGGGAGTGAATGAACAGCGCTCTCTTCCGCCTTCAGTACTCACGACTGAGGTGAGACCCTTGAGAAAGACACCTAACCCCCAAATGCTCCCTGAGCGCCACAGCAAAAAATGGCTGCCCACTGCTCCGGGTGTGTGTTCACAGTGTGTGTGTGTGTTCATTACTGTGTGTGTGCACTTGGATGGGTTAAATACAGAGCACCAATTCTGAGTGTGGCCACATGTCATGTCACTCACTCACTTAATTTAAAGGATGAACTTTAATATCTCTCTGTTTTAGTTCAGTTCATCAGAAGAGATCAGAAGCAGAGTCCAGCTGTGTGTCTATGAAGAGTGACGCATCTATGATTCAGCCATTAGATTTTAAGAGTGGAGATACACAGCCTCTTCTCAGGTATAACATTTCTGTAAAATATATGATCTGAACATATGATAAAGGGTGCATAACACATTGTACTTTTTAACTCGTATTATATATATTTTTTAATTCATGTAATAATTTTTATTTTCAGCCACGAAGTCCTCCGCACATTTAGATAAATCTGAAGAAGGGGGGGGGGGGGGGGGGAAAAGTTTGAGTGTCTTTTTGGAAGGGGAACAGCGACGCAGGGAAACCCAACACTGCTGAATGAGATCTACACAGAGCTCTACATCACAGAGAGTGAGAGTGGAGAGATCAGTAATGAGCATGAGGTGAGACAGATTGAGACACAATCCAGGAAAGCAGCAACAGAGGAAACACCAATCAAATGCAATGACATCTTTAAAGCCTTACCTGGACAAAACAAACCCATCAGAACTGTACTGACTAAAGGAGTTGCTGGAATTGGAAAAACAGTCTCTGTGCAGAAGTTCATCCTGGACTGGGCTGAAGGGAAAGAGAATCAGGACGTCCAGCTCATATTTCCACTTCCTTTCAGAGAAATCAACCTGATGAAGAACAAAACACTCAGTCTTTCAGATCTTCTTAATTTCTTTTTCCCTGAAACTAAAGAAATGGAAATATCCAGTGATGAATATAAAGTGTTGCTCATCTTTGATGGTCTGGACGAGTGTCGTCTTCCCTTATATTTTCATAGAAATGAGATTCTACGGGATGCAAACAAAACAACATCAGTGGACGTGCTGCTGACGAATCTCATTATGGGGAATCTGCTTCCCTCTGCTCTCATCTGGATCACCTCCAAGACCAGCAGCAGCTGATCTCGTCCCCTCTGAGTGTGTCCATCGAGTGACAGAGGTACGAGGCTTCAATGAGCCACAGAAGGAGGAATACTTCATGAAGAGGATCAGTGATCAGAGTCTGGCCAACAGGATCATCTCACACCTGAAGTCAAACAGGAGCCTCTACATCATGTGCCACATCCCAGTGTTCTGCTGGATCTCAGTCACTGTTCTAGAGAAGATGTTGAGTCGAGCAGAGAGAGGAGAGATTCCCAAGACTCTCACTCAAATGTACACACGCTTCCTGATCCTTCAGACCAACATCAAACATGAGAAGGACTATGAGAAGAACGTGACAGATGAAGACATGATCCTCAAACTGGGGAAACTGGCTTTTCAGCAGCTTGTGAAAGGCAACCTGATCTTCTATGATGAAGACCTGAGAGAGTGTGGCATTGATGTGACAGAAGCATCAGTGTACTCAGGATTGTGCACTCAGATCTTCAGAGAGGAGTTGGGCTTGTATCAGGGGAAAGTCTTCTGCTTTGTTCATCTGAGCATTCAGGAACATCTAGCAGCTCTATATGTGCACATTTCCTGTCAAAACAAAAACATATATGTGTTTGAGCAAACCAAACTTAGTCTTTTGTCTAAAGTCTTAAACTGGATGAAGTCAATATCTACTCTGCACCAAAGAGCTGTGGACGAGGCTTTACAGAGTAAGAATGGGCATCTGGATCTTTTCCTGCGTTTTCTTCTGGGTCTCTCATTGGAGTCCAATCAGACTCTTTTACGAGAACTACTGACACAGACAGGAAGCTGCTCCTGCAACAAAGAGGAAACAGTTCAGTACATCAAACAGAAGATCAGAAAGAATCGCTCTCCAGAGAAATCCAACAATCTGTTCCACTGTCTGAATGAACTGGGTGATGATTCACTGATGCAGGAGATCCAACATTATCTGAGATTTGGAGAAATAAGAGAAACCAAACTCTCGTCTTCACAGTGGTCAGCTCTGGTTTATGTGTTGCTGACATCAGAGCAGAAGATGGATGTGTTTGATCTGAAACAGTTTATTGGCGCACAATATACAGCAGATGAAGTTCTTCAGAATCTGTTACCTGTGGTTAAAGAATCCAGATCAGTTCGGTAAGTGACACTGAAAACAATCACTCCACTTTGAAAACATCATCACGTTTATGACTGGAGCATGTACTTTCTTACCAAAGTGTAACACTCCAAACAATAAGAGGGGATAACAAAATGTTCCTGACTGGACATAGTTATTTATTTGGGCATCAATAACCAAGGAAACTCTCAAGCACACAACATTAGTAAATACAAACATGACACCTTTATTTTGTAAGGATCCACCCAGATTGGCCCAACGATGGTATCCAATTGGTGGGAGAAGGTATAATGCATGTAGGTCTTTTACTTGTGCTTATGCAAAGTTCACGTAATTTATCAGGATTTAGTTTAAATTATGTCTAGCTCCGTGTTTAATTTGACTCCAATTTCAAGTAATCATAAAATGTTAGCGGTATTTCTAATTAAAAACTGATAACAAATATCAATTATGAATTAATTTGGATATTTGATTATTTAGGAAATTCCATACTTTCAATTATTCGCTCATTAAGGACCCGGTGTTGCTTAGTAATTCACTTGGCCAACAATGAACCCACGGACACAAATTCACCAGTTCTGATCTTACTCAGAGGATACAGGGCGATTATAATACCTTTAAGTAGATCGCACCCTGCTAGCACATAACAAAAAGTTTATTTTTTTTATAATCACGAAAACGTACTCGGTTACTGACGTAACCTCTGTTCCCTGAGATACGGAACGAGTACTGAGTCTGCTAAGATGCTATGGGGAAAACCCGAATAATGAAGCCTTTCAATAATGCAGTGTAACTGCACGGCCATTGGTTCGTGCAGTGAATAAAAAACGAACCAATGGCTCAGCAGCGGAGCTACACAAGCCTATGGCGACAATGGCCGCCAGAATGGGTGGGGCCATCTGGCAATATAATAAGGCTTTCCGCCGTAGGATCCTCAGGTTACTTCGACTGAAGCGACGACTGAGTCGTGCAGTTACATAGCACGGCAAAGTACGCAGTACTCGTTCCGTATCTCAGGGAACCGAGGTTATATTAGTAACCGAGTATGTTCCCTATCGATACTTCCCTCATAGTGTGTCTGTTAAGACGCTTTGGGGAACCAATACAATCATGCTGTGCTATGCTAGAGAAACGGCTAATACTTGAACTTGGCTTAAGCACCCAAAGGGGGCCCAGAGGGACCAAGTATTTTACAGGGAAGCCCAGCAGGAGGCAGTAGAGCCAAACTCACAGAGGTCGGCCCAGCCTTGCATAATCGTCTCAAGATAATTTAGTACAGCCACGGAACTCAGTGAGGGCCAAGAATGTACATAAAGAAGGCAAACGCCAAGCACTGGTTTTGTCATATGACAGAGTGCCCTGTTTATGCAGAAAGGACCCGAGCCCGTAAGGCCGGGATGTCCAGATTATAAAACCTGGCAAATGTGGATGGTGAGGCCCAGCCGGCCGCCGCACAAATCTCTGCAATGGACACACGCACCCCACACTCTACGCGCCACCAAGATGACAGCGCAGGTGACTGGCAGATCCATAGCCAGCCTAGTGGTGCTTGAGCGCCATCTATGGTTAAACCTCACAGAGATCAAGGATGCGGATAAGGTCCCCTTCCTCGACTCTCCGGTTTCCCCTATCAATAATATCAGGAAGGCGACTAGCACATCCTCAAGTTGTGCAGAGTTTAGACAGATTCGACCGCAATATCAAAAAGAAGATACCATGTCTACTTTTGAAGCAATTGATAGTAAAATTTTGAAAGAAATAGTACAGCACCTTAAATCGTCAACCTGCTATCTTGACACACTTCCCACATATTTTTTCAAAAGGGTGCTTAACTATTTAGAAGCAGATCTCTTAGAAGTTGTGAATGCCTCACTTCTTTCTGGGACTTTTCCAAACTCCCTGAAAACTGCAGTTGTTAAGCCCCTTCTGAAAAAGAGCAATCTTGATAACACCATATTGAGCAATTATAGACCAATATCAAATCTTCCTTTTATAGGCAAGATTATTGAAAAGGTCGTTTTTAATCAGCTGACCAAATTCTTAAACTCAAATGTATACCTGGACAATTTTCAATCTGGTTTCCGACCACATCACAGCACAGAGACAGCGCTCATTAAGATAATGAATGATATTCGCTTAAATTCTGATTCTGGCAAAATATCAGTGCTGGTACTACTAGATCTCAGTGCTGCGTTTGACAATGTCGATCATAACATACTACTAGAGAAACTGGAAAACTGGGTCAGGCTTTCTGAGATGGTACTCAAATGGTTCAGGTCATACTTAGAAGGGAGAGGTTATTATGTGAGTATAGGAGAGCATAAGTCTAAGTGGACGTCCATGACATGCGGAGTCCCACAAGGCTCAATTCTTGCACCACTCTTGTTTAGCCTGTATATGCTCCCACTAAGTCAAATAATGAGAAAAATCTAATGGCCTATCACAGCTATGCTGATGATACCCAGATTTACCTAGACTTATTGCCAAATGACTACAGCCCCATTGACTCCCTCTGCCAATGCATTGATGAAAATAACAGCTGGATGTGCGAGAACTTTCTTCAGTTAAAAAAAAAAGAAAAAAACGAAGTCATTGCATTTGGAAACAAAGAGGAACCTCTCAAGATGAATGCATACCTTGACTCTAGGGGTCTAACAACTAAAAATCAAGTCAGGAATCTTGGTGTGATTCTGGAGACAGACCTTAGTTTCAGTACTCATGTCAAAGCAGTAACTAAATCAGCAAATGATCATCTTAAAAACATTGCAAGAATTAGATGTTTTGTTTCCAGTCAAGACTTGGAGAAACTTGTTCATGCCTTTATCACCAGCAGGGTGGACTATTGTAATGGTCTCCTCACCGGTCTTCCCAAGAAACTGAAAGTAAAAGTTGTGACATTTGCCAAGTATGGTAACCCATAGTCGGAATTGGTGCTCTGCATTTAACCCATCCAAGTGCACACACACAGCATTGAACACACACAAACCGTGAACACACTCCCGGAGCAGTGCTCCCTGGGCTGTCCAGCGCCCAGGGAGCAATTGAGGGTACTTCAGCCATGAGTATTGAGGGTGGAACAGAGCACTGTTCATTCACTTCCCCCACCTACAACTCCTGCCGGCACTGAGACTTGAACCTGCGACCTTCGGGTTACAAGTTCGACTCTCTAACCATTAGGCAACAGCTGCCCCAAAAGTATGTGTCAGAAGTGGCTCTTGGCAAGAAAAAGACCATTAGACAGCTGCAACTCATCCGGAGCGCTGCTGCCAGAATTCTGACTAGAACCAGAAAATCTGAGCATATCACACCAGTCCTCAGGTCCTTACACAGGCTTCCAGTTATATTTAGGATTGATAAGTACTTTTACTCGTTTATAAATCAATCAATGGCCTAGGACCTAAATACATTGCAGATATGCTCACTGAATATAAACCTAACAGACCACTCAGATCATTAGGAGCGAGTCAGTTAGAAATACCAAGGGTTACACAAAACAAGGGGAAGAGTCCGTTTAGCTGTGCATTTATTGAATGAGCACTGTGCAATGTCCGAAGTGATTGCACTATATTTTATGTATAATTATTTTCTATTCTTAACTCTTTTAAATCAATTTTTAAATCATTTTAATCATTTTCAAAGTTTTTAAATTCCTTGTTAATTGTTGGATCATTTAGTATTATTTTTTTTAATTTATTTTATGCAAAGCACTTTTAATTACCATTGTGTACGAAATGTGGTATATAAATAAACTTGCCTTGCCTTTGCTACATTACTGGCGTTTGGACCTGGCAGTTGAGGGTTTCACAGAAGCTATTACCACGGCCAGGAAGTAGTATAGCAATGCGCACTTCCTGAGACGCCTGTTGATTATGTAGCGACACACCGTCATTGCTGTCAAAAGGACTAAAAACGTGTGTCCCCTAGGTATGGAAGAAAGGTGCGAAGGACAAGGGAACACTGGCCAGCATTTCCAGGCATGAACCCCCTGGGGTCTGAGGGTGTTTTGGGGGTCTGGAGAAGTTTTGACATGCCCTGACGTTTGTGTTTTTTTTCAGTTGCTTATAAACATTTTAATGACTAAGTTTAGTAGCACCACAATCAGCACAAACTGGGCTACAATAATATATGAGCAGCATGTATGTATGTGATTGTGTTTTTGAAAAAACAACGTTTATGCGTGCTTAGTGAAAAACTAAAAATTTAAAGTCACTGAAATAAGGCCATAAAACAAATACAGAACATTTGTTCACAGGACTACTGAGAACAGATCTTGAAGTCTAGAATTTTTTCATCAGAATGATGTGAAAATCATCTTGTTTACTCACTCACAGAAAACAATATATTGATTTAAATTTTCTAAGACACTTTTTGTGTAGAAAAGGAATATGCGAGGGGGCGTGAATGGTCATGTATAATGAGTGATTCACACCTGAGAAGACAAAAGCCCGCATAATGAGCTGCATAATGAGCCTTTAAGTCAGGTGTGTGACTGAGAGGGAATTGCTACAAGAAATAATGAGGAAAAAGAAATGGATCTATTTTTTTGTTTGTAGTTTATTTAAGAATATATATAACTATCACATCATTTCGGGAGTGTGTGCATCACATGGTCTTATCTGTGGTCCAGGCTCTTGTGCGGGGCAGAAATCTCAGAGCCTGTGGATCATGTCAACGTCAGTCTCTGGTTTCCATGACCAAGTGGGCTGCTTATTTGCTTTGGCTCTCTTTGCAACAGGTTCTTTTGCACTGTTATTCTCACATCTGAAATAAAAAAGCAAGCATGCTGTTTCCACAAACTACACTAAGGTGAACACCTTCAGGGATGCCATTTGTCTCATGTCGCGCACTCTAGTACTAATTTATCTACATACAAAGAACACCCCACATTACCAAACTAGCAAACCATCGGTTACACAACGACAATAACACTAACTATCCACATCCGACAAAGTAACACACTCGAATTGAATCAACATTTCTGAATTGCCACACTTACTCTCAATAAATGTCTGAATGAGTACCGTTAGCACCAAATGACTACGAGGTGCCCTTCACTTTTGAGAGACTGACTAGGGTGAAGGCATAGACCGGTGCTGTACCCCCCCTCACCACAGTACCTTGTGTATCAGTACTGAAGACGTCATGAGAAAACAATGCCCTTCTCCCCACATCTTTACCAAACACCCTTATCAACATGAAATAATATTACCACATATTCTGTGAATAATACAATTACTATACTGTGCATTTACTCAGTAGGATTTTCCAGCAAACTCAAAACTGAAAGTGTGCCTTTTTTGTGCAAGATGCCGGTGATGCAGCCACAATCCTAAACCAAAATTAAAACAGTTTCAAACATTTCAGAGTCATTACTCCATAAGACACGGGTATAACACATTCCAAATATTTACACCAGACCGCAGACCTCAAGATGAACACGGAACTTGCTTAGTTCACATTCATCAACCACACAAATGTTTTTCAGCTTTGCATGCCTGCGCCTATATCATTACCACAATAACATAAAATATCCAGTATAAAACATGTCAGGCACGATCATGAACAGAGAATATCTTATCACAGTAAAGTTTTGACTAATCAGTCTTACTGAC